>WBMZ01003425.1:141430-678492 GCA_013400975.1 Atrichornis clamosus | reverse complement strand
CGGGGCCGGCAGGGGGCGCGGTGGCGCTCCCGCAGCGGGGCCGTGCCCGCGCCGCCGCCTCCGGTCAGCTGAGCCGCGCTTCCGCCCGCGCCGCGCCGCCATGCGCATCGAGAAGTGCTACTTCTGCTCGGGGCCCATCTACCCGGGGCACGGCGTCATGTTCGTGCGCAACGACTGCAAGGTACCGCCCGTCCGGCTCCCGCTCTCCCCACAGCCGCCGCGCTCACGGCCTCTCCCGCGCCGGCGCGGCCTGTGCCGGGGGTGCCCGGAGGGGTTCGCTCTCACCCGCCGCGGTCATGGCCGGTGCGGAGGCGCAGGGCCGCTGTCCCCGCTGCTGGCGGTCGGCACGGGGCGCTGCCGGGGCCGCACTCACCGGGCGGCTGTGTCGGCGGGCGGGAGCCTGAGATGAGCGCAGCTGGGCAGAGCACGGCCCTCAGAACACCTGGGTTGTGGGTTCTGTCCATGCACGGGCCTTTTGCTTTAGGGCTGGACTCAGTGATCCTTGTGTGTCCCTTCCAACTCAGAATATTCTCTGAATCTGCGAAACTCCTGTCTTACTGATATTTAAGTATAAGGACCTGGAACGATGTAGTAATTTGGCAGCTGATGTGGCCGTCGGGAAGAGCGGGGGCTGAATTACTTGTTCTCAGTTTTTAGTAAGAAATACACTTCGCAGAGCGACATGGAATCCTCATGCTTTAATTTTCTGATTTTGGCTTCAGGGGGCAGCAGGTGGGTGCAAAGCTTTGAGCAGCCCAGGTTGCAGCCGCTGCGGGCGGAAGGCGATGCTGTGCGTGTCCCTCGTGGTGCTCTGATAAAAGTTGTAACTGGGGGATGCGATGTGACTCACCCAATTGAGGCTGTCAGAACAGGACGTGCATAGCACTCAGGGCTCCGCATTGCGGTGACAAGTTTGTACATAAAATGTTGTGTATAGTTTTCCAGCCTCCGCTGCACTGCTTATCGTTCCTGCGGGGCGTTGGAGACCCCAGTGTGAAGTGAAGCTTGCGCAAATCGCTTCCTTCCCGTGCTCAGACGTCAGAACAAATCCCGACCGGGCTCTGCTGCTCGCATGAGTCACAGCGCTCGGGAACTCGGGGGTAGATGTGGACTGACACGGTTCTGTTTACTCAGAACGACCACAAGGTGTGTGTTTTAAAAAAAGATAGCACAGTGGCAGGTTAGTCGTGAACAGATAACCTGTGAAAGAGCAGAATATAATGGCAGGTTTGCCTGAGTAGAGGTGAAAAAAACGTAGTAGAAGAGCGAAAAAAACCCCAAAAGTTACTCAGAGGTGATAGCCTTGACTAAAAGGTTCATATTTTCTATTAATTTTTTTCAGAATTGACTATTAGATGGGAAGGAGACTATGGTTGTAGAAAAATAGGGTTTTCAAAACCTCATGAGTAATGTGTAATTTTGACTATTCTTATGTAAAGATTCTAGCATTCTGTAGAACGTGTAGNTTAGTCGTGAACAGATAACCTGTGAAAGAGCAGAATATAATGGCAGGTTTGCCTGAGTAGAGGTGAAAAAAACGTAGTAGAAGAGTGAAAAAAACCCCAAAAGTTACTCAGAGGTGATAGCCTTGACTAAAAGGTTCATATTTTCTATTAATTTTTTTCAGAATTGACTATTAGATGGGAAGGAGAATATGGTTGTAGAAAAATAGGGTTTTCAAAACCTCATGAGTAATGTGTAATTTTGACTATTCTTATGTAAAGATTCTCGCATTCTGTAGAACGTGTAGAAAAATAAGGAAAAAAGAAAAAGGCCAGTTAAAGATTTGGCATATGCTTTAACAGCTTTCAGTAAATTCAGTCCAGGACTTAACTAATGTGCTTAGGACTTCTGCAGGGTAATCTTTGAGGCTTAAAGCTGCATCCCAGAAAACAGATGTTTATGTGTGTGTTTTGCATTCAGTATGAGAGGTGTGAGGATTTTTTTGTTGTTGTCAGGATGGTACTGTATCTAAAAAGTGCTGGCAGGTTTATTCATACTATAGGTTTGGTTTTATGGTTATTTTTGCAGATGATAATTTCCACAACTCATGTATATTTTATTTATAATCAGCTTAATTGTAAGTATTTGTGCTTGTCCCTGGCAGTTGTGAAAATGATTTTGTAATGAAAAAACAATAATAGTGCTTGAAATTATTACTATTAATAGGTGTATTTTCTAGAAAAGCACTGGTATTTGAACGATGAATGTAATTTCTTATGAGTAGTATTGTTAGAGTAACCTCAAGTGTTTGAAACCATGCGTGCCGTGGGGCACGAAGAACATGATTTGAGTAAGATTTTTTTTTTCTCACCCCCTTTTTCTTTAAGATATTTAGATTCTGCAAATCAAAATGCCACAGAAACTTCAAAAAGAAGCGAAATCCCAGAAAGATGAGATGGACTAAAGCGTTCCGTAAAGCAGCTGGCAAGGAATTGACAGTGGTAAGAGGTTGAACTGGTTCCCACTTTACATTAGCACACTGAAATGGCAGGAAGGTAGGCTCCTCCCATTGCAAACAGGCAAGGTTAGGTGGATTAAAGCATTATCATTTAATTAGATGAGCTTGGGGAAAGAGGGATTGCGGAAGAGAATGTGAGAGTTTTTTGACAGTCAGCTTCTAATTCAGCTTGGCTCTAACTTGCATCTTCCCACTTCAGGGTGGAAGCCAGTGTATCAGGTGTCAGTAACACATGGTGGTTCCCAAGTCCAAGGCATTTTCTCCCACCAGTAAATCTTCTACTCTAGTTGTATTTCTGCAGAGTCAGATAACCTGGGTTGCCAGGTAAAATAACTAAAATAGTTATATTTAGAAGTGTCTTTAAAGCTTACAACATATAGGAAAGGTCTTTGCAAAGCTAGGAATGTTTCAAAAACAGCATGAGACCTTAAATGCAATTTCAAAACAAAGTTACTTCAGTGTTAAAAATATTAAACATTCACATTTGGTGGAACAGTCCTTAAATAATTTAAGAATTACTGTGACTTAATTACCTATTTTTCTACAGAATATTAAAAATTTAGTAGACATTTTGACATAGTGATTTACTGCTTTCTGTGGATCTTGCAAGAGGAGTGTGGTTTTATTTTTTAATGTGACTCTGAAAAGCCATGATTAATTAGCATTTTCAGTAATTGTGTTTCTTGCTTATGAGTTGTTTCTGGCTAAGTTGAATTACCTTTTTGAAAAGAACTGAACTTAAAATTCCTTTATACATTCCTTTATACATGTCTAAATAGGTGACAGTATATTCCAATTTTGAGATACATTATCTGTTCTAAGAATAAAACCAATATATGAATTTAGTGCTGTGTAGCTCGGCTTTACCTCAACAAAAAACAACCTTTGGGCAGGGAAAAATCCTCAGAAAAAACTGATATAAAGCTAAATGTGCTTGGCAAAAAAAAATCGAGAAACTGTTTTTCCATCTTCAACTCCTTGGGGTGAAGGGACATGATTGGGGGATGGCAGCTGCCCCAAACACCACAGTGTCATCAATTGAAACTTCACAATTTCAAATTATACTGTTGCAATATTCTTAAAATGGAATGGTGGTTGGGTTGGTTCTTTTTAACCATATCTGAGTTACAAGCTGTTGAGTAGAACTTATTTGTCCTGCATTAAATGCTTTCAACTCTACAGGTTTCCAATTTTGCCTTCCACCTGTCTAATCTACTCTGTATTTCCTAGTCCACATGGGTTTTCTCTGTACCTTTTGTCTTGCTAAATGGAAAATAGCTGAGGGAGATGTTGTGGTAAAATAGTTCTCTTCAGACAAATCACTGTGGCTGCTGGCACTTTGAGGTCAAACACTCCACTCGATTTCCTTCTAGTAGTTGTCTCTAGCAGTTGTTAAAGTCTGGAAACTGAGGTTCTGAAAGGTGGGGGGAAATCCCATAAAACAGGATGATATATGAGTGAGTGCTGTAGTAAGACTGTATTGATCTAAATATATTTCTGCAGATAGTCTGTATTTACTTTTTCTTAATACAGGATAATTCATTTGAATTTGAGAAACGTCGAAACGAACCAGTGAAATACCAGAGAGAGTTGTGGAACAAGACTGGTGAGTCATTATAGAAAAAATCCAAAAGATTAATTTTTTACTCATTGTGAATGTGCTTTCATAAGACTTCTTAAAGTATTGACAGTTTGTAGTGATTGTGCTTGAAATTACTGGAATCATGACCAAATTCTCAGTGTGTGGAGGAGGTTTGAGTTATAAACAAGTGTGGAGTTCCACTTGATGTTTATTTTTTTTCAGAAACTCTGAGGACCAGAAATTCTATATTATGAATTATTATCTTCAAAACCCCTTAGTGGTTTTCCAGCTTTTTAAGAGGCTCCCAGTGTAAGGCTTTTACACTGATGCAGTTGTTTCTTTGTTTGTGCTCATTCCACTTCAGTTTCTTTCACAGAATCAATTGCTGTAAAATGGGAGAACTGCTTATATTGTGAATGAATGCCACAAAGCAGAAAGTGCAACTTGCATCTGATTTCAAGTAGAGTCTTTTGTAGTGATGGTGAACTGTAGAAATTTTGTGTAGGCACAAAAGTGAAAGCATAAGTAAGTTGTAAAATACAACCCATATAGTTGCTACACAGAATATTCCTTATTTTGCTTTTTGAAGAAGGAATAGCTTCCTCTGTATAGTGTAAGAGTGGCCTCTGGTATTTGGGTATTATGGAGTACTGGTAGAGTTAATTTGCAAAAACAGCATGAATTTTCAGCTGCAGGTACGTAAGCACATTTAAAACAACTTCTGCTTTGTTTCAGTTGATGCAATGAAGAGAGTGGAGGAAATAAAGCAAAAACGCCAAGCCAGATTTATTATGAACAGGTGAGAAGAATTTGTGTGATGGAAGCCCTTGCACATCTGTATTAGACAACCTTTCCAGAAGTGGGATGATCAAGTTTTAAATGGTTATTTGTTTGTATATGCACAGGCATCCAAGTGATGGGGTAAAATGTTTTGAGTGGGCTCTACTCTGCATTACTGACTGTCCAAGGACATGCAGCTTTTGGGCACTCAATGATAATAGTTACATTTCTTTCTTTGTAATACAGAGTCTTAGATTTAAGCAAATTTGTGATAGGGCTTGATACAGTGCTGGTTTTTTTCCTGGCTTTGTATCTGGTATTTCTGTCAATTGGTTTTCAAATACTTCTTCCTTTATTTCCTCATAATCACAGTTATTTATAGCCTATACCTACCTTTAGTGAGAGATGCCATGCATTAAAATGAAAGCATACATGGCCTCTTTGAAGGTAATTAAATCTAATTTTCCCCTTTCCCAGATTAAAGAAGAGCAAAGAGTTGCAGAAGGCAGAAGACATCAAAGAAGTAAAACAGAATATCCACCTTCTTCGTGCTCCCCATGCAGGTAAGAATTTGCTTTACCTGGTTTGCCCATACAGTTTTAGGACGAATGACTAATTCTATGGATCAATAATCCTGTGCATTTATCTTACAATTAATTTGTCAGTTCAATATGAAGAATAGCTCTTGCCACTAAATGTAAGCAGTGTCTTATCTGAATCAGACATACCTTTTTATTTATCTAGTCCTGCATTCATACTTTCTCTTCCTTGAGTATTTTAAATTGCAGTCAATACCTGGTGCTCCATGAATTCCATATTTGTTAACCAATACATTTATCGAAGCCTTGCCTTTGAACTGATTATTTGAACTCAACAGACTCTACCACTGAATGATATAAAATATAGTAGTTCAGCTTTGCTGTTTGAATTTGTCAGTTAATTGTGAGAATAGGTTTTTTTGTAGTTCGCTGTGTATAACGGAACTTACATGAAAATACTGTTTCTTCAACCAAGTAACATTTTAAATAAATTATTTAATTTAAAAATAGAGTTAATGAAGTCGAGTAATGAAAACAAGTTAAAAATATTTCCATTAGCTCTTGTTTTATAAAAATGATCAGTGATTTTGTTTCTTCATTGTTATTAGAAATCTGTTCTATGTTTTTTCTTAGATTTTGTCAGGATATATTTAAACTTCAGTTTAATCTGGCCCCCCCTATTTTTTTTTTTTTTTGAGCAAGAGAAAAGATCTGAATTCAAAAGAATAAACTCACGTGTTTATTTCTTAGTTTGGCTTTGCTTATATTGAATGAGCCGTATTAGAATGATGCACAGCAGTATTTAGTACATCTGTTGGTCAAACACCAGCTGCCTTTTCAGTATTCTGCAGTTCTGACTCGGCAGAGAGCAGAATCAAATCTAAGTCTTGGATTTTTCTGCTAAGAATTAACACTCTTGCTACCCAACACAGCATTCAGGAGGGCTTAAGTCTTCATATAAAAGTTAATGTGAGAAGGCCCTTGATCTGTTATAAGTAATGAATTTTTATGGTGCTTTGCAAGGTTCTGCCAGGTACTGGCAGCAGTATCAGTTTGTCACAGTAGGTGAAAATACATGTTTGGCTGCATTTTGGATTTTGTATATAAACAGCATCAGCTTTTGTGCAAAACAGGTCTCCAGTAGTTTTAGGGGGTGATGGAGGTTAGCAGTAAATGCCTTGGAGCTTTATGGGTTTACTTACAAACAACGCTTCAAGCAATACACTTAGGCTATTCCACCTAGAATAGACACATATATTGTTCAAAGAAAAGCATTTATTTGGGTTCAGAGAAACATGTTGAATTTGGCTGGTTTTTTTTTCTTTTTGAAGGCACACCAAAACAGCTGGAGGACAAAATGGTGCAGAAGCTACAAGAGGATGTGCCTATGGAAGAAGACTCCTAAAGTGCTTTTATTTGCTATTTATGTTTCTTCAGCAGTTAACAGTTCCTTACTGCTTCGCCTGACATTATTCAGAACTGTGCTTACAGTTGAAGAAAAATACATTTTAATGAATAGTGGTCATTTACAACTTGAATTATTTTTTTGTTCTATAAAAAATAATAAGATGGGTACTGATTTGGGCAGTGCTTAAAATTCTGCAATTTGAGAAAACCTTGTCAGCAGGATGGAGAAGGAGGCATTACCATTTGAGATAGTATGTATTCCTTGGAAAGGTACACTTTTTTTGGGTAACTTTTCCATGGTAATTCAAATAATAATAAAGGTTGTGACTCTGAACTTTTTGTACTTTTTCTGTTGTTCTTTCATAGAGGTAAAAGCAGATAAAAACCTGTCTTAATGATTATATGGTGGGACAGGATGTATTATTTTTCATCAGTCCAGTGAAGTCCAGACTTATTCTTGTCCTTGGGAAAATTTGTCAGTTTGAAGAATATAGTGTTCGTTTTAACTCCTTTTTAAGTCAATTTCCCCAGGATTCTGTTGCAGTTCACACCTGATGAGGCTAACATTGATGCAGAACTTAAGTTTGGAAAACAGTAGTGGTGATATCACCTAATCTGGAGCTAGACCTGCCATCATCCTCAACTGCCAAAATTCAAATCTAATGTTAACACAGTTAGGCTGTTAACTCAGTCAGGCTGACTGAGATGCTCAATAAATCACACTTGGCACTGTTATTACCTGACACCCAGGATTATTTTGATAGAGAAGATGCTGCTAAATCACAAGTATTTGGTGTGTCATCTGCACTTCTGTTTTAAACTGTCAGCAGTTTATCTGCAGCAGTGTGATCAAAGAAAGCTTTCAACAGCATTTATAGTATTTGCTTTCTTGTCATGCTAGTTATCCTGAAAAATAGTAATATGTAGTTCCATTCCAAACTTGGTTATGTACATAGCAAGCCCTGGAAAACCTCCTCATACCTGCCACCCACACGTGTCTTGTGTAGTTCAGAGAAGAATCGTATTTGAACATACGTGAGGGGGCAGTGTGAAATAAAGGGGAATGTGTGAAATAAACAGGCCTTGTACTCAGTTTTTTTTTTTCCCTCTTGATTTATGAATTATGTTCAGATATTTAGAAAACATTGATGTATTTTAGCAAGAATTCTAGTAATAAAAATATTCCTTATTTTAATGAAATTAAAATTTTGTTGTCATTTAAAGTTTTCTATTAAGGTGATGGCTGATAAATGTTTTAGGCGTCCAATATTAGTATTCCCTCTGTAAACTGTAATACAAATACCATCTGAAAAGCATGTGGTAAGTTGGCCAGAAAACATGCCAATGGGGTGAAATCACTAAGATGCTACAGTATAAATACAGTGTGTATGTGCTGTATGTACACCAAGATGCTTGGGCTTGTGAAGGGAGATAACATTGCTCAAGAAGTGTGAGGTTTTTTGTGTGTCCTGTTCTAAAATAGTATTTCATGTCCTTAATCCTTGAAGTGGGATACTTCATTTAAAAATCTTGTTGCATATTTATTTCATTTACTGAGTTTTAAAGATAAGGATGTTCAGAGAGTGCCAAGTTTTAATTTTCTCCAAAAATGGTAAAGTAAATCTGTGCAAAGCAGAGAAAGCTGATGAACACCATTATTATACAGTATTTGTATACACTCTTTTACTACATATGAGTTTATTTAACATTAAATATATTACATAATATCTGTATTTGTTCTGTCCACCTATCTTTAAGTGAAGTGCAATAATTAACTGGTTTGTGTGCTCTATCAAAGTGTCTCTGTGGGATTGTTAACCCTTTTCTGTGAAGGTTTGTAAGTGGAATAGTCATTGTGCAGCAGCTGAGAAGAGCCATATAACCATAGATCCTACACATCCTGCCGGTTGTGTGAGCTGCTCAAGCTGTGTGCCTCATTACTGCCGCAACTGCAAGCAAGGGCTTTGGAAGTTAATACGGAGTTACCCCTCTGCTGGAAGCAGAGACGTGCAGCTTGCTGTGTATACCTTGCAGCATATAGAAGGTAGTTGTCATGAGTAACATGCTTACAGAACCTGCTCAGAAGGTGCCTGTGTGATTAACTTTTTTATTTTTTTTTAATTTAAATTTACTTGCTATGCTGTACTGGTGTGTCTGTGTCAACTGGAGCACATGGTGAGGAGGGGAGAGCTGCAGCTGAGGAACGCTGTGCGACTGGTGATTGTCCATCCTGCACGTCTCTGCATAGCCCTCTGCACGCAGAGCCCGTCATGGGGAGCTGCTGAGCTGCAGAGCACTGGTGGTTTTTGTTCCTTTTAGGAGGCTGGCTGTCCAACCACATTTTTAATAGAAATTGTTATGGCTCAAAGACAGTTCGGTGAATATCTATTTTCTTCACTTGCTTAAGATGAAAATTTTCAACTAAGCCAAAGCGGACTGAAAATTTCTTTAGATTTTGCAATTTGTTTGCAAGGCTTAGAGAGAAAATGTCAAACTGAGCAGTATCCTCGTGACCACGGTGAAATACTGCCAAATAAGAGGAAGGAAACATTTTCCTCTTTCCACTTGGAAAGCTCTAGATCAGGCAGTGGCTTGCCAGAGGAGTTTGGTTATATGCAAACAGGGAGCCCTCATCCCCCTTCTGTGTGTGGGGCTGAGCTGTGCCCAGTCCTCTGAGGAGGCAGGACCTGCCGTCCGTTCCCGCTAGAGCGAGTTGGAGAGATGATATTTGATGAGCAGAACGTTGTTATTCAGGAGAGATCCTGGTTTAGTGTCATACATCCAAATCACGGGTCCTGTCTCTGTTGAGATCTGGTAGAGCAGAGCACAAGGTGCCTGTGAGTACAGACTTACAAGACAAATGATGATGATGATGTGTGAATATTTAATCAGAAGAATTATTTATGAATAACTAGTACTGCTAAATTCCATTATACAGTCTGTCTTCTTGGCATATATCAGATCTAACAAACTCTTGCCATTTTGTGTGTTTAGTTTATGCCATCAGGAGCCTTTCTTCAAAACAAACTCTTATGGGCTAGATCACAACAAATGTGACAGTCAAAACCAATTTTTAAGAAATGCGTTTCAGTTACAGTTGCTGTCATCTTTTCTTACAAAACAAAACCAGATGTATGTGTTGTTTTTGTCTGGTTTGTTTTTTTTACAGACTGTGAAAGGTGGAAATGTGGATTTTAATAGTGATTTAGGAAGTGGCTCTTTCTCATATTTCCTCCTTTCCATTTTTAATCCATATATTAGGGATTTCAAGCTAAACACTGGCTTTTCTTTGAGGAGAAGGTTAACCTTGTGCTAATATGTTTTGGCTGCTCCCTCACTTCCAGCCTGAGTTCCTTGTGTCCCAGAGCCCTGAGCAGGGGCTTCCAGCCCTGTCCTGAGCCCCCAGGGACTTTAGATCTTTCCCTAGATCCCTTTAGACTTTTAATCAAGTTTCACTCTTTTTTTGGTGTGTAATTGTCACTGTAACTTCAAAACCTGGCTGCTCAAGGAAGGTGTGTGGGGAGCCATTTCTGTCACTTCTGGGAAGCCTGTGGCCCACTCCGATGACGCCATCCTTAGAAATAGCGTTCGCGTAGGTTTTGTGGGATGCTGAGTTTGTGAGGCTGGGAAGGTGGTGACTATTTTTCTGTTTCCAGCTGTGATTCAGACGTGGGTCCTCACGGGTGGAGGAGCAGGGATAGGGCAGCTCCCAGCGAGCCCCTGGCAGGTGGGGTGTGGTCCTGAGGTGAAAGCCCTCAAAGGTGCCCCAAAACAGCCCCGGTGCCTCACGGAGAGCAGAAATCCTCCGCAGGCCTGTCCTTTTCCTTGTCTTCATGCAGAGCAAGGCTGGAGGTACTTCTTTTTGCCTTTGGTCAGGGGTTGGTTTTGCAATCTGTTGTTTATTCAGTTGTCTGTGGAGTCTCATGTTTTCTTCTCAAAGTTTGATCCTGAGGGAACGACCGAAAAAATGGCGGGTGATGGTGGGGTTTTGGCTTTGCTTGTTTGTTTTGTTTTTAAGAAAAAAGTGCAAATTCCTTCTCTCAGGCTTCACTTGCAGTCTTTACAAATGCTAGTGGAAAAAGTGAAAAATACAGCATTCTGTACAATCAAACTGTGCTAAGCTGGTGCAGCTTTTCTTCACAGGAAATTGGGCCTTCACATGGTTTTGAGAGACCCTAATTTTTAGTCAGAGGTATTTGAGACATTCTTACTTTAGAGCAGCAGCACGGTGGAGCCCAGCACACGTAGGAGATCTGATTGTGTGCGGCACAAACGTAAATCAGTTCCATGTGTTGATGTGGTCATAGGTGTCCATGGCTGGAAAAGCAATAGACAGCTGCTAATAGGTCCAAAGGCTTATGTCCCAGGAGAAGATATTTCACCCTCCAGGCTGTTCAATTCCTCAATTACTGTTCTGCCCTCAAAAATTCAATCTCCTTCACCAGCCTAACTTATTTATGGGTTGCACTGAATTGGGACCAGAGAGAGCAGAAAGCTGAAATAAATCAACCACTGATAAAATTGTTTAAGCCAGCTTGTTGGCTGTCTATTTTTAGATCTCAATTTAAAAAGACCATATGCAGAGAAATTTGTTTTATTCATTTTGAACAAGCAGCATTTCATGCGATTGGGTAGGAAAAGAGGTAAAAGTAAGGATTTGTGGAGGTAGCTGCATTGGAAGACATTTTTTGCTGGTTTTGGGTTGATTTGTGTTACCCTTTCCCTACTACCTTAGATTTTTCGTATTTTATTTGGTGAAGTCACTCATTTCTTAAACAGCTATTTCTTCACCTTTGAAAAGTACTTGGACAACATTTTGTCTTACACACATATATATGGCAATACAGGTATATCCTGAGTAAGGGGAGATGTCAGCTTTAGCTCTACAAGCAGTGAGGTTTATTAGTGACATTGTTTCAGTACTGGGAACAGACTCCTGAATGGAAATATGTGTGTTATTTATAAGGCAACAATATTGTGCATCCACAAATTATCACTGGGAATCAAGGCAGAGGCCTCTCCATAATTAAAAAAAGAATCTTGTTTACAGGTGTTGTTTTCTGTAGGCTCCACACTGCACTAAACTTGCAAATTAAGAGAATTGCTTTGGTAATCAACTTGACTGAAGTGATTCCTGAGTGGAGAATTTGAGAGATTTCTTAGTACTTGATGAAATGAAAAGCTGCCAGAAATTCTCCCTTGTGCTGAAGTGAGGTTGGTTAGAGTATCTCTGTTTATACAAGCTCCTGCAGAAGGAAGTATTTTCATTCAACCTCACTGCAGAAACTGACTCTGAAGAATTGCTTGGGGGAAGCATGGAATGACCAAATGGTTTTCTCATGTACGACAATTGCTGGCCATTCCCGGCACTGGCCTTGAGACTGCCCTTCAGATCCCTGTGTATTCCAGCTTTTTCTACTTCCTGACACAAAACTTGGGGGTAGAATAGTACAGGCCACACAGGTTTAGCTTGTTACATAAAGGTGGCAGACCTGAACCATGCAGTCTTCAGACTTGGCTGTACAGACAGCTTATTTTATTATAACAAGCCAAACAAACTGTTGGTGGGTTTGGAAGTCAGAAAGAACCAGCTCAGCTGGTCCCCTGGGCTGCTCCTGCCTTCTCTGTTTGGTTAGTTGTGCTGGGTACAGATGGAAAGGCATTCAAGGTTAATTTGATTAGCTGTATTCAGCTTCTGGGGATCTCTGTGGAGAATCTTTCTTTTGAAATAGAAGATACAGATATCATAATGTGATCCTAATTCATGTGTGATATTTAGAAAGAAACAGTATTTATCCTTGAGCTAGGAATACATTTAGAATGTTCTATGCACAAAGCATGTTTTAATCCAGATTTCTTTAGGGCATAGCCTTGCTACTTCTTGGGATGCCTCATACAGATCATCCCCAGGATATCTGGGGAATACTGTGCTGCTACTTTTAAAGAACTTGTGCTTTTTCTCCATGGATGTCTACTTCCTTGTCTGGTGTTGACTTGGGAGGAGATTGTATGCCAGGTTTTGTCACTGATGCTGTCAGAAAGCTGTCATATAAAGGTGACAGGAAGCATTCTTCACTTTTTACAGCTGCTGTAGGTTCAATTGTTTTGAAAAGAAAGGAGATGGCTTCCTGAAAATTGCTTTTACTGACTCTTGAAGGATTTCTATAGCAGATACTCAGAATTCATGTTCTGTTAAAAGCATCCAGCTGTGAACACGGGAGGCATTCCTAGGTCAAACTAAAGGTGCTTGAGCAGGGTAAAGGACAAATTTATTCACTTCCTGTGTTGATAGAAAAATAGTGCCTTAATGAAACAATAGTGCAAGTTTTTCTAGTGATCATTATGGTCTGCTTGCAGTTCAATTTGTTTTATTATTGTATCATATGAAATCTGTTTGAACCTGGTCATATAAGGAACATATAAATGGTATTCTCCCTATTTTCTAAGGATATGCCAACTTTTGTTAAACTACTTCTCCCAAACTGCATATTTTTTTGGGCAGTCCTTTAAATCTGCTTCATTACATGAGTTTAATCTGTTTCTCCAAAATTTGTTAATAGTTTTTCACTTTTCATGACAATCCTGCTGAGTCCAATTCTCAAAACCTTTAAAGCCTTTAGACTGAGAAACCTTTGTGCTGGTTTGTATCTAAAGTCCATTTTACCTTGTACTGTGATGGCCAGTATAGCAGACCCTTTCAGAGAAGAATAACAAACCATCTGAGTGCCCTTTTCCATGGTTTTTCTTCCTAAATTCAAACAGTCAGTAATTTAGGGATTTCTTTGGAATCAGTCTTCTATGAGTGTATCAAATCTAATTCTGAATCCCTCTATACTTTCATTTCTCAAATGTAACACGGTGATAAACACTCCTGTTTAATTGGTTATTGTGAGGAAGAACTTTGTAATTTGGGTTTGAAACTGTTGGGTTTTCTGTAGTTCTGGTATTGCAGGAAGCTGAATTAATAATTCTCTTTGTAGCGTTTGCAGTGTTGTGGACCTCTAGTTACCTGTTTTCTAGACCAAAGGGTCCTAATCTGTTACCCTGTTATGTAGGAAGGCCTCTGAGCGTCTTTGTTGCTCCTTCTTGCATCTATTACTCTTGTCTGGTTTGTGGGATGACATGATGACAAATTCCTGCAGTATTCAATAGAGGGATGGATATACCCTGTATGTCTACTTTGTTTCTTTTGTAACTAACTGTCTTTTTCAATACCTCTAACTTCTTCCTGCATGCTTTGCAGAAAGAAAATAACCTTCACTGTTCACATTTATTTGGATTTAGAATTTGCCAGTTCATTCACGATGTTTTCTCTTTCTAAATCTTTAGTGAGCAGATAAGTCCCTGGCTACTACGAATGCATCATGATTAGGACTGTGCTTTTAAGAGAAGTGAGATAGACAGCATTATAAAAAAGATAAACACATTAAAAAAAACCTGTGAAGGAATTAAAATCTGTCAAAGCAGATCTCAACTGATGGGCATCTGCTGCTTTTAACAAGCCAAGAAAATCACCTTGAATGTTCTTCGTTCATGAGAACTGTGACTTGAAAGTGAGTGGTGCCACTGTCTTAAATGTTTAAACATAGCTGATCATAGATGCAGGAAAGTGTTCACTGCCATGGAGTTTTATGAATCATTTACCTTTGTAGGAGTACATTATGACATCCCAAATGCAATATGCCATTTCCCTTCCCACACATTACATGCAATAGCTAAGTGGTGAGTAGACAGCTACAAGTCAGCAGACCTGAATTTTTTTCCTGGCTTTTCTTCCCTTGGTAATTTTACTCAAGTTGCTCAGCTTTTCTGAGTCCTCTCTAAAGTGGTCCACCTGATCACAAGGAGTACATTCCACCTCTTCCAACTTTTCCATGCATAGTAAAACACTGAAGCTGAGGCTTACTGAAGCAATTAATTTTATCTTAGAATTCTATAGTACATTTTAATGTCATTTCAATTGTATTTTCCCGGCTCTGAAACCAGCAGAGTTCCTTTAATTCATTCTTTCCCTCTCTCTTTCTGGATAGGTTTGTGTCACTGACTGAGGCCTCTAGGGCCAGGTTCTGTCATGAGACAGAAGTCAGATGGAACTGTTGATGTGTGTGCCCGATGGAAACCAGTGTGGCGCAAGTCAGACTCGGTGCCATTCAGTAACGAGTGGCTCTGTTGGTCTGACCCTGAACACCCAGCTGGGAATAAAGCAGCTCCCATGCAAACAAGAAGTTGGCTGTTGTTTTGCTAGGTGAATGCCAAGGGTGTTGGACATCTTACTTATTTCTGCTTCTTCTGTTGCAGTTAAATTGTCAGTAATCCTTTAGTTCTTAAATGTATTAACATTTTGTAGCTATGTGATTTTTCCCTTAAGCCACGTTTCAGAAACTCTCTGCTTATGAAATTTGGAAATCCTAACAAAGCAGTGTAAGTCTAGTAAGAAACCAAATTTAGCACTGAAAACTTTATGTTTGTTGTCACTAGGGACACAGGACAAAAGAGCTGAAATGTTCCCAAGCTATTCACTGAGGATATAGCACATATATTTTGTGATTCCAAACTTGCAGATTTTATGATTTGTAGGATGAAATGTAATCTGGTGTTTTAAAATGCAAATTAAAACTTTTTTTCTTAGCCCTCAAGCTTATGAAGAATGTATTTCACCCAAGAAGGAATGCCTGAAAGAAGTGATGTCTTATTTAGTCCGCAGACAGGCAAAACAGATCAAAGGTAAGAAGACTTTCACTATTCTAAATCCATTTTTAATTCTGAAATTTGAGTTAATCAGAATTAAAACTGGCAACTCTTCACTGTGTTGATCACAGCAGCACTTGATTTAATCTCATTGCTGAAAAATCACTCTTACTACCTGACAGCCCCGGAGGTTTTTAAGCTGAATTTTTTGTTGATGATCAAAAATATTTTTTGCATATTGAAATTTCAGATAAGGGAAAACTCAGCATTCAAATAAAAAATATATGGGTTGCAATACTATTGCGTGTATTTTCATATATAACTCTAACATTCCTCATTTTCTCATTTGTTTTAAAGAAAGAAGGCCCTGTTAATTGGTGTCAGAACACAGTGGAAAATTATGAGGGGGATTAAAACCCTTGGCTGAAATCAGACTTGTATGAACTCTGTTTTAGAAACTTTATTTTCTTGAGCCATTGCAGCCTGAAAGAAACAAGTATCTTTCTTGAAAACTTGATGATGAGATCCCAGATAATCAGTAACCTCGGGCATACTCCTACGGATGGAGAAAATGCAGCCAGAAAAGCTTTCCTCAGATGATAAAAACTTGAAATGAGTCTCAATATCCAGTCATTAGCATTCAAAGCCCTATCCAGTCACAGAAGTGTCTTTTTGTTCTATTCCCCTCAGCGCTATATTTATTAGAAGGTAAGAATGTGATACAGAAGCCAGAACCTGAAGGTGTTCAGTGTGTTGTGATTCAGCTGCCTGGCAAAAGATCTTGCTTTGGCAGTCCCCAGACTGATCTTGTGAAGTATTCCTCAGGGAAGGAGACTTCTTTCCAGAACTGTTCTCCTTTGGTGTGACCATCTGTCTCTATATAGTCATTTGGGCAAAAATAGACATTACAAAGAGAAAATTGCTGTGTTGCCAGATTAGCTGCAGAATACACACTGACGCTTTACTCACTCAGGAGGATTTAGTGCCAGGGTTCTTTGCTGGGGATAAAACACTGTATCATATTTTCCTTTCCTGCCGGTGTTGGATTAAAAACGAAATCCTGCTCATTTTACTTTCAGAAGTAGTCCCAAAGGATTTTGGTAGGATTAATTGCATATGAAAAGCAAGTAGGATTTGGCATTCTGTGTATTTTGAAAATTAAATAGAGGTAAACATTATGAAAAGTTTGAATTTACTGATGCTTTTTCAGCTTGTTTTGTGAACTGAATCTCTGCTGCTGAATACTTAAATATCATGGAACTTCAGAGAAATTACATCTCTGAAAGGAAAATGGAAGAAACCTGTGTATGTAGGACCTTGAT
Source organism: Atrichornis clamosus (assembly GCA_013400975.1). Classification (NCBI taxonomy): domain Eukaryota; kingdom Metazoa; phylum Chordata; class Aves; order Passeriformes; family Menuridae; genus Atrichornis; species Atrichornis clamosus. Next base: position 661,713 of record WBMZ01003425.1, on the reverse strand, counting down.
TCATCAGACTTGAAATAGCTCTCAAGGCCCTCTTTCTTCCTGAAGTTAGGCCCCTGGGTAGGTGCATTGGTGAATTTGGGACTTAAGGAACTGTCTTCCTTTTTTTCATCACGTGCACATTTATTTTTTTTCTGTAGTTTTTCCTCTATATTATTCTAAGGCTTCTACTAGGGAGAGGATGCAAAACACCTTTATGATACTTTGGGAATAATGCCCTGAAAAAACTTTTGTTCTATGGATTTAGAGTTTGCAGAACAAATTTTGTGGATAGTGTGGGTGAATGCAAGCATGAAGAGCTTCAGGAAGTAGGAGTCAATACATGATAAACTTGAGAAAATTATAGCAGCAACTGCCCCAGATTTTTTGTGATGGAGGGTTGGAAGAAGTTCTGTCAAAACAGATCTAAACAATTTAAACACTCTAATCTTTTGTAATCTGTTCTTTATGGTTCTTTGGTGACCTTTTTGATGTTGCCAATTTGTAGTTAAGGGTTGATTTCTGAATGCTGTGTGGAATCTGTTTCAATTATTTGCTCTCATGCAGTTTAACTGAGTTTACAGTACTCTAGAAGGACTTTTTGGGGAAGCTGTCTTTCCTGGGGAGGAAATGGAGAGAGCCTGGGTGTCCAGGTGCCCTGGGAGCACAGAGTGCATGTGGCCAGGGAAATCAGTTAAAAGACGATGTAACTGACCCATGTCCTTCAGAGTACATGGCCCTAATGTGAGAATCAGAGGGGCCTGGTTAATCCCAGTACTTCAGGGCACCATCAGTTTTCAGAAACTAATTTCAAGATCCAGCAGTAATCTTGGATAGAGCCAGTGGGCCTGTGGAGGCTGAGCCATGGAGTGGGGAGGAAATGCTGTCTGATAGCTTGAGCTGCATGGTTCCTGTGCAATAGGGGTTCCTTGTTGCTGTTACCTTTTCTGACATAAAACTGAAGCTAAATATTTCACGAAGGCAACATCCAGTCTGTCTTGAATGTGCTGTGCCTTGGACTAGAAAGAAGCAAACTGGATCTGAGGCCATCCTTCATTCAAGGGAGACTGTCTACAACGGCTTCTGTGCAAGCTGTGTAACAGCTAGAGCAACAGCTGTCAATAAATAAGAAGTCTCTCCTGTACTTTCTGCTGCCCTGCAGTTGCTGTTCCATCCATTACCAACATCCTTCACAGTTTCCCCCACAGATCCCTCCATACCTGTTCTCTCTCTCCTTGCATGGTGGTGTCTGATCCTTTCCTGGTCCATAGGTGCTGCTGTGATAAACCCTCTTGGGGAAGAGTAACATGTGGTCAGTACTTCAGCTGCATTTTCAAAAGTCCATATAAAATGTGTTCAAGCGAAATCCAAGTCCATGATTCTTGACCAGAATTTTTTGTTCCAAGGAAGCATATTCACTCCCTGAATAAACTAAAATGACATAAAATGGCATGACATGGCTTTCCCTTGGGACAAGGACACGGTGCTCTACTTGTCTGTATCTCTATATTTGCTATCTTTCTCTGTTACCTCATGAATAGCCCAGAAGTTTTTATGGGAACATAGGTAATAAATCCTACATGATAACTTTCTTACTGTTGTTGCATGGTCTGGGTGATTTAGTGCCTCTCTCAGATGGTGACAAACAGCAGCAGCAAACCCCAGAGCTGGATGAAAAGTAATTGCTGTGGTGCTTTTTGTCTCTAGTTCCAGACAGAGAGGAGATCTGATACATGGTTTAAGTGCTGAAATATGTAATGCTTTTTTAGTGTTTTCTGTGGAAATCTCTCACATTTTGTTTAGGTACTTGTCCGTCTTACGGTGCACTGGTTGGTTATCAAAAAGTTCAAGAACCAAAGGTGTAGGCTATGTAGGGAGAACTGTGTTTGTGATGTGCTGGTATTTTAAACACTTTTGAGTTAACAAGCTGATAAATAAGAGAAGAAATCTTGATATTGTTTTTCAAATTAATTTTAGAGCTTTTCTTTTGAGTTATCCTGATTTGATCTCAGAAATTCCCTAGTCTTTTTTTTTCAGCCTGTCTTCTCTGAATATTGATAGTGATAGATGATCCAATTACTTAATGTTTTTATGCATGCTTTCACTTTCAGCAAAGCATCAAGGTGCAAAATCAGAGCACATTTAAGACAGTTTTAGTCCTCATTTTCAGCTGTGGTACATTACCTCTCTAAGAAACAGCTGATGGTATGTGAAGCATGACTACTTGAATGAAATCTGTGTACTACATCTTTTAATTCTCAGTGCCTGGTATGTACTGTGCAGAGCTATTTACTGACTAGTATTGCTTTGCTGCATCATTAGTAGGGAAATGGGAAACATGTAAAGTAGTCCTACAGGAACTGCAACATTCTGGAGAAGTAAGCCTATTATTTTCGTCCTTCAAAAAACTGCACCCACTCCCTACTGTATGAGAGATAAACTTAATTTATTTTTTCAGCTATGCCTTATTGATTCCACAGTTGTCATATTTTGCATTGAGATTTTTACCAAATGTGCACCGCTCTCATCTTGTGGTGTCACATTTAGATTTTGAACTGTGTCATTGTCTTGCCATCTGTTAAAGTCCTATGTCTGCTGAGCACTATCCTGAGAGAGCTGCCAGTTGCTGGCCAAGTCAGAGAAGGTGACAGATTTTTAATTATGCAGACAGGATGGGAGTGGTGGGGGACTGAACAGTGAGTGGCAATAGCTGGGACAGTGGTTGTGTCTCTCAAACAGCCCGCAAACAGCACTGCAGTCCTGCCAGGAGTGGCTGATGTTGTGCATGGGGAGCTGCTCTCCGGGGGCACCCTGAGGGAAGTGGACTTTCTGGGGGGAGGCTGAGATTGATGGGTGCCTAACTGTGTGACAAAAGTGGGCACAGCATTAATTTAATCACAGGATTTGTAGCTGGAAGAAGCTGAAAGCTCAGTGTAGTCTGCCTTCTGACCCAGTGCTTTCTGAACCTATAGCTTCTTGGTTGTGAGAAGGCCCATATGAATAATTCCTTCCTCTGTTTTTCATTGATTGGTATTCAGAACAGGCCACTTAGGAACTGAAAGTGAAGAGATTACATGTACACAACCCCTGCCTGTTAGATGCACACGATCTCCAGACCATTTTGCACAAAGTTGCTGGGTGCTCACTTGGCCAGTCTCCACATGGGGATCTCCATTTCATCAAAGGAGACAGGAGGGAAGAGCCCCTGCAGCTCAAAGTAGATCTGCTGTTTGGTTGGGTCAAAAATCCCCCAAGCTTTAACAGGAACTTGTTCTGCTTTATTCTTTCCATGCCTTGATAAGTGTACTTGGAAGGAAAAAGGGATTAAGAACTTCTACAGCAGCACTAAAGAGCAGAGCCTTGCAGGGGTTGTGACTGCGTAGCTAAAGGCCAAACTGGAGATGGACTATTAGGGTTTATTGTTCCCTTGGAATTATTGTGGGCACACTGGACATAGAATGAGTTTATTTAGGATATAAGAAGGAGGGGATTCCATCTCTAAGCAACGAGGCTGCCTGCAAGCTGTCACATTGGGTCTGGGTCCTCTGAGAATGCTGGTAACACTGCAGGACCTGAGGACTGGGACAAGACCAGAGGCTGTATACTGCAGGAATGTGATACATCCTCACCAGCCCACGTGGAGGGTTGGGGAAGAGGAATTGCTCTGATTCTGCATTTTGAAGCATGACTATGACTGAGTTGGGGCTGACATTATGGTGAGACATTAGAATTATGGGCTGGAGCCTTTCACACGTCCTAAGCTGTCCTGGCTAGTGTTTTTAATTTCAGTACTGGATCCCCTAACTGGAGTGTTTTTAATTAGGGTTTCTTTTGCTAACTTGCACTTTTACCTGACATCATGGAAAAAAAATTAAAAATTACTAGAAAGCCTGAGTTTTAGTTTCCTTTTCATCTCAGCTCAGCCATTCTGCCACCTCTGGTATTGACTGAAGCTGTAAATTATCTTTCTTCACTGTCTGGGCTGTGGGATGGCTGCAGGTGCTCTCTGTCGACCTGGGGGGTGCTGCCTGCCCTGGGAGGAGGGAGAAGCCTGGTTTCTCACACACTGAGCCAGCGGCTGCAGGTGTGAGGGTAGGAGGGTCCCAAAGCCCTGCATTTTGGCTTTGTGGGGCTTGCTGTGTGTGCACCTGATACAAAACATTCGACCCCAGAGATTTTTGCCAAGAATGCTGTTGACTTGCTGATTAATGGGTTAACTGGTTTAAGTAAGGGAAATAGAAGGGAAGTTGTTGAGTTGATTTCCCCTCTGTTGTGTGCTTCATTTAGACTGCACTAATCGATATTATGACTTCTGAGATTTTCTCATCTGTTGACGTAAATATAGCCACTGAAATAAAATACTCAAGGAAAATTAATTTGCTGAGTCATGAAATGTCTGATATTGCTTAATTACAGCCCTGTCGTCAAAGCCAGGCTTCATGTGCTTTAAATTCCTAGATTGTTACTGACTTGTTTGGCATGTAGCTGAGTGTATCTTTGCAATGTTACTTTCTAACTCTCAGAGAGAGCACTGTTCTTGGCTGATGCACGGGTAGCTTGCAGGAGAAATTTCAATAAAATTGGGGGGGGGTGATGGTTTTGTGGCTTTTTTTTTGTTTTTGATACAGGACTGATATGTTTTCAGCCTGGGATCAGTTGGAAAGGCATTGCAAATTCAAGCTTCTGAGTCAGCAAAGAGCTGTCCTGGTTAGGAATTGGAATGAAAGGTACAAATAGTTTTGACAAAAACAAATGAGTCTATAAATGTACCTGTTTAAGCGAATAGATTTTTTCATAAGTATTCATGCCATGTCCTGGTTTGACTCTAGCAAACACCTTTGTTGTTGAAGAGAAAAATAGAGGCGAATTTGTGTTGTTGTGCTGATGATACACAGTATAAACCATTTAGGTTAAATGAGGGCAGAACAGGAGAATTTAATGTTGTCTTGAAATGGTAATTCTAACCAATTGTGATTTGTAGCCAAAATAAATGGTGCAGTTCTACAAGTGGGGAGGTAAATTTTATGGGATAATATACCAGGTATCATTGACAGTTTTGTCTGTACTTTCATCTGTGTTGCTAATGTGAATAAGTTTTAAATGAATTGTCCTCAGGAGATTTCACTCTCTTGCACAATGGATTGTGCAAGATGGTACTAGGAGGGCTTAGACATTTGCGTCTTCATAACTAATTATAACCTTCTCAGTGTGGGCTCTGGTGGACAATAAATCCAATTATCTCTTCAGTTCCCCAGGTCAATCCTGGTGGAGGGCTGTGTGCAGAGCAGAAAATTGTGCTTGTTAGTATTTGCTGTCTAAAGCCTGTAACAAACATAACCTGGTCGTTTTAATGTATTACTGTCACATTCCCCTGTCTGTGAAAGATCAGCATATGGTGAATGGTTTGTTTGACAGGAATGACTAACTTAAAAATTGAAGAACAATATTAAATTCCCTCTCTAGATATATCCAGTATTAATATTGCTGGCTCAGCATACTCACCCATACTAGGAGCATATTAAAGAAAGGATTTTTTACCTGGAAGTTCAGATGCCTCTGTGGATCAGGGGTGTGTGTGTAGCTACTGGGCTGGCCTTGCCTCCCAGGGCACCCCAGTGTGGGGCTGCTTTTACCTGCCCTCCTGCCATGGTGCCTCCAGGCTCACTACCAGCTCTTCAGAGCCTCCTTCAGAAGGTAAAATGCTGAAATACAGAGTTTACCAAAGGGACAGGCAAACAAAGCAGATGTGGAGAGAGGGCACTGATGGGTGGTGCTGTTGGATGGAGAGAAGTGATGCATTTCTTCTGGCTGACACATCAGGGACCACTAGGATGGAAGTCATGAACACTGAAAGTAATGAGATGACTTTTTTTCTTTATGTAGGATCCTCCATATCCCCATGATAGTGACAGAAAGAAGATAATGAAATCTTTATAATTAAGAGATGCTTACAGGAGAAAAAAATTACAGGTTTTATATAATTTTAATGATATTTAGTCAAGGGGAATAACAACTTTTAAGAAAAAAGTTGTAAGCACAATTCTGTGCTAAGCCAGGATTTCTTTCTTTTGTTTGTTTGGTTTTTTTTAAACAACTTTTTAATTTGTTGAACAGCCAAAAGCAATTTTGGAGACAATCCAAGGAAATAAACCTTCTGCAATAGCTAAATCAGAGGTTATAAAACATCAGCATTCATATGACTGCAAAAATATCATTGTTATTGAATCATTTGACAAGGTAATAAAGGAGATATTTAAAAAAAAATCTGAACCTATGCTCTCTCACTGCTTACAATTTGAATTTTAAAGTTGAAATATTTAATACACAGTTGTAGGGATAATTACTATTCTTGTCCTCATGAAGGTCCTTATTTGGAAAAATGAGAGTGGATAATAAGTGTAAGTAGGTATCTAGAAAGCAGGGTCAGTAATAAGAGCAACAATTGACATCTGGTAATGACTGGGAGCTATGTTACAGAAGGAGAAATTAAACAGAGAAACAATGGTTTCTAATTACACAGCTAAAAAAGCTGGCTGCTTGTTTACAGTCCATGGCTGAAAGAATATTGCAGTGAGGGCATGAGGAGAGATAACCAGTCCGCTGATGAATGGGGACTGGGAATGGATAATAAAGAAATACTACTCATATTGGTATTTTTTTTTCCAGTGGTGCCTGGTTTCATATGCTCTGTAAAATCTTCCATTGACGCAGGAATTTTGCCCATGTAAGGGGTGATCTTGCCTGCCAAGGAGGCAAGAAGCTAAAGAAAAGAGCAATTTCTTCTGTGTCTTGAAAGAGAATATTGATGTAACTTGGTGCTAATTATGGAAAATGTGAGTGAGTAATCTTTGGAAGCTTGAACCCGCTGGCCAAAACTGTCCAGTGTTATCCTCTCATGACTTTATTGGTGTGTGATTTGCCTATCTAAAGGTGAGGCTTAGCAACGCTCCTTTAGTTTTAATACTGCTGCAGCTGCAAATCAGGTCAAAAAGCCTTGACACTGTTCCTCTGAGTTCTGAGAGGGCAAAATAACACTTTTAGCTTTTAGCATTACATTTCTAAGGACTAGGGTGTAGACTGTATCATTAATATTCAGAAAAAGCACTGACTTGTGTCAAGTTGTCATTTACAAACATATCAGCCAAAATCAGCTGCAGGGAAAACCTTGATAAAAGTAATAGAAAGAGGTTTATCAAAGAAAAGTGCAATTTCATTAGAAACACACTTTGGTTGACTGTTGATTTTGATTAAAAAGATAGTGTGATTGCTGGTGGACCTTGTCTAGGACAGAGCAATCACGCTCATTTATCTTGCCTTAGAAAAAGATGCTGATAATCTTGTTGAAGGTAAGAGTAACATTAAAAGCACGAGCAGAAGAATACAAAGGAGAGGAATGAGGATTTCCATGGAGAGGAGGTTGAAAATGGTGGAAACTGCAGTTCTGTGGGAGTTTTCACATACAATCTTATTCTCATGTATAGCTAAAATTTAGTATTAAAGTGAGTTTATTGCAGGGCAGAACTTAGTATTGTGGTATGTTCAGGAATGCATCTTTTGTGCAGTGATGCATCTGTGCTGAAGCAAATATATACTTCATCACATGCTATTGTTTTGCTTTTCCCTTGGTTCAAGTTAAAATACTTTATAGTAGAATTCGTTTACTGATTTGCAAATCTTGTTAGAGCAAGTTGCCAGCAGTAAGAAAGACTGAAAAATTGGCCTTGATGCCCGGAGACAGCCACTTGTCTGCACTCAACTTGTTTGTGACAGAAAAAGTCCGACAGGTAAAATCTCCAGGGAACACTTACATCTCACTTCGCAAATCAATTCCCAGGTATCCCCAGAAGATTTGCACTCTCATCCTGCACAGACACCCCAACAGGAGTGAAAAAAAGCTCTAGACTTAATTCCACTGTCTCCAGTCTATGCTTACAGACCCATCCCATTGCATGTGTCTCATGTAGACTACTACAAGATGCATGTTTCCTGTGTTTCCCTATTTTTCAAGTTCTCAGCTGTTATTAGAACAAGTGGCTTATGGATTAGTGTGTCTGTCACCAGCCCTTTGATGGATCACGTGCCTGGTGTTACAACACGTTTCGTGGTGTCACTTGCAAGAGTTAACTGGAGTGAACTGGACCTGAAACAAAGGGAACCATGGGAATTAACACCAGGAAGGATATGTCCCACCGGCTCTGTCATCTGTTAATTGGTTCATATTATATGCTATTAGCAGAGAGCAATTTGGAGAAAAAATAACTTGTTTTTCAGGTGAGAGAAAAGAAGTGCCTCTGTTTTGAAAATGACATCTAGTGTTTCCCATGTTCCTGTGTTATCCACCACACTGGCAACCATTCTGTTATTGCACCTTGTTATTTTATCTTAATCCAACTTGCACGTCTGCTGTCTCAGCTGACACTAGCAAATTCTTCTCAGCCAGCATTGCAATAAGAGAGCCAAGGGTCCTGAACTGGCAAATCTTGTTCCCAAATGTGTGCACTGCTTTTGCAGAGCATGCAGCTCTTATTTTTCTATAGAGTGGTCTCTACTATGGTTGAACACTCAGCACTTCTGATTTGTTCAATCTTCTGTCTTCTCTTTCCTCCCTTTCCTCAGTACTTGGATTTCTGCCCCAACAAAATTAAAAATCTCTTTGTTCTGTGTGCTTGGAATTTGGGTTTTTCAATTTCTAGAGTTTAGTTTGAAAGCTTGGTGTGTTTATTTCTGGATGCCATGATTAGGGTGTGAATGTGTCAAACAGTCTTGGATGGATTCTTGCAAATCTTGTTGTGCGCAGACGATGAACTGAGGCACAGAGGCGAGTGATAAGGTTGCAGAGGGTTCATTGGCAGAACTAGGAACTGAGTTGTGTTTTAGTCATGAGGCTGTTTTGCTCACTGCATCAAGCAATAAATTCTCAATTTTCATAGTAACACTTTTTAAAATTTTCTTGGATGATTTTTGACTGTGAAGTGAATTCAGAAGTATGCATCCCTTTTTCTTTTTTTTGACAGCAGTCTTGATTTTGAGGTCAAATTTGTGTTCTAGACCCTGTTTCACAGCAGGTTTCTTGCTGAACACTGTCCCAAAAGACCAGAAGGGAGAGCCTGAGATAGGGATGAGTGACAGGCAGAAGGCGAATGGTCACTGTCCTTGTTTCCCTGGGTTTTTTTCCTATTCTACTATTGCTTTCCTCCCCCTTATTTTTCCCCATTTGTCTGTAATGAGTCCCACTTTTCCTGTTTCCTTTCTGCATTCTTCCCCTATTTATTCTGTTCTTTCCTCCATCACCCGAGTGCTGTCTCCTTCCTTTATCCAGGATGCTTTACTGATCTGTCCCTACAGAGTAGCAGAGTCTGTGACTTCTGTTAAGGTCAGGAACTACATGTGGCATGTAGCTAGTCTCAGCTTCTTCCTTTTGGCTCTCATAATTTAGTACCAGTATTTCATGGGACACAATGGGGCTGAGAGGATGACTTTTCTCCTGAACTGAAAGATACAGAAGGCAAATGTCACACCAGATGGGTGTTGCCAGAGGGACACATAGGTGCTCACCACTGTTTCAAGACCCTGATGAGTTATGGCATTATCGTCCATGGAGACAGCTGCTAATGGATTTCAGAATCTGGCATGCAGGTTGTGTAATGTATTATTTGTATTTGTGACAGTGCAAATGGCAGACAGTGATGCACAGAGTATCAGAACATAAATGAAATAACTGTATTAGACTTTCAGAGTCTAGCAGAACTGGATTGCAGTGTTAGTACAAGTACTCTTACACTAGAATGATGCACTTTCTGTCTTCCAAATAATAGGAAAAATAAATGTATGCAGAGAGGTTTCAGGAGGGGCAGGCAGCAGACCCTATTTTATTCGTGGGTGCATAACCTCAGCTGCAGGTGGGTGGGGGTCCCACTGTCACAGATACCTGGCTGGGCACTGCATGGATCAAGCTTGGCTCTGGCAGGGTTAGCCAGCTGTGGTTCTGGCGGGTTTGAGCTAAGTGAACCGGTCAGATGTGAGTGATTTAGTTTTATGCCTGGTGTCAGCGCTGCTGGGTGCAGGCTGGCTCCGTGCCCAGCTGGTGCTGGATGGATGGTGAGTGTGGGTGGGATGCTCTGACAGCGCTGGGTGCCAGCAGGGCCGCTGACGGGAGCCCTGGGGCTGTGCCTCAGTGGGGATGCAGGGCTCTGCGGCCCGCGGTGGGGCACACTCGTCTGTGCGCCTCCCAAGCATCCTGCAGGCTGGCATTGCTCTGCTGCTGCTCGTCTCGCCCTGGCTGAGGGCAAGCGACTCCCAGGGCCATTGCTCCGGGCCCTGGAAAACCCTTAACAATGCAAATAGGCACAGCCCCTCTGGTGCCGGCTGGAGCAAGTGCAGAAGGAATTGCAAGGCTTCCCAGGGAACAGAGAATAAATATTCTGAGGAAGATTTGTTTGACTTGGGAAAGCCTGAGAATGGATGTGTTACCTTAGAAATAAGCCTAAAGAGAGGGAAAGAGTTTTGTGAGAAAAATGTTGGCGCAAATAATGGGCATGAACTGGCAGTAAATAAATTTGGATTGGAAGTCAAGTTCCTAACTGTCAGAAGAATTAAACTTTTGGACAATATACCTGTAGCAGAAGTAAGAAAGGAGTTCTAGAGCAATCCTTTATAGAAATTATGTGAAGTGGGCCTGGTAGCAAGTTGTCTGAGTCTCTATCAAGAAGCACCTGAGTCCTGTGTACTTCATTTGCAAACTATTCGGCATAATGTTTGTGAGCTCAAACTGGATAAATGCAATACTAGAGAGAAGGAAGAAACAAGTAACTGTGAAACAACAATTTGTATTATTTCTGTAATGATTTTTCTTGATGATGCAGTGAATATAGAAGTTTTCTCATAACTGAACCATGGAGTCAAGCATGTGAGGCTACTGCAGACCACAGCCAGTCTAGTACCTGGTACTAGTACCTAATTCTTCTCACTTGTCACTCCTGGGTTTAGTCACTTGATCAAGTCTCAGTCTGATTGTAATTCCTGTCAAATCAAAAGTTTATTGTCCTTCACAATTTCTTGCCAATGTTTACTGAATGCTCAGTGGGTACCAGAGATCAATCTACCTACCTTTAGGTTGGTATTCAGAAACTCGAGCTTCCTTTAATTTCTGATAATTTTTAATAACTTGTGAAAATGATTACATATGGAACTGCTAAAGTGACAGAAATAATACAGGCACTAAAGCCTTTTTCAACAGAATGCTGAATAAATTATGTAAGAGCTCCATCAGATTTTGACTGTCGTCTCCACAAGAGGCAACATTATGATGCAAGACTTAAGCTTTTCAAGATTTAAGATCTCCTGTTTTGTGAAATGTAAATTTTGAAGTTGTGTTTGGAAGCCATTAGCTCTTTTTCACTGACTTGTGAGATACCAACTTATTAATTTATTGTAAAACCATGAAGATTAGCAATGGCATGAAAAATTAAATGAAAAAGACATTAAAATTAATTTATTTAGTTAGATGTAAAGTCTTGGTGTACACCTAGGTATTGGATTCTGTGTCTGTTTTCTCATTCAAAGAACTAGGGACTGCATACTGGATGACCTCTGGTTTTGTTGCTTTTTCTCTCTGGTGTTGCAGCAGAGTTTTTTCCATGATACTCTAAAGAGTGATTTACTCAAATTCTAAATGTAAATGCTGTTCTCACGAAATCAGGAATCTGTCTTAACTGATACACATTACACCAAATATTGAAGGTTTCTGAAATCACTGTTCACAAGCAGAGTATAAATTGTGTTCAGCTGCCTAGGGAAGACAAGCTAGTCACTCTTCCATGTGCTAGTGATCTTAGCCTTAAAAATAAATTTGTCTTTACTTACAACTTGGGTTTCATTCACAACTAAAGCTGTAAAAGGAAATCTGACTTTTTAGATTAAATGGAGTTTTGTATATGAGAAAAATATTATGAGTTTCTGAAAAAAAGACATTTAAATAAGCTTCTCATGAGTCACTCTATGGACATTAAATCCTCAAGTAGGATAAATAAGATTTGAATATAAACCCTTCATGATCTTCTAAAACATCTCTAAAACCATAGTTAGTGTGAAATTGCTACATTTAGTAAAATAATTGGAGTAAATTATTACTCAGACTGTGTCCTTCATAGGCCTACCTATATAAAAATTTGCTGTATTTAATTTGGTTGAAATTTCTTTATTCAATGCTATCACTTCCAGTTTTGTATCAGCATATTCCTAACAGACTTCTAAAATCAAATTACATCTGAGTTAAACTCAACTCTTTGTAATCTTCTATACTGAAATAATTACACTTACTTTATTATAATATGTCTTGTTTTGTGGACAAGCCCTAAGCCTGAATAATAGTCATATTTAGGCTCAGAGATGGTTACAAGCAAAGAGTACATGCCAAATACTACTTTGTGCCAGGGCAAAACAGACTTTCATCAATAACTACAAAAATGGTGCTTCTCAAGAGGGCCTTTGGATTTGCTTTCCAGTCAGTGGATGCTGGCAGCATCCAGCTGAAAAGTCAGGTTTTAAAATCTGCTGTTTAGTGCACCCTAAGGAAAGCATTAACATAGACTGAGTAGGATTCCCCTGGTTTGGTTGGTTGCTTCATGCTGGTATTGTGGGTTTCCTGTATTTCAAGTACTGAGGCACAGAAGTGTTATGAATAATTGTGGCATATGAGAGCCCAGAATGGCAGGACAGGATTCTGGCAGTGAGTTGTGTATTTTCTGTCTCCTTAGAGCCCTAGACACAAGCAAGCTGTCTTTTATTTCATCTCAGTTTTCTGAGTTGCTGTGATTTGCTTTTGGTATTTGCATGTCAGCTGCTGCCTGACTGCCTGTTGCATTCTGATCTGGAGGAGAAACTGTGATTCAACTTACTGAAAATGTAATTTCAGAGACCAGCTGCTTATGGCTGTCCCTACCCACACCCAGATGCAGCAGGCACATGTGAGGTAGCAGATCTGCATATAAGCAAAATTTCAGAAGTTCCAGACTTCAGTGTGGATTTTCCTTCACTTGGGAGATTGTAGAAGTGAGTTCAAGCTCTGCCTTAGAGTAGTGTAGATTTTAGGATCAGTATTCCTACAAATATTGAGATAACTAGCATTCCATAATGTCCATGTTCACTAGTGAATAAGAGGTAGTGAACATCCTTTGCTGCTGTATATCTTTGTGCTCATTAGTTTGCTGGACTTTACGAACTGTGGTGTAGTTTGTGCATTGCTGTTGTACTCCCTGGAGAGGTTGCTCAGCAAAGCTCACTGTGCTCAAGCACATTGCAGCAAGCTTCTCCCTCTCCTTGCCTACATTTTTAGCAACCTGCACATAAAAGTCTCCATACTCCCTTTTCCTTTGATGCCATAACTTCCTTTCCTCTTCTTGATTTCATCTCCTTGTATTAACTACCCATTCCAGGCATGCCCCTCACTCTATTCAGTCAACCTGGCCATATTTGCTCCCTTCCAGCACCATACTGATTTCACTTACTAGCTGACTACCAGAGTCGTCTTCTCCTCTCTCTTTTTAATGTAAACTGTGCTGGTATTTAAGTGGGTGGGGTTGTCATAATAGGAGTATTGCTTAGACAAGAATAATATTGCAGATAAACTCGGATTTGTAATTATGTCAGTTGCACTTTCCATATCTCTGTGCTATGTAAATATTTATATCTATATCTTTATATATAAGTTTGAAATTATCTTTTTGCCCAAGTTAAAATATGCTTATAGCTGTGAAGGCTCCAGATTATCAACTGAAGCAGCCTTGCTGCTTTGATTAGATGAGGATTAAAGCCTGGTGTCTTCATTCTTCTCAGGGCCATTTGAACAAACATCTGAGCTCTAGTGGAGTTCTGATGACTTCACTGAGACCTCATGTGTGTTCAGAGGACAGTTAATGGATCAGGAAATAGATAGTTTAAAACCAGTTACAAAATTCTGTGTAGTATTGCCTTTTATTTCCAGGTACTTTGCATGTTTTCTGGTTTTATGACTGTTTCATAATTCATAATACTCTTATTTTTTTACTTGAGATTTGTTTGTTGTGAGAAGGGAGCGTATCTCTAAAAATAACTAAAAATGTCATAGAAAAGATAAAATAACCTTTATAAAAAAATACTTGTGATTGCACAAAACTTCCAGGTGAAAATGTGGAGAACTTCCTTTTCAATCTTTGAGATGTTTATTGAGTTATGGCAACGCTGGAATAAAAAAGCCTTGATTATGAGTTAGATATGTGGGTCTCATTATCATCAAGATTTAATGATTGTCTTCTCAAGTCCTGTATAACTTGTTCATTAAACTTTTTATCTACTTCATGGCACTACCTTAAATCTTGTGTGATGCAGAGCTGGATCCTGTCTGTTTCACTGTGAAGTCAAAGGATGGTGCCCTAAACAAAACATTTTCAGGAACAGGCTTGTGTGTAATTGGCTTAAATTATAAAGTCAGTGTGGAGAATACAAGCAGCTGTTAACTGAAACATTTTTTAATCTGTCTCTTTTATTCTGATTAAAAAAAATTAAATCAGGTATATCTACAAACAACAAGCAGTCAGCTCATTAGATTCTCTCTGAAAGCTGGTCTTGCATTTGCAATCCCATTCTTGGCATGACTTACTATATACTTAATGCTGTGGGGCACTGCAGAATCATGGCAACAGGTCATATGGCTTTTCTAACGAGCACTTTTTTTGTCCTGAATTCCGGAGGAAAACAATATGAACTGGGTGCTTCCATTTGGTGTGATTTTGGCTAAGACTTATGGGAGGATCAGGGCAGTAAAGGGAATGGAGAAAACTTGAAAATAAAACAAAATAAAGAGCACCCAGGGAGGTTTTGAACAGAACTGTGGTGTTGTGAGTGGTTCCCAGACTGAATTAGGGACAGAGCCATTTGTCTCTGCACTCATAAGATTTTCAGCTACTGTAGAGTAAGTCTTGGGATCTCTTCCTAGCATGCTGCCTTGCTCTTGGTGCTCAGTGCTTGTGGGAAGTCACCTTGTCTTTACCTGTGTCTAAAATGGGAACGAAAATACTCATCTTGCCCTCAAGGAGAAAAAAAGCTTCTTTTTCTCCTTCTTTTCTTTTTTTTTTTAATTTATTTTTGTATGTCAGGATGCCTCAGTCAAAACTGGCCTTACTATGATGAAAGAGTCTCTGTTAAATGTGTGACGTTTGCTGTGTGAATGCTGGTTGTTTAGCTCCTCTCTCAGGCCCTCCTTGTTTTGGTACTTGTCTATTGTAAGGAGGAAAATGGAGAAGAAGGGCTTTTCTGGGAGAGACCCTCAAAGTCAGTGCTGGGACAAACGGAGCAGCCCAAGGTGCTCTGCAGCTCACCTGGCTTCACCTGGGGCTGTGCAGAGGGTGGGCCACAGGTAACGTCACATCCCTGATGTATCTGTGCCAGCTGCACTGAGCTTGTGCTTCTCTGTGCTCCAGTAACAATGCAGAGATCATCAAAGGTGTGTGCAGAAAGAGATCCAAATTTGCAATTCCACCCAAATACTGGATATTTCACCGATTATCAAGAGTGAAACTATGCGTTTAGTTTCCGTATGGATTTGTGTCTGTTTTCTAACACATGGCTAGCTCCTGATGAACTTATCTACTTGTAACCCAACTAATTGTAATTTTTTGGCTGCTGCCTCATCACCCATTTTGGAATTCCTCCTGTGACCAGGAACTTGGCTGGGAATATTAGCTGGCTGCAATGGAGGAATCGACTTTGAGCAGTTCACTTGGTAAATTACAGGCTGTGCTCCTAATTATAAACATACACTTGTGGGAACATAATCATACAATTCCCTGAGGTGTATCTGGATTGCTGTGTCCAGATTTTGAAAGCTAGAGGGTAAGATACTGGGTTTTCTTAAACATTAAATTATGAAGTGAAAGTCAGGGGCCTGAGGTCACACGGATCAATTCATGCTGTGCTAACAAAATAAAATGAAAGCCTGCTTTGAAGAAACACAGGAAAACCTGCCCTCCCTGTAAATATAAACCTGACCAGCTGTTCAATTTTTGAATCCTTACTCCTTGTCACAGGGCAAGAGCCCCTGGAGGATCTCACCCCTGCAGCAAGCTGTAATCACAGAAGACAGCTACTACCCTGCAATAACCTGGCAAAAGCTCCCCATGGCTAGAAAGCAGCAATGACAAGCCAGAGGGAAGGCTGAACTGTGTCAGTGTTTCCTTTATGTAATGAATAACCTCCTGCTTAACGAACAGCTGAAATCAGAACGTGCCTTTTTATACTGGGAGGTTTTGTGTGAAACGTCTCTCACTTTTCTACCGTGGTGCAGTGTGTCAGCTGCTCCTCAGCAGCAGCACTGCAGACATGGCACTGTAACCTGTGTTTATTTTGCTGTGGGAGCTGAATCCTCTTAGAGCTGCAGTCAAGGAGCCACTCTGTGCTGCAACTCATTCTCAAGAGGACACTCCACGTGGCCAGTGTATCCTCTCACATGAGCTAACGATTTGCTTCTTATTCCTCACTTCCTGACACAGTTTTATCCACTGGGAAAATGAGGCTGATTCTACGTTTTTTCCCCCCAACATTTTTGTTTGTTTGTTTTGTATTTGTTTTGTTTTTTTTTCCCCAACAAATCTTTTTTGGTTTTTTTCCTGTCTTTGCACAGCAGAGTGCTCTTGCCCCTCTGATTTAATTCTTAGTCCGTCTCTTGCTGGCACTGACTGTGTGAGGGCAGCTGTCAGAAAAGTGTTACAGTTCTCATCACCCACTTGAGCACGGTTGTCTGCCGTCTCAAGAGACAACGAGTAGTCAGATTGTGGTTTCCCAACCAGAGATTTGAGTTAACCTTCTGGTGTATCTTGGAATCTTGGGGCATTGACATCTGCCTGGAGTTCCATGCTCAGAGCAGCTTGCAGCACGCAGCTGGTGATGAGCTCTGCTGGGACAACAACACGTCTTCAGTCTCTTGCTTTTAAGATTTGTGGCTTGTTCTTCCCATCACATTAGCAAAGACACTGCGGAGAAACAATGGATTGCTAGAGACCCGGGATTGCTGGAAGCATTAAGCGTTTTGTGTAAAGGTAGCAAAATCAGAGGTTTTATCTTGGGAGAAAATGCTATTGTATATTAGGAAAAAAATCTAGATGGCTAAAATATGAATGGAATGTTGCTCCTATTAGTGTTGAAATTGTTGAAAGGCTGCATATTAATAAGGACGGTATTTCCTTTAATCTTGTCTGCAAAGTCAGAGTCTGCTGGTATTCCTGGGAGGTTATAAACAGATTCACCAGGTTTGCTTTTGGAGCACTGCCACCTTGATTATTAACTCCATTTTGCTCTGTGACTTGTCAGGGTGTCTTTGTTTTGCTTGTGGTTAGAACTAATGTTTGCTGTGCTCTTCCTGAGTTGTGAAATTCTACTGAAATGGTTTGGGTATCTATCTAGAACTTTCCTTTTCAGTACCTTAGAAAGAATTGCCATAAAACAAACTGGCCATCACACGTTTGTTTATCGCACTTGCATGCGTAAGTGTATAAAATCCATATATCTATTTGCTGTGCTTCTGATATAGGGCATAACTATCTCAATAAAAATGCTTTTTGCAGTCTTGAAACTGACTTTTATTGCTATGACATTTCCCCTTGCTCAGCAATATATTTAAAAAGGGTTTTCATTCCACTGAATCATATTGTATAAAAAGGAAGGAAAACGACAATATTATGAATCTTTTGTCCTTTCTTCCTCAGAAAAAAAGCCTTTTTTTTTTTTTGTCTGGGTTTTACACATTCAAAAAGAAACTAACTCCTGTCATTTATCAATGTGTTTGCTGGCAAAACTTACCGTGATACCTTACCGCAACGCAGCTCCATTACATACAAGTACTGAAGTTCAGTAAGTTTTACCACGCCCTGAATAAAATTTCATGTACTTTGGTAAATCCCTTAAAAAAGTGCTGAGTCAATTTATCACGAGTACTTAATTTTTTAATAAATGAAACTAATTTGAAATAATTCATATCTCTGTCTTCTCTATTACATGAAAAGTAGGCCAAGGAGCAAATTTCGTCATGCTGTATCTGAACAACTTCACGTGTCACCACCTCTGAGCTTGTGGCTCTGTGTTTAAGTGTTATGGCCAAAGCAAATATGGATTTTAGTGTTTAGCTTGTACGTGTCCAGGTGCTAGGGAAAGAAAAACTTTGTACAAATTGGTGTGATGGGATTTAATTTCCTTTCTGAATTTTTAAGTGCTAATCGAGGTTGCAATGGTACTTGTTCCAGCTAGAGGTAATAACAATCAAACCAAGTGGAATTCCTGTAAAAATTATTAGCAGACTCTTCTGGAGAACACGTGCTTAGGTAGCAGTTATATGTTTTCTATGCTTTGATGTAATTCCATCACCTAAGTAGTGGATCATTTCATATATTCACAGAATGGTTTGGGATAGAAAGGACCATAAATACCACCCAGTTCCAACCCCCTGCCAGGGCCAGGGACACCTTTCACTCGACCAGGTTGCTCAGAGCCCCCTCCACCCTGGCCTTGAACACTTCCAGGGATGGGGCATCCACAGCTTCTCTGGACACTTTGTGCCAGAGTCTCACCACCATCATAGTAAAGAATTTCTTACTAATATCTAAACCTACCTGCTTTCAGTTTAAAATCATTATCCCTCATCCTATCACTGCACTCTCTTGTCCCTCTCCAGCTCTCTTGGAATCCCTTTAGGCACTGGAAAGTGCTTAAGGTCTCGTTGGAACCATCTCTTCTACAGGCTGAACAAACCCAGCTCTGTCAGCATGTCTTCATAGAGACTTTTAAAACAGCACATCTGTTATAATTCCGAGTGTCTTAGACAAATTAACAGCATTATTATTACTTTTTAAAGAGAACATTTCTATTTAGTTTATGTCTTCCTTTAATCTTACAGTACTTACAGTGTAATTACAAAGATTAGCAGAAAGAATTTTACGATACTCCAAGGCATCTACTTCCTGGGACTGTAATAGAAGAGGAGAACCCGCAGAGGGCACTGTATTGTCTCAGATGAGTCAGAGCCTCCAGACTCGAGGAGGATGTAGGATCTTATAGGTTTCTGCGTTTTCGTAAAATTGCAATCAGGAAATTTTTTTTTTTCATGAAGGTAGTAATAAGCAGAGTTACAGATTGGACATAAGGATTACAATCTCTGTTTCTTATATCTTTGAGATGAAAAGGTATAATCCAGAAATATCGTGCCATGTTTTCAATGCAATTCTTGTCCTCACCTTCCTTTCTTCACTTATGCTTGTCTGAATATTTCAGCTGTGCAGGTACTTGTGAAACGAATGTTATAACTTAATAGGGTGAATTCTAAACCTGCCACATGTCAGAACAGGCAATCTGTAAAACACTAGTACAAAGTGTGCAAAATTCACTCCCATCCATCTAAAGCAGGGCTCAGATTTCAGGTCTGAGTTCTCTTCCCTATCAGGAGGAGAGTACAACACAGCTCTTCCGCAGAAAGCGATTCACAAATGGAAATTTCTGTTTGAGGTCTCCCAGAGATTAAAATTTGCTCAACTCTGTTTATACAAAGCATTTTTCATGGTTACAGAAAAGTGATGAAAATGTTGTGTTCCACTGTGTGCTGGCTGTGGTTTTAAATCGAGCTTTAGTGATTTTAAAATGCAGCCCACAAGTTACTGTGTATTTTTTCAAGTCTTGACATCTTTTTTAGATTAAGGGCTTCTCTGAGCTAGCTGGTGTCCCTGAATTTCTACAGTCTGCCTCAGTTTTCTCTGCAGATGATTATAATAGAATTTGCATTCTAGTTCCATTTTCACTAATATGTAGATTTGTGTCTGAAATACAGTCATGTCTTGTACTTACTGCATCCTCAAACTAGTTTTGGTCCCTTCACGTGCAACATTTACAAAACAGACATCAAGATCTGCCCTTGTTGCAAAGTGATGCTTTCTAGAGAGCAGTGAACAATGACAAAGACTCCCACAGCTTGTGAAGTGCTTAGCTAAAAAACACAGATGATAATGCACCTTGATTTTTATCTTGGGTCTTCTAGTTTTTTGTATTTTGAACAATCTGTCTTCTAGTTCTGTAATTAGGGGATATTGTGTGATAATACAAGATAGATATTTCATCTCCATATCTGGTCACTCAATACTTCCACTGCAGTGTTGCAGTTTTTTCTTCCTGTGAAATTGGGCAGAGGTAGTACCCAAGGAAAAAAAAAAGCAGAGTGAGAAGAGATAAGAAGTATTGATTCAGATGTTGCTTTAGAAGGGGTTACAAATGATCTTCACCCTTCAGGCTCATGGCCAAACTTTCATCCTTTTCTTCTTAGCCCCAAGCTGACAACCCCTCCTGGTGTGCAGGAGAAAAGCTGATAACTGCCCTGTGATCAGACCTTCCTGCAACTCAGCATTTAAAAAACGCTATTGTCCTTTATGCATTTCCGTCAAGGGGACTCCAGACAGGTGAACAGACTCCTGCTCTCTTCTCTCTCCTTCTCTTAGAGGAGAATTATTCAGCTGTCAAGGAAATTTATCTGGCAGAGGATAGTTCCTGTTCAAGTCTTCTAAGGTTCATTGGGCTGGCACGTCCTGGTGAAGGGGAGTTTGCTTTCTGACTGGACCTGCAAGCTGACACCTGAAAATTGTATTAGAAAACGTGTTAATCATTTTATGGCAGAGTGATGGCAGCCACCTGTATCTGAGTGCTTTTACTGAACAAAAAGGGAGACTTGATACCAAGTCTGTAGTTTGGTTCTCTGATTCCATGCTGCTGGGACCTGCACTGGGAATTCAGTGGTTTCCTAAGTACCACATGGGTAGACCTCTCAGATCAGGGGCTAATTGTCACAAAAATCAAATTTTAAATACTGGAAAGACAGTTTTGCCTGTGATGCAAGATGTTAGCTATCTCTTCATCTTGATTTGTAGAATTAAGTTAGAGCAGGGTGATCTGTAAATTATGGAAAAGGCTAAAAGTCGTGAGAGTACCAAAAGTTCTTTTGGCATTTTAGAAGTAACAGGCTGACAGCAAAGAAAATGCAAAAAATCCTGTCTTTGTTCCTGCTGTGGAACCTGTCTCCTTGATTCCTGCCTTTTCTCCAGTTCCTGCTAGTCATGGTGCAAGGGAGAGGTGTTAGCAGCTCTGCAGAATGGTTACTGAAACCTGCACAGCTTTGTATTTCCCCTGCAAAAAAGCACATTTAAATCACATCCCATAGAAGGCAAAGCAATACCAGAGCACTTGAAGAAGGTAGATTTGTTCAGATCACTCAGAAAATGACCCACAGCTTTCAATAGCCCTTTCTTGAAAGCCCCTACTGACTACTGCCTGAAAGTAATTATTCTCTGACAGCTGAATGGCAGTAATATGTATTTGGTTTTGCCTTGTGCAAAGGCTGGAGAGCACATCAACCCTCATATTGGTGTGAGTGAGGAGTGGCCAAAAATACCTGTCAGGTAGTAGATGTGGTTTGCTGTCCTGGCTGACAAAGACAGCCCAGACATTAAAGATTAAATTAACTGCACACTGTACTGATCATGGACCTCTCAAGTAAAGATTCAAGTGTGCTCCTCCTTTTGAACATTCTTTCCCTTGAACTGGGAAATCTGGATACACACTGTGGTTAAAGTGGAAATACATAGGCAGTTTTAAGAGCATCAGACTCACTTGAAAAGAAAGTACTTGCTAAAACTGCTCTTGAAAACTTTTTAATTAAACTTTCCTATACAAAGTAAACAGGAATATAGATGGCCTATACCAAAGGCCCAGATCTAGCAACACTTGAGAACTCTTGTCTCAGTTTGATGAGACTGAGGTAATTCTCCAGGTACCAGGCAGTCAAATTCTGTGAGGTATGGACAGCCTCTGTGTTTTTATATGACTGTAGAAAGAGGAAAGGACTGAGCCATTTACCATAGGTCTTTCTAAAAATAATCACATAGAAAAATAATTTAGCTTTCTAATGAGCATCTGTCTCTGGAATGCTCCACAGTGGTTTATTAATAAAGCTTACAATATTATAGATTGGATTACAGCAAGGATGAGCTTTCTGCCAAAATGAAGCTGTCCAGTAAGATTGTAGGAGCAGGATATAATATATCTGATCAGAACTAGGGCATGTCACTGCCATGAACACCTCTCAACCATAACAAAATATGCCACAGAACCTGTAATGATCATAAATAATCTGGATTGCTGATATTGTCAGAGATACTGGAGTCACTAAAGTCAGAACACGCTGAGCTTTTCCTGTGCTGTTTCTGTTTGGCATCTGAGATGGAAGTTTTGACACAAGATTATTTCCACTTCATCTTTTTCATTTGTTTTATGTTAAGCACCTAAAAAACACATCTGAAATTTTTTGTGCTGTGTTGTGGCCGGAAGACAATTATAAATCTCTGTAAAAAGATTTCTCTACTGAATTGTCTGACATATTCATACCAGCAGTACTGCAAATAGTGCTCCTGTTAAGTAGGAATGGGGCTGCAGTGCATCCACTATAATGTATGTGTTAAAGTGAAAACCAGTTATTGTCTGTCTGGGTGTATTTATTTATGTAGCTGTCTACATGGCAATTTAAAGCAGATTTGAGGAAGGTTAACATGTTTGTCTCTTCTCTGCTGATTCATGTGGGAGACTGTCTCAGCAAACAGTGATCATTATTTCACTGAAAAGTCTTTTAATATAGTAAATTCCACTTAGTGACAATCTAATGTGACTCTTTGAAATAGCAGACTGTATAGAAACCTGCTGGGCATATCGATAGCATGGCACCAAATTAGAAGTGTATGCAGTAGTCCGCCAGCAACTTTCTGCTAACTGACATATAAAGAAATAGAGAGCAACCCAAATTCTTTAAGACTGGTTTCTGCGTTCTGTTTACATCTTCAGGTTGTCCTTAACCAGCTGAGTGTGTAACCAGGGATCACATTTTCTTCTAGGAATAGGAAAAATATTGAGCTTGTTACAGTGTTGCTTTAAATATTATTTTATCTCCCTGGGATATGGCTCATTTATTCTTGTCTGAGGCTGTAATTACATCTTAGAAATCTTTATTTTTAAATGCATGATTCTGACTCCCTCTTAGCCTTTGATTTTTCTGTCACTCCAAATGCTTTGATAATCATACCTGGATAGTATAGAAAGAAACTGTATTTTTATATAGTTGAGACCAAGTCAACAAACATATTCGCAAACTATTTTACTGAACAGTTTCGAGTTGGTGTGATGACAACTTCATTTTCAGGTCTTCCATGGATTCTGTGGTTTGGAATGTGCGTATAAAATAAGGAGTATAGGCCGATGCTGGCATGGATGGTGCTGGTGTGACAATCAAGACAAAACTAGGAGGAACTCTAACTTCATTTTCAATTAGAAAAGTAAAACCAAGTACTACTTCATTTTCCATAGGTGTTAGTCACTGTTTTAATACAAGCATTTTATTACGTACTTTTGTTCTAGTCTGCCTTGAAATCAAGACAATTGAATAAATTTATTTTTACCTGCAATAATTGACATTTCAATTACTCCTTTTCATTTTTTTTGAGGGAAGTGCCTCAGTTTGAATATTGCAAATCATCTCAAATAATAAAACTATTTTAAGCCATGTACATTGTGACTATGTTGTTTCTAGGAACTAAACTGAAACAAAGTCTGATCAATGATGCATTAAATATCTTGGCCTATATAAATAAAACAAAAGCCTCAAGGAGTGGTACTTATACATTAACAAAGTGTTGTAAATGGGGATTAAAGGAAGAAAATATTCTAGTTTTAAGTAGCTTAGTCATTTGCTTGTGTCAACAAAGAATAGTAGAAAATGATTATTTTAAAAGTTTGGTTGTAAAGGCCTGTTTTCTCTCAATTTTATTCCATGCTTCTACATAAAAACTTTAGTTACCTCTTTAAATAATGCTTTCATTCCACTGTTACTGTAAGGGATTGAAGTACTGAGTCATGGCTGAAGAGAGCCCAGACGGGTGCTGAAATTTATTTGGTCTGTGAAAAATGAGGATTTGGGCAGTGATACAGTAATTATACCATCTCCTCGAGCTTTTGAATAGCTGTGGACAACATGTTTTATACTGCCTGGGAGGCAGGCGGGCACTTAATCAGTGGTTGCTGTTGGAGCATTGGAACTAAGGGTTGACTAATGCTTCATTTTTCTTAGGTGCTTTTTCTCCAACTGGGCATTGTATGCATGAAAGTGAGATCAGTCTGGTTGGATCAATATCCTCAGTGATGAAGTATTTTGCACTGATGTTGGTAACAGTGTCATAATTATAGCAGTTATTAACCTTGTATTTGCTGTGCTTCTCTATTAATGGCTCTAACAGTTCAGTAATTTCACTAAAGAGGGGAGAGACACTCAAACCAATTCATGAAGATTTCCTTTTGTCTTTCTATAGTTTTGAGGTATGCGACATGCTTGTTCCCATTTTGTTAAATGCTGTAGTCTTAAACCTTGAGTTCTTTCTATGTCTCTTTCTCTTCAACCTTCCCCACTTTGTAAAAGAGAGGAAGCTTTACGCTACAAAGACAAGGAAGTTTTATACATTCCCTCAAAAAATAGTGATTTTTTTTGTGTGAGGTGTCCTTTATTCTGCAGCTGTTCTGAGCTTCAGTGAAATTAAAATATCTACTCTGGAAAAGGTATTGTATCACAAATACTCTCTACTTAGCTTGCACTCCAGGGAGTTTCTAATGCTCAGTCCCAATACAAATTGCACCTATTAGTTTGCAATTTTGCCAAATTACTGCAGTTACAAATAATCTGACTTTCAGCAATCTCGTGGGACTTCATAACCCAAACAGACAAAAGCAGTGATGAATTTTAAATTATTTTTCTGGTGAAGCAAAAGATAAAAGTAAATGTAATCAAAGAAGATGATATATGGTTCAGTTTTGGATTAATTGAATGACAGGCAAGAGAGAGCTCTCCCAAACCTAAACACTTCAAATTTAAATTCTGAAACAATACTCCGGAGCATTTTTCAAGCTTATGACTGTCTCCAGTAGGGGTAAAATGTAGCTAGTGACAGCTATAAATAATGCAGGCTGTATTAATGCTGTGTACTGTGGTATGATTTGTGCTACAAGGAAGGTGAAACTCAGCTTTGGCAGGGGGGTAATTTTGAATGAAAGGTTCAAGAAAGCCATAATTTAAAAAATACTATATACCTGACATTATTATTGTCTAAACATAAAGATTCAGCACTGACAATTGTAAGTTGATATAAAACCTCATTTAGAGAAGAGTCAGTGCTTGTGACAGATGCCCGGTCAATGTCTTATTGTGATTTCTGAGTGCTCAGAGCAGCTGCTGTGACTGCAGTTCACACAGCCCTGGTTTTCTACTCCCAAAAAACAGTAATAGAAGAAAGGTGGGTGCTCACAGCAGGTAACAATTAGCAGAGTGGCTCTGGGCCAGGCTAACTTAAATTCAATACTCTTCTGTGACCTACTGCAGCACCGAGTTCTCCTTCAGTAATTTTCCTTGCTTTCTGACTTTCATCAATACCACCTCACAACATCAAGGCCAATTCCTTCACATGTACCCTGTTGGTCTGGCTGTCATCTTCTATATAACTCTTTTTCTGGCTGCAAATTTTTCTCACCAGTTTGCAACTGCTACACTAAAAGCTGTGTTTTGGGAGAGTGAGGATGAAGAAGAAAGGACTTTGTGAGGAGAAAATAACTGTTAAAAACGGACATATTGACAAAATTGATATTCCTTCACATTCAAATGATAAGAAAGAAAATTACTTGATTTATTTTTTGGTGTGATGGTGCTCTAGGGCAGACAGAGCTTTGAAGCTGACATGCCTACACAGTCTTGTGAGCGAGGTGCCCAGAATGCCCAAAAGACTTTAAACCATACCTTCCTAAAATGTTTTGTTAGAATTAAATTCAAAGATTTAATACTTAAAACAAAAACTCTGAAAGGCCCAGAGCAGGTGGAGCCTCAGTTAGAGCTTATATGTAGTTCTCCAGTCCTTGCAGGTGAGTCCATTGACTAAAGCTTTGAATTGTCTAACTCAACAGATTTTGGCACCAGCAAACTCTGCTCAGTTCCTGTTAGTTCCTGGGAAGTTCTACCCCGAGCAGCTCTTCCTTTTCTGTTTCCTTCTGTATTTCTGCTTGGGCCTCTGCCCCCTTCCCTTGCCCCCCATATCACTCTGCTTCTCCCGAGGTCCTGTCTGTCTTTTCCTCCAGAGTGCTCCAGCAGGCTCTGCCCTTTCCCAGGGAATGCTGCTTCTCACCAAGACCTCATGAATACAACAAATAACTTGCCTCACTTTTTTTTTGTGGCAATGAGAAGATACATTTGTCTAAAATGTCTGTTAGGGAATGGTCTTGTGCAATTTCAGATGGGGGAAAAAAGCTTTTACTTTTTGAGAGCATGCAGGTAAAACCCAATGGTAAAACGCAGAGAGGACTGCATGACTCCACCTCCTACAGAATACTTTTTTGAGCCTTTTTTCTTTTTTGAATTTTACCTATGTGCATCTATATCTGCTGAGCTAAGCTCTGTGTTGTACAAATGTGAGTTGTTCCTGTCTGTGCAGTGAGCACTGGCTTTTCATCTTCCACTGAAACTTCTCTGTTGTATTTCTGAAATTATGTAACCTCAAACAACCGTGACTGAGAAAAGTTTAAAAAGTGTTGGAACTTTTATGGAGATTCCCTGCACTTCTGGTAATGATGAAATTGAATATTTGCACAAAATATTCCATTTGCAGCTGTTCCTTTTTACAATATAATCTTGGTTTTTTCTTAACTGAGAGAAGATGAAAAATAAAGCTCTGCACTCTGGATAACTGAAGAGGAGGAAGATCTTACATTCAGATTCAGATATATAGTACAGAGAAATCTGGTAAATTTTATTTTCCTTATTTTTTATAATTTAATAGGTATTAAAAAGCAGAATTTAAATTATGTTTAATTACTACAAACAAGAGAAACCTAAAAATGGGGAAACCCCTTCTTTTATGCCGGAACAATAGCGCTTGGAAATAAACAGGTGTCCAATCAAGTTATGTCTGTTAGATCTCAGTACTTTCAGTTGCTACTTCTGATATTTTTAATGATTTTTTAACCTTTGTGTCTGGGTTGGTAGTGAAATTCAACTTATAGGATCATTGGGGAAATAGTACGCTTTGCAAACTGATTTCACATGAAATCAGAAGAAAAACTAAGTGAAAATTTATGGCATAAAACTTCAAGTTGCTGGGTTCAGAGAATGTTTAACATATGTTTGCAATTAAGCCAGGAGTTATTTTCATGAAACTGCTGTAAGATAATTGATGGGTCTTTCATGAGAGCTAAGTTGACAGCATAGGTGCTCTATAAATCACTAAAATTAATGTTTTTATTGCATTATTATAATAGCACTGTTCTTGATTAAATCATCTGGGTTCTGCTCTGACTCCTAGAGCTGAGAGAAATCATGATGCTGATCTTGGTGAGGCTGTCAGCACCTCATTCACAGAACACAGCCTGGCTGCTCTCAAAGGGTTTGCAGTTCTTACAATGGAAAAAGTCCTTTCAACACAAATCAATATCCCAAAGGCATGGAAAGCCTGTTAGCAAGGCAAATAAATTGTAGCACTCTTGCCATTTTCTGCAATCATTGAAGTGCTATAAACATTAGCAGCTTCAGAAATGAATGAGATAGTGATTGGCTCAGTTAATGTAGTTATCTAATTAGGTTGGGTGTAAAAGCATGCTTTAATCTCCCTATCATCTACCTACTGGAAAATGAACAGTTAATAAAATGGAGTTTTTTTTCTTTTCAGGAGGAATACCAATACAAGACTCTCATTTCCTGCAAAAATTCTTTTTGGGAAAGCAACAACTCATAGCTGTGTGGGTGGGGAATAAACTTAGTATTCAAAGGGCAAGTTATGCAGTCTGGGATAATTTAATTTGCATGAAACTATGGATGTTCATGCTAGAATAACTGATTTTGGAGTGTGGTTTTTTATTTCCTCCTGAGTTTCTGACATTTTTTGGACTTTATCTTTGTTATATGTGGCAGTTTGATTTAATGTAAGTTAGTACCTCAGTAAAAAAGAAAAGTATTAATATTAGCCCTGCTCTAACAAGAAATTGAACTAGGGCTATAGAGCTTCCTTCCCAAAAACATTTTTCTAGAACAAAAAAGCATAGATTCTCAATGGTTTTTCCTGACAGATTTTAACAGAAATTAAATATTATTAAGGCTTACATTTTGTAGGGAGGTATTCAAATCTTCCGCAGTTTTGATTTTTTTTAAGATGGATAGGAAGCCAAAATATCATCTGTCAGGGTATGTCATCAGTGCAGAAAGGCACATACTGAGCTGGGAGAACTGATGAAAGCAAATCTCTGTGCCTGTGAGGTACCAAGAAACAATGAAAAACAGGGAAATAGATACTTGCTCTCAAGCCAGCACCTTATCTAACACTAAATTCGTGGAGAAATCTTTTCTGTTACACATTTAAAACATTCTGCTTCTCATCATCCAAACATACCTGAAAGTGACTTAGGAATTCTATATGCTGCCACAGCCATCCTGAATCCTCTCTTCTGGTTGCTTTGCATCCTTCTTCCCTCTTCTTATAGGAGAGACAGTGAACTTCTTAATTCCCTATGAGTAGTTAAAATCTTACTTACAGTAGACTGAAGTTAACATACACATTGTATGTCCAGTAAACCTTTCATTAAGTCTTGTGACAACAACTAAACACATTTATTGATGGGGGGAAAAGCTGCAATTTCTTCCTCTGACTTAAATCCTCTCCTCTCCCTTCCTCTTCTCTCATTTGTATTTCTCCCTCTCATCTTACTGGAAAAAGGTTTCTTTTCCATGACGATAAAATATTTAGAAATCACTATACAAAGCATCAGCACTTCTAATTTTGTCTGGTTGCTTTTGACATTGGCAATGAGGCCCTGACAACACCTAATTAGGCCATGAACATGTCTTCTAGCATGTTTAGAGAGGAAATGAATGATATTTTTGAGAGGAGCCCTCCTCTTGTTACTTATATCGGAATTCTGGTCTTTAATGTGATGGGAGACAGAAGTATTCCTGAAGGCACCTGGATACTCAGAGTGCTCTTCATTGGCTCTTCTGAATGTATGTTTCTATTAAAGTAATAACAACAACAACAATAATAATAGATGTCTGCCCTCTGTGCGGGGATGACGCCCTGGGAATCTCTGCTCAGGGTGGCACATCCTGGCTGCCAGTTTTATTGCAGGAAACCAGGAAATGCTATGAAGAGCTGGGACAGATGGGACGGCAAGGAGGCAGGCAAGTGGGCTGGCAGCCAGAAAGGTTCGGTCATTAGAGTTGACTAAACTGACTTGCCCTTGAAAAAGTTTGCTGGATTGGCATTTTTTGATGGAAAGTTTTTATCCATGTCTATTGAGGAACAGTACTGCTTTTGAACAACAAGCACCTTCCCTGCCAGGCTGGATTTGTCAGCTCACTTTCTGTGCTTCTTGGATTGGGGCTGCAGGGCAAGGGCAGGTTGCTTCAAGGGGGCAGCACGGTGGTCTCTGACGTGAACTCCTCAGCAATGAGCACCTGGTACCCTCTACTGAGACCCTGAGAGTCCACTCCAGGAGACTGAGGTAGTCACAGCATTTCCTGACTATAAAATCTACAATGTGCCCACTCAGTTCTTAGCTAGACTAGACTAGAGACAGACTAGTTGAGCTCATATTTTCTGATTTCACTCTAAAAATGTCTGAATTAAGTGAGCAGATTTTAAGGAACAAAAGAATATTTCCTGCAATCTAGCAGTACCCTGTGAGATTTCTGCTGTTTGCACAGTGAAAGGTCCCTAAAAACACTCACCTTATTTTCTGTTTTGCAGATATTCAATTGGAGTGGTATCTATTATTCTTCTCCGTGACACTGAGCCATAATGAAGCCACTTCTTGCCCCCCAAGTGGGCTTGTATTCTGTTTCTCAGAAAATTTGCCATATTTCTGTATTTGTATATTTACTTTTGACAGATCTAATTATAGCAGCTGTCTTGCTTCCTTTGCCTTGCTTTTTAAGCATGGAATTTTGATTACACCCTTGTCTTCTCTGAAGTATGAAAAGCCATTTAGGATATTGTTGACATGTCAGTTATAATGTCTTTTCTGCTCTTCAGAGACACTACCAAAGGGGATTGTTTTTGAGGGAGATCAAGATTTTGTGATGATCACTTTTAATACAGGCAGATGAACAGAATTTTAAAATCAGCTCTAATGTTTGACCTCAGGGTAAAAAAGAACAATATATACCATGATGGTTGAATATAATCAATCTTCATATACTTTGTTGTTGATTTTGTCTCTCCCTCCTTAACTTAATAAGATCCTGGTACATTTGTATGAGGAAACTTACTGAAAATATATGGTTTCTGCAAATTTTTCAGTGCAAATTATATTTTTATGTCATGGTTTACTTCACCTTAGACCATTATGCAAGTTTTTCTCATTGAAATGTGAGTTATTAACCAGACAAAAATATTTTTCTACTTTTTTTTCAACTTATTTGGCAATGCTTGTTAACTAGTAGTACCAGACTAACAGGTAGGAAATAAGATTTGAAAACTTTGCTTGGACGAAGCAGGAGAAGGCTGAGATGTCTTAGGAGAGTCTTCTCTGCACATTTCCAACCCATTTGTGCAGTGAGGAGCACAAGAGGCTGTACAACCCTTGCCATGCCAAGGGGAGCTGCTCGTCCATATGGGCCCAGCCAGCAAACACAGTGTGTACCAGTGACACTGGATTTACTGCCCGTGCACAGACCACCTGTGCCACACATTCACAGCAGGTTCCTGGGTCACATTCCATTCTGGGAAATGTGCAAATGGCTCAGTTTGGACACGAAATGCAGCTCCGGATTTTATAGTTTTTTTTAAGCCTTTTCCCTAATAATGATTTTCTGCTCTGGTCCGTCTGAGATTTGATTTATAACTTAGTCATGTCTTAATTACTGAACAGAAAATCTGCAGTATTTGCCTTAACATATGGTGTGATTGCTACAGACCCTGAACTAACAGAAAAGGAAATTTTCTGGATGAAATAGTAAAATGGAAAACCTTAGAGAGTACTTGGTGTTTGTACAAGTACTGTCACAGTAGAATGAGGCATTTTCTGTCTTTCAAATAATAGGAAAAGTCAAATGAACAGTGATTGTCAGTAGACAATTCTCTGCTTGTTTTTCTCCAGAAAGATTGATTTTCTTCTGATGGATCAAAGAAAAAATCCAATATCTTCACAGTAACACCTAATAGAAAACAAGGAAGGAACAGAAAATAAAATTGCCAAATTTTATGTCCCTTTGGGATAAAGGATCATTGAGTCATACAAAGAGACAGTGAAGCAGCGGAAGGTAAAAGTTCTCTAGAAGAAAAATAAAACCACAGAAATTTATTGTCCTCCCAACAAGGTCAACAGAGACATTCTCCTCTGCTGCTTTAGTGTAATTTCCCCATGAGAACTGTTTGGTCAGGCTCAGTGAAACAAAGCAGCATTAACTGCAATGCTATGAAAATAATTTTGCTTATGGAAACATGAATTTTTCTCGAGTAAATGTAATGTAAAATGGCATAGTAGAATAATGCTTTTTGCAACGGGGGTTGGGTGTTGTATTCTTTCCATGCCACAATGCCTTTTATACAGCTGCTGTTATTTGCTCTGTGAAGACGTTCCCTGTACAGAAATGGGGGTTTCATTCCTTTTTCACTGTGACATGTTGTCATGTGGCCGTGCAGGTCTGATCTCTTCCCTGGGCTACAGCTGCGAGAGGTCCAGAGAGTGTAAATCGTGTTTCTACCACATCTTAGCACAGAGAGAGGGGCTTTGGCTGGGTGGTGGTGGGAAGGCAACCCACCAGTCTCCTTGTGGCCACGTGCTGAGGGGTGATCAGGGCTGCGGGGAGAGCAGGCTGTGCTCCAGCAAGGCAGTCGGGCAGGCAGGCCATTCAACTTGAATCTCCATTCCAGCAGGTCTACATCTTCTTGCTTTAAAAGTTTACCTTGGTCTGGTTTTCCATATGTTTCATTTTAACGAAACCTGGCTTTGCAGATGGGAAACCTTTGGTGCCTTTTGGTTTTTGAAGTGGTGAAGCAGTTCTGCCCTGAGATACTGGTCAGGTCAGGTCTTGTAATAAATACATGGCAGTCAGATGACAAGAATACATATCCTAGTATGTCCAGCAATTTAGAAACTCACTCTAGAAAAAGGAAGGACATGGAAGAACAGCAGCCTCTGGTGAAATGTCCAAACAGCCAAAATTTCTAATACCTTTCTAATTTTGCTGTTCTGGCACATGCTGGTGGGAGGATCTAGGAGAGTCTATTGTTTCAGCTCAGAAAAATAGGTAGTAGCACAATGTAAAAGATCTCAGATGGAAAAAAATAATAGGAACAGAGCTTTGGCATATGTCATTTTCTATTTTGAAAGTTAAATATGTCTAACCACTGTAACTGAGATAGTCAGCGAGCACAGACTGTCAGATTACAGAAATCCTCCTGTAATCCTCCTATCCTGGGTAAAAGAAGCAGTCCCAGCATCCTGTTTCCCCTCCCACAAAGTAGATTCCTCACTTCCTTCTTGGGCTTCATAAATATGCAAGGATATGAATTGAAACAGAAACACTGTCTCTGCAGGAAATATACTACTTTTTTGGAATTATGGCTATGATCCTCAGGGTATTGTCAATGTCACAGGGTTTAGGTTTGTGCTGAGATTACTGGTCTCTTTTGTTTTCACGTTCTCATTCCATTTCACAAGAAATTCAAACGTCTTTCAAAATAGTTGTCTTCACAACTGTGTGTTTTTAAGTCAGAACTGATAAGCCAAGAAACTGTTGGGGATAATGCTGACATCAGTCATCATACATTTCAATTTTACCTCTATAAAATTGCACCCACTTTCTAAACTTGCAGCCTTCTCTCCTGGATAACACACATTAACTTCTATGTTCTTCTCATTAATACCAAAGATATATTTATTTCCTTCATATCAGAATTGTTTTGACTAATTATGCTGCACATGTACATATATTTAAACTCTTAGTATGGCATGAAAAGGTATGCCAATTACTTTTACTAAATACCTACTTTATTTTGCTGGAGTGTAGAGCCTTTAGCTTTGCTTTGCATTTGAATAAATGCTATAAAAGTGGGAAGATTGTTGATGACATTGAACAATTTAGCTCCAGGGTTTGACACTCTAAATCTGGTTAAAATCTAAACTCTTTAATGTTTCTTTAACTGTACTGACAAAAAAAAAAAAAGCAGTAGTGTGGGCTGAAATTCTAAATACTCACTGAAAAGCAGCAGCACGGTGATTTGCTTGCTTTTAGCTATGATCTCTGGCTGTTTCAGTAAAATCATTTTTGTTTCTCCTATAGCATTTTTCAGGCTAGTGATTGAGAACCTTGTGGAGAAGCTGTGTAACCCAGCAGGAGGTTATTCAGATCCTATCTTTACTATTAGTTTTTTAAGTCCTATGGTTACAGTTGCTGACAGGCCTGGGGAAGGCTGGTAGCTGCTTTGTAGTTTTTCCTTCCAGCAAGGCCCGCAGTGTCAAGCACCACACGCCTCTATCCTAATCACGGGGGTGTGCTGCTGCAGAGCTGTTCTTATCGTGTTTTCCTCCCAAGCCTCCATTCTAATAAGGAAAGTGCCAAGTGCCAGATTTCTCTATTGTAAACTAATAATTTCTTATTTGACAAGCAGAGATGAAAGCCAAATATTTTTTAGGCAGCAAGAGAGTTCAATACTCTGCTTTTTTGACATTACTGAGGCATTTTGCTGGTGGCATTTCTGCACATTGCCTAGTCTAATGTGGAAAGGTTTGGTGAAGATCTAGAGAAACATTTGTTTCTTTGGAACTGGGTCCCAGGCTGGTCATGGGAGTGCTTGACCCACATGAGAAATGGGAACTGTGTTCAACCCCAGAAAAATGCTCTGAGCTCTTTGGGTGCAAAATGTTGTGGTTAATACAAGTTAATACAGCATTACTCCCATTGGGGCAGCACAGAAGGGATACTCTTGCACAAAATGTATTGAGACTTGATCAGCACATGTCTCTGACTGCTAAGTGATAACTTGGTGTTGTTTTGTGGTATCAGTCCTTTTCTATTCTCAGTCAGGTGGATTGAATTTCCTAGCTAAAACCAGGCAGTTTTAAACTAACAAAATAGAATTCAGAGTGGTGAAATCCACGTTCTTCATTCTGCAATCTGCAGGTTTTACTTGTAATAAGTGTAATGACAAGGGCATATGCAGTACAGTTTTTCATGGAATACAGCTTGGTAATACAAGCACTTTAAATACATTTTCCGTATTACTGTGCAGGGTTTTTTTAAATGGAAGTTCTTGTCATCACATCAGCCTCTGGTGCTTTGTGGCAAAAAATATGAAGAAAATTGTAATAAACCAAGTCCTTAAAAAATTGAAAGTGGTAGCAGAACTTAATTACTGGCAGAGGGCAGCAAGAAGAAAACTGACTGTCAGATGAATAGCTCCCCTAAAGGTTTTAATTTTTAATTATAGATTAAAGAAAGCCTTTACTGAGTTGCCTAAGATCAATATGAAATACAGATCATTCATCCACACTACAATGCACTGGTGGCATAGTTATAAATATTCGAAAATAAAATGAAAGTAATATAAACAGCCCTATTTTCTGAGAACAATAGTTTCAACCTCTGACACTTCTATATGCTGTGGCGTAGTGCAGACTGTTCAAAAACAGTGGCCATGTTCCAAAGGTCTGGAAATGCGCAACGGAACAAATATGCAATTAATGATTGCGTATATGCATCGTGACGGAATGTTCCCCCAAGGCCCTCCCGGTGCAGTTGTGCCCGGCAGGTGAGGAGCTGCATCGTTACGTAATGACGTGTCCAGAGTGCAGTGCCTGGGCAGCGCGGGCAGCACAGCTCCCTTCAGCGTGGCACCGACAGGGCTTTGGTCTGAACTGTGGCATTTTATTACTTTGCTTCGTTTTTGCTCAGATTTAGCTGCTAAATTACTGACCTTTATCTGCTCTGAGACTGCTATTCTGAATTTATTACGTTAATAATTAATGTATTGAATTATGATGTTTAACATAGCTAGCAATCATGCTATTCTGCATGAAAGAATGAAATCAGATTCAATTTTAATTTAATGAACTTTTGATTCTTTTGTGTTCTGAATAATACTGAGACAAGTACATTTATCTAATTTCATACTTAGATAAGAGTATTAGGTTGTTGTTTTTTTTAGATATCCTTTCTTTAGGCAAGTGAGGTAGGGTTATCTCCATCGACAATTTTGTGAAATAAACCATCTGTAACCAAGGGAGACACCCGGGGAGCTGCTGGGTGGCTGATGTGGGCTCTGCCTACACCGTCTTTGTGAAGATTAGCTCTGAACTCCTGGCACTGCAAGCTCGCTCACTGTGCTGTTCCCAGGTTCACAGAGGTGCTGACATGGCAGCTTCTGTTTTATGGAAGCCAAGAGGATGTAAAGTTACTCTGGTGGCAACGAGGGACACGTAGTGCTGGTGCCATTTGCTGCAAATGCCAAAGATGATGAAGGGGCCTTAACTGAGCCTGGTTGTGGAGGTATCTAATTCACTACATAATTGATTAGAAGCAATTACCTTTGTAAATCAAATTAACAAGACTATACCAATGTTCTTGAAGTTACCCATCATTCTGTCAGTACTGCTGGTCAATGCCATGGAAATATGGCCTTTTTCTTCTGGTTTACATGTCAGAATGCAATGTCAGTGACAGAAACAAACTCAGGGATGAAGCAGACTATACCTTTTAATAGTGTTTTAAAAAGAAATGTATCACCTGTGTAAGACTGCAGAAGAAAATAGCTTCTGGCAACAAAGTCCTTGAGAGAGACTATCTTAAAATATGAAAAATTCTTATGTGCTGATGTGGGGTCACGGGGTGGATGGCACTGTCTGGCTTGTGGAGTTGGCAGGGAGAATAGGACAAACAATCCTATGAGTGCCATGCTCACGGTAGCTGAGGTTACTGCAGGTAATGAGTTCTCTCTGGTGCCCTTTTCTGGGGACCTCCCCTCCCACAAATCTCTCATTAAAGATGGTAGATACCAGAAACCACATAAAAGATTACAGCTGTATGCCTTTACATATGGCTGCCTTTAGAGAAATGTTGAGTAATGTTCCTTGTATTTTAGTTTGTAGCAACTTTAGTTGTCAAAAATGTGAAAACTTCTTTGCACTCACTACCAACACAGGGAGATGCAAAGAGGGAGGACTTGCTCTGCAAAAATTGTTTAAATCAGTTATTTTGACAGGTGTTTTGGTGTTGCTCTTTAGCTGTTAATATTCTCGAGAGAATGCCAGAATTGCTCATCTTTCAACAATGGGAATAAAAAGCTTTTCACAATAACTCTGCCTTAGCAGCCACACATTGTTTATGAGCTCTTTGCTTCTTGCCTGCAGTTAGCAGAAGGAGGTGTCTGGGCTGCTACAATCCTGCCTGCAGTGTTCTTCACTTGATGTTGCTGTCTAATAGCAACAAAAGCAGAGGGCTGTGGGACATATTTACATCAGGGAGAAAGTTGCAAGAAATCCCAATATTATTTCAACACTGGATGTCATAGAAAACCAATATTTGAGGTTATTGGTGCAGAAGAAGAAGTGAAGTTAAAAGGTGAAAAACAGTGGATGCAGCTGGCAAGAAGCATCCTGGTCATCAGCCAAAGCATCAGACTGCAATAGATACACACTGACATTTCAAGGTGAACAAGTTAGAATGGCGCTAGCACCAGATAGCTCCAAAGTGTGTATTCAGGTAGGAGCATTAAAAAAATTATATGAGGATTTTCCTTTATAACTCTTTTTGTCTGTATACATCTGAGAAAACAGTGAGTCAAGGAGAACACTTTAAAAATAGTGTGGCTGTGCAGAGACTCCTGAGTAGTGTCCTGCAACCATTGTCTCTGCAGATGTGTGTGTTCCCCAGGCTCCTGGCAGGGCTGCAGAGACCCCTGCCATGGACATGCTGTCCTCCCTGAGTTCACTGCTTTTGGTCAGACGGCCTTGCCAGAGCTCTCTGCTAATCAGATAGCTGTGACACAAAGCCATTTGCTCTTAAGTAGTGTTACTGATTCTAGCTCCAGTGCCCCCTACGAATGGCCTTTCTCCTTGCTGTGACTTGTATTATGTATGCATACCTTTGGAGAATATACATTATCCCAAATATTTTAGAAGTTAATGTACTGTATCAATATTTTAAAGAGCTCTGAAATTTTTGAATGTCATAGTGAGAGGAGGCATAGGAGGCAGGAGTTGGAAGAGGTTTGGGCTCTCTGCCCGTTTTGGTCACAATTGTGCTCTATGACCTTGGTCAGCCGCGTAGGATTGCCTCAAGCTCAGACCCTTCCTTGTGCTGGGAGTAGTTCTGATGGCTGCAGAGAAGACTCCACATGCTGCTATATACTGTTCAAAGCAGTAGAGTGTGATCTTTAATATTCTTACCATACTTTTATCTGTAAATAATTTATTTCCTTCACAGAGGTGTTACAGATTAGTTGAACATCTCACATTCACAAGTGAAAGGGCTCTTGTTATAGCAAAGTGGGTTATTGCTCTATGGGGAAGTGACTTTGAAATCTCTGCAGAAGTGTTTCAGTAGAGTGTTTTGCATCAAATCTAAGCAACTCCAGTTTCACTATCTGCAGGTTAAAATCTTACAAAGAACTCCAGCAGCATGTGGGGATTATCTAGACCCTGTCTGTGGTGGGGTCAAAGGGCAAAGTATAATTTCACAGTATTTCCTGGAGTTCTCCTTCTGCTTGCAGAATTCTGTGTGGAAAGTATTATTTTCATTAAATTTAGTATTAAAACCCAAAGAAAACCAAAAGTTTGATTAATATATGACCAAGTTTGCATGTATTTTTGTTGTAGGGTGGGAGAGTTTGGAGTTTTGATTCCAAAGGTCTCTGTACCAGTAGCGAGGCCTGCCACTGTACATGGACTTTTAAAGCAATGGTATGATGGAGGCTGGAAGGATGGACAGAGGAAATACAAATCTCAAAACAGCAATAGGAAGGCATAAGGCTTGAAGAAAATAAACAAGAAAAAAAATTGCTCTGTAACAACTGTATTTGCAGTTTACAGCCTATTGCCGTGTATAGCTTCTCTCCATGCCTTCCTACTCTAGGAATTAAACTTCACAGATTCCAGAGTCTTTGCTTTCCTTATGACTTCTTTCATCAGCAATTTAGAGTCCTGCTTTCCTGGACTGAACCATTAGGAGTAAATTTAACCCGTTGCCTTAATGGAAACCATTTGAGTGTGACTGAGAGTACTTTTTGGTTTTGCTGGCACTCCATGGGCCACAGTTTAGAGAGAAACCAGAGAGGGTTATGCATCAAGAGACATTGTGGCCTTTCCAGTACTGAGAGGGGTACAGAACAATAAAGTTTATTTTTGATCTAGAAGTCAGGGTATACAAGTCTGAACCACAAAAAGCAGAGGCACTATCAAAGAAAAAATGTGATAGGGATTTTATACAAGAAACAGGAAGATATTTCAAAGTCATAGGGGAATTTAAGCTGTTGGGCAGTAATTGCAAAAATTGGAATTGAGCCAGCATGAAAGGACTGGTGTCCCTGACTTTTACAAATGGCTCCATGAAATCTTAATGATGAGAAAATGTCAAGGACTCAGGCTTAACTCCTTAAGCAGAATGTCATTTCTTGATGTATCCCAGGAGATCTTGTTGGGCTATTTGCTCCCCCAGTAAAAGGAATCTTTCTAGGAATCACTGACATAAACCCATCTAACACCTCTGGTTTTGTGGAAGATTCCCATTCAGATTATTTCCATACTATGGGATTTGAAATCAGAAGTTTAAAAAAAATTTGTACAACAAACATACATGAATTTAAAAGTAATGCAAAATTGAAGAAGTATAGGAGTTGCCTTCATTATAAATTATCCTTAAAATGATTTTGCAGGAAGTTTAAGTCCTTTCTGGTGTTCTCTAGAGTGAATGTGGGTCTGTAAACTGTCATCCCGCTGTATTTGTTGATCGGCTGAGATGGGAAGTCAAATCTGAATTTCTTGTTTTGTCATCTACCAATAGACTTGATGTGCAGTCTTACTGAAGAAAGATCATAATCCATTAGTCTGTATGGTTCTACATGAAAACTTGCTCTCTAAAGACTGTTAGAAGTAATTTTAAAAGAATTCTAAACTGTGTAGAGTTTTATTCAGATCAGAGGTTTGAAGACATTAAATTAAACTGCAGGACATCTTAGACATTTGTTGCAACTTTTGTCAAGATTAAACTGTCAGCTGCAGAGCTTTAAAAGAAAATATTATAGATCTTATTTTCTGCAGCCTTTTGTTTTTCCCAAGCAGCATGGCAAGTATGGTAGTTTTATCACGTATTCACCCTGCAGAGCACTTATAAATTTAAATAAATATAATAGAGGTTAGGGTATGGCTAATATAACTTGAACAGCTCAGTACATATTGTCAAAAATCAGGACAATTTTATAGCCAAATTCTGATCTCTCATATCCTCACAGACTGTTGTCATGATATTAATGGAAAAAAATGTAATGTTATATATGATGAATTGTGGCCTATAGCAGGAGTCTTGCCTGATGTATTGGTAACTTTCAACCTTTTTTGACTTGGACCACTTAAATTTTTTGGTATTGGTTGTATTTGGTTTCTAGTATTGAAAGTTTAAACCTGCTGATAATGGGCTTTCTGCTCTTGGTTACATACTGCAGACATTTTATAAATACTGCAGAGCCCCTGCCAGGAGTTCACAGGTCACAAGACTAAACCCTCAGGTTCACACACAAACCTCTGTTGGATGGGTGCCATCCTTGTTTGGGCTGAAATGTTCTACAGCTGTTTGTGTGATGTGTCCTGCGCTAATGGAGCCCTAAAGAAATGAGAGAATAGGTAAGTAAATCCTCACTCAACTTTTTAAGGCTAAACCTGTGAACTTCCTCATTCTCACGTCAGTTGTCTCCGCCATCATCCACAGTGTGTATTTCTGACTGCTGTTTCCACAGACTGTTACAAACATGTTAAGTGGTTTACAATTTATGTCTCCTTTATGCTTCAAATGTTGAATAAGCTTTCCACTAAAACAGATGACTCTGTGTAGTGTAGTTTTATAGTAGGGATCTGTTTTGATGCTTAAGTTTGCAATAGTTATGCGCTATAGCTCTATGTGTACACAGTTGCAAATAACTTTACTCTGTTTTTGAGCTCTTATTCAAGAATATTGCATTGTTACATTTTATTGTGCTGAATTCAGAAAAGTTAGGTAGTACTTGCAGTGGAAAACACTGGTTTATTTCAAGGTTTTGTATGTATTAAATATTTTTAAAACAGTGCACTTGTAAATGCAAGCTATGGTTTCCAGGTCTTTTTCTCACTCAAGATCCTCTTGCAAGATTTAGAGGGATAGTGATTTTCAATAATTTCTCTGCATTTTCACTTCAGGTTCAAGGCACTTGTATGTTTAATTCTAAAATACTTTTTCTTAGTAAATAAAGTAGGGAACATTTTAAACAAATCAGCCTAGTCTAATAGTCACCATGAGTAGAAACTAAAATAATGCAGGTGAGTCTATAATTTCTTTCTGACCATACAACACAGGGTCAGAAAGATATGCTGTAAAGACTGTAGAAGGGTGAAAAAGAGGAAAGATGGAGGAATTGTAGGAGGCTGTCTACAATACATGTAAGCTATAAATTGGAAGCTGCATGGGGAGAACTAGTTCTTGATTAACAAAAGGAAAATGTACAATTTAACTGGAAAAGTTTACTGAGTTTTTTTGTATAGGAAAAATAGAAGAGTATAAAGGAGAAAAGAGAGTACATCTGAAAACTACTGAGAAAATTGTCATTTGGCTTTCCTGAGAGGAACAGTGGCAAGAACGAGAGACAGAAAGGTCAGAGAAATAATAATTGAAAATGGCTATTTATAGCTACTACTGCATACCTCCTAGGTGTTTCAGCATATGAAAATGCAAACTAAACCAGGAGAAGTTAATGCAAGTAAGAAAGGTCAAGGAAATAGTAATTGCTAAATGGTGTTAATTGGATCTTTGTGGAATAGTTGGAGTGGGAAAACCATTCTGTAGCTGGAAAAAATAGATGTAGGAAACATAGAAAATATGAAGATAAATACTTTACTTCTAATAATAATTTTGGTTTTTTTGTATGAAAATACTTTGGATATGTAGGAGGAATGTGTTGCATATCCATACCCTGCTTGCAGAGCAGAAGTACTGAAAATTCTGTCTTCCCAGTGGAGGTTGTTAATGAAAATACAGAGGTGAAAACGACTGAAGAAATCTCAGGTTTATGCTCTGGGCTAAGGGAGTGAAACCTACAATGATTATTAATGAAAGGTCTCAATTGAAGGCACTACTAGAAGTTATACGTTAACAAGCAAAGCAAACCCTACTTCCAGTTGTTCTCATAAGATAAGAAAGTTGATTTAGAAATATCAAGAAAGCTTGGGCTAAGATGCTGAGACCAGTAGAGATGCAGTACAGCCCCTCTGCAGGAAAGGCTACCGCCCTCGGCCGGAGCAGAGCCCCTCGGCAGAGCAGTTACCTTGCCCGGGGGCGTGAGCTGCAGGGGTTCTGAGCCGGGGGAGGTAGTCTGGGCACGCTTGGCTCAGGTCATCTCCCTTTGTTATCGTGGTGGTGCCACACCGTTTTGACGATCGACCAGAGCCACTGAACTTTAAAACAGCGTTGCTTTGCGGAGCTCTTCCGTCTAACGAGCTTGTCTGCCTGTGGCAGGTACCCGGCTCATTTCCATGCATCGCAGCACAAAGCTTCCTGAAACCGCCCGCCCCTGCCCGCCCCCGCGGGAGCGCCGAGCGGGCGGCTGAGAGCGCGGCCGCGGCCCCCACACCGAGCCTTCTCTTAGAGCCGCCAGCGCCGGGCAACCTTCATTGTCAGGCGCTCCTTGAAACGAAAAGTGACTGCAGCCGTCACTGCAGGCTTTTGATAGCCTAACTACCTGCAAGTAATTTGGGTCAAAGAGCTAGTGCTGGAGTTTTCCCTTTTCGATTGATCTCTTAGAGTTTAAGAACGCTTATAAGAGCTGAACTGGAAAATATCACTAAAACTTTGAAGTAGCTGTGGAAGGCATTTAATTTTTTCATGACCATTAATAATTGCAGGGGAGCCACCTCTGCCCAGCAGCCAACAGTCTGGGACAGTCATAATTGCAGCAGATTCTACCTATTTGAATGTCTGTGTCTTTTTAATGATGATTTTTTTTCAGATGTAATTTTTTTCCTCTTTAATTTATGGGAGAATAATAGATTAATTTTTCATGAAC
Source organism: Atrichornis clamosus (assembly GCA_013400975.1). NCBI lineage: Eukaryota > Metazoa > Chordata > Aves > Passeriformes > Menuridae > Atrichornis > Atrichornis clamosus. The sequence continues at coordinate 619,369 of WBMZ01003425.1, read as the reverse complement.
TGACTGAACAGAAAACCAGTTTGCTAATAGCATTTCAGTTATACTTAAACGTTTTTCAGAACCATAACCTTATAATTTTTTTTAGTGTGTGAATTAATTCAAGTAATGCAAGAATTTTCAGTCTGTGTAGCACTATGTACATAAAATGTATTTGGTAAAATTACCAAATCTATGAATTCAAATGCCCTTCCTTGAATTTTATTTTGCTTTATTCCATTGGTTGGGGGGTGTTTTGCCATTTTATAAGTGAAAGAATAAACTTGTGAGCTGTTGTCTGTTGATATCACATGAATATATTTTTAATATATCCCAAGTAACCCCACTGTAACTTTCTTGAATTCTCTTTTTAATAATGTTTGATTTATTAAAAAAGACAAGGCTGAAGTGATAAAAGCCTTGGAGCAAATTCATATTAGTTTAACTAATTGGCTTCAATGGAGTTAGATTAGCAGGTAAAATAATATAAGGCACTTTTTATTTCATCCATGCCATTGCCATTACCTTCCAGTTCTGAAGAGAATAAGCAAACCAGAAGTCAAACATATAATTGAAAGTATTAGTCTGGCTTACCTGGAGTTTCCAGATTACCTTTAATTCTTTTCCAGCTTCTTAGTTCAGGAACCTTCTGCCAATAACCAGTGAACCAGAATTTTCTGCTGCATGAAATGTTACCAATGTGTTGACTCACCAAAACCAATTCAGGATACTTTCTGGCTTTTCTTTTGCTGCAACAGATGAACATGGACATGGATTTTTGCACACATCTTGGAATTTGACTGCCTAGAATCATGAATAACACTAATGGGAACCACAGTTCATGTGAGAGAAATTCATTATTCTTTATGCACATGTTTTTTGGATCTTTTTCTTCTAGAATAAAACTCAGGAAGTCTAAGTGATGTGACAATAAGGTAGGAGATATGGCAAGGGCAGGCTGTGAAATATGCTGCTTTATACAGAGTCTCTTGTCAAGGGTGCAGCACTACTGAAATAGATTTAATAATGTTTAGATTTTAGATTTTAGATTTTTATTGTTTTGTCTACAAAAAGCAGTTCTGTCTTTTGAAATAGATTTTGCTTACTGTACTTTGCAAGTTTTCCCTTGAACTAGCTTTTTTTTTCTCTGTTGGAAATGATAAAAAAAAGTTGTTCCCTTTGAGAAATGGTTTTTAAAGACATAGTACTAAGATGAAATTTAAATCAAGCTCCATCTGATGAACCACTGAAATTCTAGGACATTGGTGGTCCTGGAATGTGTGGGAGGAAAACTGACATCTGTGTGGGAACCTTTAAGACTAGCAGAGAACTCTGAAATACAGCAAGGGAACCAAGAGGGATAAGAGGCTGGAGGACTCACAGAATGCTGCAATGTTTTCCTATTTATATTTTTAATTTATATGGATTGAGACGTACAAATCTAAATGTCTTCTGGTGAATTTAATTAAATATGAGTATTGCCTCATAACTAAGTGGCAGAAATGTCCCAAGGCAAAGCCCAGCTATTGAACTATGTGATCTTTCCAAAAGTATCTTGCACAGGCTCAGAAGAGCTAACAAGGACACAGGAAAACATGACTGCAAGCAGCTGAGATATTGGTCCTCTCCATTTATAGTAATTTTGAGTGTATAATTCACACTAACAAAATGTTGAAATGTGGTCTATGAACTATACAGAAGACGTCTTCTAAATATCAAAGCTGTTTCTGTTGCAGAACTACATGGTATCATTTTTTATATATTTATAAAGGAAAATGCTTTTAGTGTCATGTTTGCCATGTTCAACACAGACACAGTTCATTGTTTTGTTTGTTTTCTGCTCCAGGAAAATTTGTGTCCTTAATGTTATACTTGATGTGGCTCAAAATTTCTTCTGGGTGATGACCTCTGCCCTTATAAATTATTTTTTTGGGTGGAGCAGCATCAGATGCTTTCCAGAGGTTCTGATGCTTTTCGGTTTAGTTCATTGTTATATTTATCATTTCACTAGTGAAGAGGAAAAAAACTTAGGTCATAATCTTCCTTTTGTAGATCTGTTTTAATTTTCCAGATACATTTCCACTTCATGCTGTTTTGATAGTTTAGTGCTTCCAATATGTTACTTGCCATCAGTTTTGGTCTCTCAGGTGGCCATCTCACAGTTTATTTGGTTATTCTAATGCACGAATAGTGACCTGTATTCTTGATCAATTGCTGAACTTAATTATACCATATAAATGATTTTGATCAATATGATTCTGCCATAAAAGTCTTGATGCACTGAATAACATGTAAAAATCTCTGTCTCTCTCTGAGAAGTATTGAAACTAAGGCAGGAATGGCAGTAATTCGTTCTTCTTTAGTGGCAATATTTTGGATCTAAAACATTGGAGATCTATTGAAATATCAATAGATAAGAAAACAAATGGAAAACTGTCCAATAAGTGAAAAGTCTTCTCACTCTCATTCACTGGAGCATGATGCCTGATACAGTTAAAAGGAGAAATAGATGTTCCTACTAGTGGCTGGACATAAAGCTATGGATTTTCTTTTCCTGTTCTAAACACTAAACATGGAAAAACCAATGGCAGCAAAAGGGCTCTTCCCTGCAGGGGTTAAATAAATAAAACACTTTATCATTGAAGATGTTCTGATCATGGCAATCCTTGAATATTTAAAGCATAGAAAGGTTAAAACAAGGATATAGCTTTTCTGTCTTCAAAAATGTCAGGTTAAAAGCAAAGCAATTTGTGGAATGATTGTTACTATTAGTAGTTTTACTTCAGAGTGGACCTCTGCAAGGTAAGAAATTGAAAGACAGAGAAAGAGGAGAACTAATCTAATAGCTGCATTAACCCAAAGGGTATATTCAAGGTGGCACTGTAATATACAGTGTGCTGGGATATCTTTCTCCTTTTGCACAAAAAAAAATTTTTAAAAAGGAAAGGAAATTAAAGCCTATTTTCTTATTCCCTTTTTCCCATTGTGAAATCAAAGTTTCTGTATTGCTGTGTTCCTGACAGCATTGCAGTAGGAAGATATGTTGCCTCGTTTAGCAAAGTAGCCAGATTAATGTAATTCTCTTTAGGTTAGAGTTCTGTCAATTACCAATATGTTTAGATTAAAATGTTTTATTTCTTTGTATATGATGGTAATCAAATACTCATTAGTTTATGAGTCCCATAACTCCACTAGTGGCAAAGATAGCAAGAAAGGGTCATCATGCATTTGAGGTAAAACAAAAGTTTTGACAACTTACAACACAATTTGAAAATGATTTCTTTCCTCTTTAAGGAAAATTCCCTAGGAAGAAATGACCTCTGCCCTATTCCTGCATTTTTCCTATGGCTGTGTGTTTATGCAGTGTTAAAATCATATGAATCATTTGCAGATAAGGTCTCCTGGCTGTGCTTGGGACCCAGAGGAACAAACACCTTCCCTTTGGGGCACTTGGGTGCTCAACAGCAAAGGCATCACTCGTGGCTCCTTTGTGAGAACAGTGTGTGGGTGTGGATGGTCCGCCCAGCCCAGGGGTTGTTCTTCTGCACTGGTAGCAGGAAATGTGGTTTGGGGAGACATCAATGAACTTGTTAATATGGAGAGAGAGAACCAAACCCAACAAGGCTGAGAGAATAACGGATATTATGAAATGTAATTCTTGTCAAAACTGATTTAGGAAAAGCAGACAATAATTGAGATAAATGACTATGCTCCACTGCACCTCTTCCTCCCTCTCTTCCAACCCCCCAGCACTACAGGGACATATGAATGTGCTTTTGCTTTTTTTAGTGTTGGCTCTTTGTCAAGGTTATCATTACTTGACTTTTTGATACTGTGTGGTAAAACTCTAGTCAAATTCATGGATGTCGTGTCTGGAATACAAGGCATGACTTCCAGGGCTTCTCTTAGAGACATGCATTAACCGACCCAAAGCAGTCACATGCATTTCAATAAATGCAATCATTTGAGTGGGTTGGAGCTCATGTGATTATAATGAGAAACAAATTTCATCAGGCAGCAACCAGAGACTCTCTATAGCAAGTGGGAATGCTGGGAAAATTTGTATTGAAGAATACAATTTTCTCTTGCATAAGTTTTAAGTGTTTGGTTTTGTTTTTTTTTTTTTACAAAGGATCTCTTTCCATGTCAAATCATTTATGTTATGTTGGCTCAGAAATGCCTGAGCAAGCCCAGGAGATGGTAACTGCTGGCATGTGAGGAGTCATCCCTTAACATAGTCCCCAGACTGGTTACAGGGGTGAAACCCCAAGCAACATTTTTGTTCCTCTGGAGGTGACTCTGAGATGGATCTGGTACTGGGTATCTGCTCAGAATTTCTGAGCACTGGTTTGAGGAACTAAGAAACCCAAAAGCGTCTGGTAGAAACACAGATTTCAGAACTGGAACTTTTTCGAGTCTTCTTAAAGGCAAAGTTTGTAGAGATTTATCTACCAAAGTGGCCTAATTTAAAGAAAATTCAATTGACTTCTCAACAATGCCAGATTTGGGCTCTGACTCAGCAATGCTAATGTGAGTAACTTCCATAGTGCCAGTTATCAAAGTGCATTTTAAAAACCGGACCTTTGGAAATTGAAGACCATCATTTAAATACAGGAATAAATGCAACATTGTCTTCTAAAATAACTTGGAAAAGCAGCAGGTTAATTTTGATATATAACACTGTCAGGACACAGGGGCAAACTATCTCTTACTAATTCTCAGCATTCTGAAGAAGTTGAGTCAGCACTGGAAGGAAATGTGTGTTTGTAGCTGGGAAATGGTCCTTGCAGCTGGGCTCCTTTGAAGGTGGGAGCTTCTCTTTCTCTTTAGCTGCAGTGTAGATCTGTGGATTCTCCAGGTTGTGGATCCTGTAGCCAATGGGCTGGTTGGCTGATGGAGACCTGCCGCACAGGACTGGAAAGGCTGGAGTCTTGTGTGTGTCTGGGAAGGTAGCAGTGAAGTGTGAGCCTTACACTGCCTCTGCAGTGAAAACACATGCCCTTTCTAAAGGACATGTGAATTCTCTGCTGTGTGATTGAGCTCAGGGGCAGAGAATCACTTCCTTCAACACAGCCAAAAAGAGGGCTCTGTAGATTTCCATTGCTCAGTCTTACATCCAACATCTACTCATTAATTTATGTCCCCACTACACTTTGAACTTCTCCCCTAACCAAGAACCCACTGTCCCTTTTTAGGTTGTCTTATACAACTTTCCATGCCTTGTGAAGTCAGACTCCATCCTTCCTCTGCCACAGGAGCACCATGCTCCTTACTTTCCCAAACTTCTGCATGTCCTGACATATATGTCCTCTTTAACATAATCCCTTCTAGGATAATCCCTTCTAGGATAATCCTCTAAACCACAGTGCTGTCAAAGGACCCAATGCTTTGGTTTCTCTGTGTGGGCTTCCCAGAATCAGTGTCCACCACATCCAGCTGGAAGATATTGCAAAACTGCAGAAACTGTAGTAAGAACAGCATCTCAGCAGACTGCAGGAACTCAGCCTCTCCCTCACCACCCTGTGGACCTTGGAGCTGGGGGCACAACCTCCAGTTGCCAGCCAGCCATGCACTCAGGATCCCCAAACTGCATCTGGCAAAGAAAGAAAAAGAAATTTTCCTGGGTGAGGCAGAAGGGGAGTGACCAAAGGCAAAGTGCTGTGTCCTGTTTGCCCCAGTTTGTCCTGTGTCTTTCCTGGCCATGCACTCCTGCTCTGTAATTCCTGCCATGCAGCCTGGCTTGGATCCTTCCTTTGGGCCCTGGGGCTGGGAACAGGGAGCTGTTGAGCAGTGCTGTGTGTGCTTGTGAGCTCTGCATTGGCCACCACCAAACCACGCCTTCCTCCCAGCACGTTATCCAGAGAGGGCTTTGTCCTTTAGGCCTCTGGATGATACCTGGTTTAAATCCACCCTTACTGCTACATCAGTTTGGCAGCAAACTTTATTTACAATTCATAATTAGCTCACAGCCTCATTACAGCAGACACCTGGTGCTTGCTGTTACATTTAAGGTTGCAAAATAGTTTCCATAGCAACAGCTGTCTCTGCACACCATAATTTTGTAGAGTGTTTCCCTATTGCCTAAAAAAAAAAATCCACAATTGCTTTCTGTCCAAGATTTAATTTTCCCATCAATCAATTCTAAATTAATTTGAGGTGAAATAATATATTTCTCATTAGGAAGAAAAAAAACCCCAACCCATTTTTCTTCTGGGAAAAACTATTGCAAAAACAGACAGGCTGAGGACTATTAGTATTGTCTAGACTGAGAAAAAAAGCCTAGTTTTTAGTTTTAATGAAAGTGAGTTAATAGCTTGAGTGTATGAAGCAGTGTTTTTTTTTTTGACCATATAGTTGTACTGTCTGTCCTTTTACTTGACTTGTTTTCTGGCTTAAAATACTTATTCATTTTGAAAAAGTAACAGCTATCTATCTGGAAGATGAACCATTTTTTGGCACATACTGTCAGTGTAATACTAGATGTGCAAACAGTGAAGATGCCCCAGTGTATTCAGGCTGCCTCCCTTTCACACTATGTACTTGTATTGGTAGAATCAGTCAAAGCTAAAGCCATGCTGGAAAATTTGGAGCCTCTAGCTTTGAATTTATCCACTCTGACATGTATTAGACCCAGGATTTTCTGCTTTAAATGTTTTGAACGTAAATTTAGCAAACTGATTTTCTTCAGACTTAGTCTTTAACTGACTCCTGAGGAAATATACAAAGCAAATCTAATTTGAAGAAAAAGACCATCTTAATACTAAAGTTATTGCATTTAAGAAAATAAGTTGTAAACTGGTATAATCTTAGTACTGTCGTTTCAGATCTCATTCTATGTTCAATCATTCTTTCAATAATTTTATTATTGGTGGATTTCTTTAGTTTTTCAAGCTTTATGCAAACTCTTTGGACTGTCTTTTTAGAGAGTCTACACAGTCTGCTTTGTTCAGTTTGGTAGATTTTGATCAATATAAATCCCATTTAAAGCATATGAAGGATTTGAATCATGGACGTATATAACGACCCAAATTTAGGGGATAGCTAAATTTATTACGAGTCAAGATATAATTTTGTTCCTTTTAAAAGTACATATATTATCAATATAAATCTGGAAATGCATGGCCAGCACCCAGAGTTATTGACAATTTCTTTTGCATCACCTTTGTGTCCACAGCAGCTGCAGCAGAATTACAGGCGTTCCATTACACTTTCTGGTTGCCAGCTTGACCCCAAGTGCCCTCTTATCCAACAGAAGGAGTCTTATTTATTTAAAAAATGTAGTGCAGGTTAATTGTATATTTACATCTTGTGGGATCGGAAGAAAATATAATAATGCTATGTTTAAATTGTGTTTACTCTTTGTGTATATATGTTACAAAAATCTTCAGTAGTATGAAGGTATCAGTTTTATTGGTGTCATGCAATAACTTCCTATTTAGACTAAATACATTTGTATCAGTTTTTATGCTACTATGCTTTTTGTGTGAGGGAATAATTTGATGGAAATTAAGTATAAGTAGAAAATTAAAAGCATTAAACAGTGCAAAAACTCTGAATACTAAAGCTGGTAATGTAAGGTAACTACATTTTTTTTCATTTAGCATTAACATAATTATCATTGCAATTTCTATGTATTCAAAATAATAGGCTGCAGAACTTGGGCTACAAGTCTGAGAAGGATTCAGTGTTCTGCAAACTGTTAAGATAAAGATAGAGATTTTTCGAAGGAAATATATTTTCCAACATGCTTGTGGTCTGGGAATAAATTCTGCTTGTAAGAGCACCAAACCACATATTTACTTTAAAAAAGACAAGTAGTCCAAATCTTATTGGAATAACTATCTCATCAATTTGTCATTGTCATATTCTATAGGTATTAAAGAATGGTATGTTTTGTACCATTACACTGCACAAGAAATACCTATTTTTCCCATTTATATTAGAGAATATATTTTCTAAAGCGTCAGAAATATTTACTTAGTTCCATTAAAATTCTATTCTTTTCACACTTTTGAACCATACCCCTTTAAATTGGTAGTTCAGCAGCAGATTAGCACAAAGGCACATTTACATTCACTTTTTCACCCTTCTTTGCATCCTCATCCATCAAGTTCAGACCCTCTGAGTTTTTATTAGATTTTTATTGAAATGTTAATACATAATGTGAAAGTGCAAAGAGCTTGAATAAGTGAAAGGGAATAAATCACTGGCACCTAAAATATTATTCAGAGGAATTGAGAAGAGGACATGGATCTTTTGCTGCTTCTGTTCAGATGCTGACTTTTAGAAGCTGATGACTTTACTTAACATCTGCTGAATGTGTCTGTTTCTTGAGCCTGGTGGGTTATTATTTTTCATTATAGCTGTGTTCCTGGGCTATTCTACAACAATAACATAGTTTTTGCAGACTGACACTACAAATTATGTGGCAATATTAAGCTATCTTTACTCTTGGTGTTTGAATAACAGAAGGAGGTCAATAAAATAGATAAAAATTGAGGTTTATGGAGACAGCTCCAGCTAGAAAGGTAAGATGATCTGTGTTTTATATTCAACAGCAGGCAGAGCATTCCTATGAAAGTGAATATTCAGGGGTGCCATTATTAATGAGACAAGTTAAGTAGCCAAACAACATTTTCCTGCAAAAGAAGTAAATTCCTGGGTGTGTAGTCAGCTTCTACAATTTCCTTTATTTTCATTCTGTGCACTGTACTTCCAAACACTTCTTGCAGGATGATTTCTCTTGAAATGATTTTCTCTTAGTGCTTGTGGCTTGACATTAGTGTTTGATGTCTGAGGTAGTGGTGCAATCTTCTCACAACTGCTTTTGAGAAAGGAGAATCACTTTTATAGCATTATTTTAAAAAAAATATTTCTCATTTAGTCAGAAAAAAACACCTTCTTTCGGTTTTAAAGCCAGCCAACCTGCTGACCTGAGCATGGACCTCTGGATGATTATTTGCTCTCTGTAAATAACTCGCTTACGGTATTTTGGACGAGCTCTGAACTCTTGATCAAGCCCTTGTTTGATCTTGTGTAGTCCTAAGGAGCAAGATAACTGCTTGATAGGCAGAAGGAGTCTCTACCCCTTGGGAGGAACCTGTGTCAGGGCCATGGCTACCAGAGCCTGCTCAATACCAGCTTCCTTTACATTCTTGGCATACTGGGGTTTGTCTTGCTTTTGAGCCCTGCCTTGGTGTAGGAGAGGAGGTGTTTATTAATCTGTTTTATTGAGAAGAGCCATTCAAAGAGTGACGTGGAGCTAGTACACATCTGAAACACCTTAGAATTGTTCTACTTTACTCTTAGAGCAAGGCACAAGCCAAACTGTGTTTCTCCAGGAATGAGGGGAATGGAAACAGCTGTCACAATTATTCCCAACTCCCTTAGGTCCTCTGATAAGCATTTGAGGACCTTGCCTCAGTCTGCTGAAATTAGACATTGGAGTACCATCTATTACATTCTGTTTTGTTGTTAAGTGCAACTTATATCCACAGAATAAAAAACCCTCCAACCCCAGATCCAATAAACAAACAAACAAACAACAACAGAAATAGTTTTCAGTCAGGAGACTGTAATTTTTCCTTCACTAGAAAAATGACGAGTTGAAATACAAAGCATTTATACTATGCAAATCACTATAGCAATTGAAGGAGTATTATTTTCATTTCACACTGTTCCATTTCACAATGGGAAACTTTGTGTCATTCCTTGTATCTGTTATAAACAGTGTAGGATTTCTGGCAGTGACTGCAAACACATCCCTGAAGCGAGGGTGTCTGCAGAAGGGAGTCAGGCCACCTGCTCAGTCACTACAGGATTTACAGTTGGGTTTTGTGCCAATAAGGCACGATGTGAGCCACACGGGTAGTCTGCCCTGATTTATACACTGGGAGATCTCTTAAGAAAATTTCAAAAATATGAAATAATCTCTTTTTGATCCTCCCCATGCAACAGTTTAATTTTAATCCAAATACCTTGGAGTAGTCCAAGTGGTCTGCACTGACACATCTGTGTTTATCAAACTGTTGTGAAACTTTTTGAAAGGGGAATAGACTTTTTATAGGATGAACTTTCCAGGGAAAATATCAGTTTTTTCTGCTGATCTTTGAATCTGTATTGCCTGTTAGAGGTTCTCTGTCCCAGGTTTTGCACAAGGCTGACCAGTTTCCAATTTCCCAACCACCACATTTACTGCTTGCAACACTGCAATAACATTGGGAACATTTTGTACTTGAGGTTTCCTTACATTTTTGGGTTTGTTAGAAAATTGACAGTACTTCAGAGAGCTTCTCAGTTAAATTATCTGTGCCTGTTGACTTGAAACTGTTAAATTTTTCCAGATGCTGCCAAACATCATCTTTTATTACAGGCCGTGCAATTCTGTTTTGTTCACAGTCAGGTAAGATGAATACCTTTTAGGTCTGTTTTAAATGTAGCATAAAAAATTTAGAAGCATGTATACATTTTATGAATTGTTATTTGTATTACCTGTATAAAGACCTGGGCATATGCCATGCTTATAAGTGCTTTTTTTTTTTTAAAGTTGTTTTTAAGAGCATCTTGTTGTTGTTTGTGACCCCATTGCCTATTTGATTCCTTCAGTGTCTATTATCAGCCATTTGCCTTATAAAAATTGTACTGTGGGAATTAACCTTTTGCTTTCTACCTTTTGTTTAATGCTAGTACATTTTATTGATGGTTAAACTGCCATTCTGTTTTGTTTCTCTTGTTTTTAAAACTGCTGCCTTGCTGGCATCCAGTAAGATTTTTTCCACTGTTTCCAATTTGAAATGTAATATTCTTAGCAGGGATATTTTTACTATTATACATACATATAAGAAGTGAAAGAAGGAAAAGGAAATTGATACTATATAATTCTAGATGTCTTTTTTTAATAGCTTTTTTTTCTTTCAGAAGAAAGAAGATACAAAGCACATTTGATTAAATAAATATTGCATTAAATCATCATAATAATAAAAAAAACCAAAAAGAAACAATTTCTGTATTAAAAGAAATCTCTGAAAAATGGACTGATTATACAAAAAAGGCTTTATTCAGGGGGAAAAGAGTAAAGTCAAGGTTTTTCTTTATTTTCAATTTTAAGTTTCAACTTCTTAACTAAGCACAGAAGTCATGCAAATGAGGGAAAGGTGAAGCAGTTGAATAATTTGAAAGTGAAACAGTTTGTCTCATCTTGGAATCAGGAGGGAATTCAATGAACTATTTGATATAGACTCTCTTTCAAGTTTATTAAATAGGATTTCTCAATTGCTGAACTTGCACTGGAAAAAGTTCCAGCTGATGTTAAAACTATTTGCTCTATTTAAGACATTGTGCTTCTGCTTGGGGGCAGTAAAGAAAATGTCACCTGATTGGGAACTGACTGGATTGGATTTATTACATGGATTTCTGTCTTGTGTTTCGAGATCTGTGGGGAGCAGAACTTGCTAATTATATATCTTGACTTAAATTGAAAAGAAGTATTTGATAATATTTTTCCCAGAAATATCAGATGAAGGTTTACAAAAAGCAGACTTAGTTAGAATTACATTATCTGCTATCAGCAAGCTTTCACTGCATGTGTGTGGCCCATAGAGCAGCACAAGGCACTTAACAATATGAGGAACACAAATAATCTATTATTCAGACCTGAAGCTCCATTTGTTGTTCCCAACATTAACCCACTCTTCTGGAAAACAACTTGGTCTTCCTGGGCTGACTGGTGTGTATGAAAGCAACTAATGGACCCATTTCCTATACTTTTATTTAATTATTCCTTTTGGCCTAATATCTCTAAAGTGTGCCTGGCCATATTTAAACTCACCTGCAGTTTCACTGTGCACCATGTACAGAAAAGTACTTGGCTTGCCTTGGCAGGTCACTCCCTGTAAACCTTCTGTGTTTGTAGCCTTCTCTGCACCAGGATGTCTGTCCTCATGTTCTGACACATACTTCCCTTCTGTCACCTCTTTCTAGAACTGAAATTGTGTTCTCTAGACATTAACTCTGGTCATTCTCCTCTTTACTGTTCTGACAGGAAACACACATCCTCACGATAAGTGTCATATTTGCATTTTTTTTCATCTTTTAGAGGAAATTTCTTGTCCTAGTGATTTTTTTCCCCCTCCTTTTTATCATTTGTTTCCCTTTTCTGTGCATTAGTTCTGATGCAATTTCTCATGTTCTTCCTTTTCAATGAATTGACCTGTGATAGGAACCCCCCATATGGTCACTGCAATGAAAAGCAACATGGATAACACACTTAGTTTCTCTACTCAGGGTTCATCTACCGTGCTGGTTGTGGTCTAGTCAGCCACTAGACCCACATCTAAATAATATAAAAAGCCTTAGTCTCAATTAATACAAAGCAAGTGAAATATCTAGTTATAAAATTCATGGTGGCAACAGTCTACCAATCATGAATTATACTCTGGGAGAAGCTGTGAATAGTTCTGGAAAAAGAAAAATGTAACTGCTTGTGATTAAAATGCCCTTTATTTTCACTCTTAAAGTTCATAAAGCTGGGTACTTGCTTCTTCCAGTTGGTTTTTTTTCCCCCTGATTTTGGAGACAAATCGCATGCAAACCATCAATTACTAAGTTGCATAAAGAGTGACAAAACACTGCTCATTCTGTTATTGCGAATAGCAGTTTCCATGTTTCAGTGCTGAGACTTTATATTTCAAAATACTTTTAGAAACACTCAAAGGAAAATAATCCCATTTCCTAGAAACTCTCTAAATGTAATTTTTTTCAATAACTTCATGCAATTCAGTAATAGAATAGCACATATGCAATAGGCCCATGATAAGGAATTTTTTTTAAAGATAATATGGGATGGCTGAAATAAGGAGAGCTTGGTCTCTTTGTTTGGAGTAGATATTATCTCTGAGAAATAAGAGCATAAGGAGTGCCATCTGGCCTATGAAAATCAGTCATTGAAATGATTACAGTATCAAAGAAAACAACCTACTAACCTTTAGCACTGTAATGAATATCAGTGATGTCACTTCAAATAGGACGGCAAACCAATTTGTTAGAGCAAGAACATTCTCCATTGTGAGAGGAACAAAGCTCTCCTGTTTCATTAATGGCCTCTGGTCAGCGGTTTAGATAAACTCCTCATCAGGTGCAAGACTCTTAGTGTGCAAAGCTGGTGCTGAATTACCATCCCAGCCTCCTCTGTGATGGAAATGTATATCTACAGCTGCAAATGTAAAACCTCCTACAGATTTTCAATGATGTGTTCCTTAGATAGCCAAGTTTCTCCTGGCACTTATAGGACCCTGTATTCTTCTCTGGGGATATCAAAATATTGACTGTGACAGCAATACATACACCACAAGCTGATAGCAATGAATTTGTGTCACGTGTCACGTCACCTGACAGATGTCACAGAGAGCCTGATAACCACACATCATTTCCAGCCTTGGGAAAGCTTTTCTGCTCTGATGTGAACAAGGAATGCCTGGGTGGTTTGGAAGTGATTAGAAAATGGTTATCATTTCACAGTGCAAGGCTGGTAGATTTTAACTTAGTCTGGTGAATGTGTGTCTGCCTCCCTCAGAAACAGGTGACAAACTTTAACCAAAGAGTACAAACCAATTCTCCTTGTTCTACCTGGATGATGCATTTGTGCCCAGGAAAGTGTGTTACTGAATCCTTTTCTGCCACTTACCCTACTGCCAAAGTCATTTCATCTGCACATGCAGAAAATATGGGAAGCAAACAAAACTGGTGTCATTCATTAGTTTAACACTGGACTCTGGAAAATGGGTGAAGTTCCTGTTTTCAAGCATGGCCTTCATTTTTATGTTGTCCATGCTTTACAGCTATCTAATATTAGCCATTTGATTTTTCTGAATTCAAGAGGGTTGAACACCTGCTTTTTCTACTAATTACTACTGAATGTAAACTCTAGATTTGTATTATAAAAAGAACCTCTCAGAAAATCAAGTAATGAAATTTGAGACAGTTTTGAAATATGACTTTTAATTTCCTGCACTTCAGTGTCCCCTTCTGTACAATGACCATCCCAGCTGGGTGTTGAGGAGGTTTGTCAGCTTAGTGGTAAACTGGAAGGAAGTCTTTAGTACTGTTCTAAGAATGCCTTATAAAAACTCAGAGAGTAAAATTTCATGGTAATTCCCTTTCCCCTGTGGAGATTTTTTCTTGCTGCTCTGTCAAGGGAAATACTGGATTTCTGTTGCCCTTCACTGGACTTGCCTCTAAACCTCACAGGTACTGGGAGCTATGCAGAAGCTCAATCTCCATGAGAGTTGTGTGCCACTGGTGACTGTGTAAAACTTACCAGCACAGCCTTAAGGGATCTGTACTGTCCACTAAAGGATCCAGTGGAAATGGTGGATATCTGCCCACGCTGCACGTCTCCATCCTTTCGTGCCCATCCATCAGCATGTGTGCAGAAAGTGAGGAATACGTTTTAGCAGAGTGGCCTGTATCAATTACACGGAATCAGGGTTCTCTGTGGGGAGCTTTCCCAGGCCCACATTTGTTCCCTACAAAATGGTTGTGATGTTGGTCACATAGTACCTACTGTATATACAAAAAAAGTCCCACTGTGAACTTGCTGGGCTGGCTGTCAAATACATTGAACTCTTCTAATTGGAATACTTGCTTTGAATAGTAAAGGCCTGGGTCTATATTTACCTTTGCAGTGTCTAATTAACTCTGTGTGAGATTGGTCATTCAGCCTTCAGGTTTTAAGAAGCTATGAAGCAATTCCTTAATTGTCTGTAAAATGCAAGGAATTCTCATTTTAAAAGTTATCTTTTGTGTGTTGAAGTTTAAATAATTTGGAGATCAAATAGGCATTGGATATTGCATAATTTTCTCGCTGAGTTTTGATAAAGCACTTAGCCTGCATAGAAGGTAAAATTGTTTAGCTGACCAGCCTGTGCAGACCTGTTTTTAGATAAAACCTTCTCTTTTCTCGGTTGAAAGTTCATGAGATTTTGATGATACAAATGAAAGGCACCTTGTCTGTGCACCAGAGCAGTTCACAACCCTTTGCAGGAAACTGCAGACTGAGGCAGATGGTTGTGCAATGCTGGCCACCTTCCAATGCATTTCCTTCAGTGCACCTGTGCTCCAGGTAGAGTGACCCATTTCTTGCCAACTTTTACATGGAGTTAATTATAAAAAACTGTGTTTTTGAAAGATTAGGTTTTCACACCCTTGACTGATCAGTCTCAGGTCTCTGGAAAGGACTCCATTCTTGGTAATGTATCTGCTCAAAGTCTCACAACGATATATACATAGATTTCTGTCATAGTTTCTGATTGACAGGGTTGAATTTCTGGTGGTTTCAGTACCCTGAATTTCAAATTTCTGAACTTTAGAAGCTATGCTAGAAAACTGCATGGAGGAAAATTTCCACTTTTAAGATAGGATTGAAGACACGAGAGGTAAAACAAACCTAAAACTATTTGATTTTTGTCTAAGTAAGCTTCTGACTAATTTATTTATTTTACTTGTTCTGTTTGAAAGCAGAGTATAATACTTTGATAAATAAAATAAAAAAAATAGCGGTAGCAGTAGTTGTCTTTTTATTACCTGTTTCACTCATTATGTTATTGCCTGGAAAATCAGCAATAATAGATCAATATCAAGGGCAGTTTTACACACATTTCCCCTCTTATGTATAGTGTCAAATACATTTATATTTAATATATTGATTCCTTTGGTTTATACAAGTTAATCCCCCACCCCCCAGATACTTTTTTAGATTGTGATAGTTCTTCCTTGCAAAATGTCCTGCTTAGCTGTTATCAATGGCATTATTTATTAATTTCTGACGAAATTTCCTGAACCTAGCACTGTTGAGAACATGTGATGCAACTGGGATACAAATGGAAAGATTATATACTTGATCCTGCTTATGCACGTTGGGGTAAATGAGCTCCAGCGGGGTGTGGAGCTGAACCCCCCAAGTCTGACTAATTGGTGATACAAACCAGATAATTAGAGACACGATAATTAGAGATGTGAAAACCTCTCTAGCAGAGGGATGCATTTAAGTGGTTGTGCCTTTGGCCTCTCAATAAGGAAACTGTGCTTGTGGAAAGAAGACTGTGTTTTAATAACATCAGAGTCAATAAAAAACAATAAAAGCCATTTGTCCATCATGGAATAGAATGTTATAATTCATATTCTGGGGAAAACAATACTGAATTTTAGATACGTATTTGGATCAAAATCTAGCACCATCTACTTCCATCTTAAAGCCTAATTAGGTGCATAATCAGAGCAGCAGCGAATCTACTGATATTACAGCAGTTACAAATTTTTTACATTTACAGAACTTTAGAGTTATTTCAGGGACAATATAATGTGAAAAGAGAGGCACTATAAGTGGCCCAAGGTCATCATGGCAGTACCAGTTAGAAAAAGAGACAGATTTTTTAATGCTGCATTTTATAGGCAGTTAAAAATCCTCTCAACAGCTTCACTCATGAATACAATTCCCTTTTTTAATAACCTGTGGGTCTCCAGAAAGCAATGAGAACAGCATGATTGTTCTGCAAATGCACTTCTAGGCAAAATATAGTGATGTATTCACACAGTGTTTTTGTAACACAGGAAGAGCTACAGGAGAGTAGCACAAGAAGACGGTGTTCCTAATTGCTTGTTGAGCTATTCTCCCCTCAAGTAAGATATTAATGAATGAAACAATAACACCACCATTTTTTAAGGATTGCTTCTGGTTTGAATGATCAAAAAGAGTTTTCAATTTTCAAAACATTTCTTTCTTCTCTTGCTTCTCTAAATATTTACAAGAAAGATACATTTATATGTCAGAGGA
This sequence comes from Atrichornis clamosus, assembly GCA_013400975.1. Taxonomy (NCBI): domain Eukaryota; kingdom Metazoa; phylum Chordata; class Aves; order Passeriformes; family Menuridae; genus Atrichornis; species Atrichornis clamosus. Next base: position 602,565 of record WBMZ01003425.1, on the reverse strand, counting down.
GAGGTAGTCTGAAGCCCCTTTACAGAAGATTCATTTGCAGCAGTAAGATAAACCTTGTCTCTGTTTTGCAGACAAAACTAACTGAAGTTGTTTGCCTGGGAGATTCAGGTCTGGAAAAATCTCAAAGATTTTCTTTATACTTGATGTGCTGACTGTGGTGTATCTGTTATTGTATGAATAATTTATACAGATCTGGAGTCCTGCTCTATGTTTTACTGTCTTGTGGGCAAATATAATAATTTTAAAACCAGACAAATCAGTCAGATGGTTAAAAACCTATTTTACTTCCTGGCTTAAATCACTCTAGATGGTGTTTCAGTCCAAGTTATGGCCCTTGACTCCACTGTCTGGATGCAAAGTTTGCACTTTATCTGTTCAACCTCACTGCCTTGAGTTTTTGCCTGAAACTTGTAACTGAAAGTGCTGGACACCAATCCTGGGTACTGATTTTATGTGACAAGCAGGGTAGAAATCGGCTTTCACTCTCTGTAGCACTAGGTCTGTGAGCCAGTAAGAATAAAAGCTAACTACATAGTTTGGACCACTCTTCAGCAATACTGTGGAAACCACTGAATATCTAAAAGCAGTTATACTGAATTTATAGTCTTGGATTCCAAGTTTTTCTTTTAACTTTTTCTTTTTTTTTTTTTTTTTCATAAAAATGCTGCTATTGGTAAACAAAAAAAATCACATTTCCAAATGGGAATAGTTTACATAAAAAAGTCCTTCAAAGCAAGGCAGCATTTTGCACACCTGCAAAACCTTGTGCATGCAGAGGTTCCCCAGCTCCTGGCAACTGGTGGATTAGTCCAGCCCTGGAGCTGCATGGCACTCACAAATGAGGTAATTCAAAATTGCATCTCCTGTCTCATGGCACTCTCTGCTATTGGGAAACTGCATGTTTTGCATATTATAAAGAAAAAAAATCTGGTGGTTGTGGAAGGAAGGCAGATCAAGTCACTGACTGACTCCCACACATTTTCCACTCTGAGGGTGCAGAGAGGCACTGGGATCTTAGAAGAAACCCTTAAACTTGGTGCAGTCCATCCCAGGATGACAACACAGCCAGCTGTACTGATTTGTATGGCACTGTTCCCACAAGTGCTTTCTTTGAAGTAACTGCTCTTTTCTACTAAAACCACTAAATAAGTATCAAATGGCATCATTCAGTGCATGAAGGATATTTAAGGGAGTGGGTCATCATTCATATAACTTTGATTTTTAGATCATTATATATAAAGCTAATGAATCTCTATGCAACTGCTTCATTCACTCAAACCCAGAATTGATTTTTTTTTCACTGTGAGGCTTGTGCTGAACAGATCAATGTTTAAGCATGTCTGAAAGTAGAGGTCACAAATCACCTACTTTTCTGCAAACTCTTGGGATTTCAGTAGAAGGTTTTTAAAGCCTGTAGGACTAATGTTACATAAGAGGTATATCTAATTATTATGCTGTAAACTATTTTTCTCTAGTAGTATCTATGTGTGCCTAGGAGAGGTTTTACTTGTTCTATTATTCTGTTTTGGCTCATGACATTTACTAGCTTTTATTAAAATGAAAAGCAGTGGAAAAATACATTGAACATAATATTTTATATTTTTTTTTTGTCTTCATGTAGTGTTCTCTAAAGTCCTTTATGAAATTTAGCATTTACCTCGTGTTTGTTTAATCAGTTAATTTGTATTCCATTCACTCCTAAATACCTTGCTTGGAGTCAAAACTTTACTATATTTGATGCTACAGAAATGTGAACATAGAGGACAATATGGTTTCACCATCTGCTACTTGGCCTTGTGAATATGCACTTACATGGCTCATTTTATGCAGCATATACAGTTCCTGTCATATTAAAAGTAGTGTATGCTGTGAGTTAACTACACACATGGAAGCCCTTGTCTAAAGTTCTGGGGCTACAAGTGCTGCTTGAAAAGTTCTTGGTAAGAGATTTCTCTCTCTGTAAGGTTGTTTGGTGTGAGTTTGTGTCTGTCAGGAAGAGGTTAACACACACTCTGTGAAGGACCAAAAGAAAATGACAATTGCATTTCTATGAATATAGGCTAGCTCCACGAGCAGCTGGTCAGTTTGCTTCTTTGCTAAGTAATGGACTATAAAGAACAGATTGTATGGGACCAATTTACCACAGGATTCCCTACTCCATGGTGATTGGCTGGCTTCCCATGGGTGTTGTGCTGCATGGGCTCTCCATACAGTAAGACACAGTAAGCAAACTTTATTAGCTTGCAGCTGTGTTTCAAGGGGTTCATAAGGCATAACTTTGCTTTTTGTGGTGCCTAAATTGGGATAATGATATCTTATTTAATGTCAGTGAAACTGAGCAGATTATAGGATTTTGCATAATTTCAGAAGATGCAAGTTGTCCGTGCTCTGGAATTGGAGAAGCTTGCTTGTCTTCAAGTTCAGTTTCTGTATTCACAAATTAAAGATTATATTTAACTTTGTTTTGTGCAAGACTTGTAACTCAACTGATGTAATTTCCTAGGATTGCCTTCTTCTTTCATTTTACAGATTGTTATTTTATTCTATCCACACTGCTAATAAAGTTTTAATTTCTAATAGAGCTCAAGTTACATAGAAAATCTTTAAACAATATGGATATCAGAAGTTAATTATGCAAATAATTCAAGTACTCCACTGAGACCTTAGGAGAGTCAAACTCAATCATTCAGTAACAATTGAAACCTCCTAGTGCTTATTGTGTTTGTTTTTTATTTGGGAAAATAATTCTTGAATGAAAATGGCAATTATTTAATATTTAGTTTTAATTGCCATAAAAACATAATGTACCCAGCCAGGAACTTGCAGGCTGTGAATGAGCAAAGTGAACTGTGAACTTCACTAGTCTGAAAACTCAATGTCTTACATATTCATGAGGCTTTATGATTGTCACTGATGGAGAACACTGTCCATTTAATTCACTTCTTACTTCTGTGAGTCTCCAGGGTCAAATCTCTTGTGATTTGCTCTGTGGGATATAGGGATAATTTTTCAGGCTTATTGAAGAACAGAATAACTAGCCTTTTATTTGTTTGGCTCATTGTATTGTCTTTCATGTGGGCTTATTCATATTAGTTATTTACGAGGTATGTTAACATATTTGTCTTCTGAGGATTAAACTTAATAATCGGAAAATATGTTTCCTGAGTAGTTTACTCAGTGTATAGTTTATAGAGTATAACCTATAATTTCGGGGACTACACCAATTACAGAGAATTACCTTAAACCCCTTGAAATATATGGTATCAGATAAAAAAGCAGCATTTTTCTGAAATCAGTATTAAGCATCATAGCTCTCTATTGCAAACCCTGTAGGCTCAAGAAGCTGACTACAGGCACCACGAGCTCCAGTGGGTTATAGGGTTCAGGTTTGAAAGTGCAGAAAGATTATTTGTAGCTGAATAGGAGGTAGAGCAACCTGTCAGCAACCTTGTGTATGTCATGATGAGAGAGGGAGGAGAGGGAATTTAGGAATTTTGTCAGGGTGCAAGAAAGACTGGCTGATCCATAAGGTCGGGGAGCAATTCCATACCCAGCGGGGCAGGGGTGAATTACTTCTTATTTTTTAAGAGAGAAGGGTCCTAAAAGTGATACTAGACCATTAGTTTTCTGACCACATTTTCTAGTTATCAGCCCTGAAATAACCAGCTCCTCTGGATTGCCTGTGGGTTGGCACAAGAAGAGAGAGACAACTCCATCACTCCAGAGAATGGCTGAGATTGATTAATGGAAAGTATGTATCACTGTGCCCAGCCTGGAAACATTCTGCAGAATTGTTTAATAGAGAATTTCCACATTGGAAAGTTAATCATGTAGAACTTCAGGTACCCCTGGAGGTACCTGAGGGTTTTGACTATTTCAGTTTTTGTTTCTGTTGCTGAGATCCCTTTTGGATATAGTCTCACAGTGTTTACTCTAAAGTCTCTTTATTTTATATGTATTTTTCTAAATAAGATGTGAATCCGTTGATTCAGTTGAAATCAGTCTCTGTGACTCCTATTACCAAATAGCTTAACTGTCTGGAGGAATAGATTTTGTATAACTATTTTGAAGAGATTTAACTCGTATTTCAAATTAATATTTGAGAAGAGCTATATGTTTATTTAGATCAACAAACAAAGAATAATCACCAGCTGGCAAACCAAGCACTGTTAGTTTGGTCTTTGTGATACCAAGCCCCCACCCTTTGCCCCCAAAATATTGTTTGATGAGAAATGAAATTGAAACTTAACTGGAAATGATAAAGGTGCTCTTGGAGATGAAATCTGATGAAAATCCATCAGTGTGGCAGAGGGAGATTGTATTTCAGGGCAGTTCACCTGTCTGAGCTAGAAGGACTCTGAAGCTGCACAGTGACAAAATGCTGGATCTATGATTTGCATATTTATGTCAGAGCTGAAGCTCGCCAAATTTAAAATGTCCTCTCAAATTATATCCCATGACAGAAAACCTGAAACGGGAAATAGTATAGCTTTGTGATTAGAGTGTCATTTATTATATGGCTGCTTCCAGAAATCTCTGTTTAGGTATCTTGCAGTAGGTGGATTTTTGTTTCACATAGCAGTAATTAACTTTAATCAACTTTTCTTGTATATAGAACTTTAATCTGACAACTGTGTTTTTTATATAAATACATATTCTAGTGGTGAATGAAAGGTTACTCAGAGAGTCATATTTAGGATGATAGCAATACTGGTATTAAGATAACAGAATTTACACCATCCCAAAGGCTAATTCTATTTTATATCTCATTTAGGAAAGTGCATTGAAGCCAGCATGTGGGAAGAAAGTTTGAACTTTTGAAGGGTATCCTATGCCAATCACAGTTCTTTATTTCAAGTGCAGAAGCTGCTGCAAGTAGTTGCATTTATATGGGTGAATAACATACAGTGACAATTAGTGTGAAATTATATTGACAAACCCCGATTTGCTGAGGTTAACAGGAATGGAATGCAATTTTAATACTGTGCTCATGCAAAATTCAGGGAAGTTATTATCACTATTTCATGTGGAATAATTTTCCATTGCACTCTCTGTTGTTTGCTTTACCATCCCCCCTGTTCCCTATATTAGTATTTTCAGATTAAGTAATACTGTGGCAATCAAAATCTGGTATATAACAAAACTAGAGGTGGTTGTTCCTGCCCTGTGCACCAGCAGCAATTCGGACCTTTTTGTTGAGTCAGGATTTCACTCTTCTACTTTATTCAATAGGTCTCACCTGTGTCTCTCCTACAGGATACAAAGCACAGTGAAGCCCAGGTGAAAACAATCTGCTTTAAGTCATGTTTAAAGCTGCAATGAGTACAAACTGCTCAGTCCAGGCTTTGTGAAGAGCTGTAAATATGTTAGTGTGGATTTTGTTAATGTTTGGGACAGTGACTTGTTTTGTTCTGCGCAGAGATGAGAACGTCCACACGTTCTCCCCAGTGTGATCCAAGAGAACGAGGCAAGAATAACATGTCTGGAACAACCTGCACACAAGGTAATTTTGGTGTGACTCTTAAACCTTCCTAACGTTTCTTTTGTGTTCACTTTGCAAATGCTTATATGCTCAAATTTGGTAGCAAAAATTTCCTCAGATAAACACCCCTATCATATTTGATGATTAAATAGATACATATCTGGATAATTTCATTTTTTAAATGTATGAAAGTTTTCAATAGATATACCTAAAGGTTTGTGCGATTAAGTCACGTGATGATTGTACTTTTTTCTGCCCAAGAACAACAGGTAATAATCAGAATATTTGCACTCAATTGCTTGAAAAATGTTTTAAGCTGAAATGTAATCAGTAATTTTCTATCTGCCTCCAGAGACCGTCTTAATTAGCTGAAAAAGTTTATTAACTACTTATTCTACTCTAAAGTAAATATGCTTTTATAATATGAGGGGTTTATATTGATTACAATGGAAACTGTGATGGTGTGAAAGCCATTCAACTTTAAAACCTAGTGTGATGGGACATGTAAGGTTACATCTTAAAATCTGACTCATTATTATTTTCATAGTAATTACATTGATCCAAATGGATGTATTTTATTATATATTTAGCATTTCTGTTGTGATTGTGAGCTGGAAATTTAATCATGGCCTTTAAGTACAATATTATTGATTTTGTGTTTGCTTGAAAAAACAACTATTTGAAAAGGAAAATCAAAGTGTGTGTTCTGAGCCTCTTTTTCATATCGAGGAGTGTTTGTGACATCCCTATATGTATTAGCTCTGCTTTGTAAGGAGCAGGTTTTTCTGTGTAAGTAGCTCTAGATTAGATACACTATCTTGTATTTACTGCACAGATGCATTTAAAATTGTCCTTGGTCCAAACTTTGCCTGGGTAGCTACAAATAGTGTCACACTTAAATCACTTTATTTCCTTTGTTTTATACCCGTGCTTTCAGAGACTTGACCTTTCAGAAAAAGAATCAAATGTTCTGTTGGGGGTCAAGTTCTGCACTCAGGTATTAATTGACCAGTGCAGCTCAGGGCACTTGTGTGATTTTAACCAAAGACCCAGTCTGATTGATTTTCTGATGATAGTTGCATACCAAGATAATGATGTAGTTACTGACACCTGTATGGCTTAAACTAACTGTTCTTACTTTATTATTCTATTTATTCAATGTCCTAGCAGCCAGATGTTTGAAACCCCATCTTTCCAAGCAAACCTTGTGTATTCAAATGGTCAAGTAGCAATGGTAATGATGTCTAATAAATAATGACCAGGTACAAATCAATCTGGACGTAAAATTTTAATGGCAGATGTAACTCTGATGCCATATGGCACAGCTGTTTGGATGCGTGAGTTGATGGAGGAAATAGTTGGTCAAAATTCTACCAAGAGCACCTAAATGTTCTTTGGGTTTTATTTCAAATATATTTATTTTATGCAAATAATTAAATATGTTCAAAGCACTTAAAAAAAGTCTTCTTTTAAATACCTCAAAAAATTTTACTGTGTCAGTGACTGTGAAACTTAACAATAAATACTTTTCTCCTGAAAATCACACATTTAAGAATATGCCAGCTGCAGTCTAATAATTTTACAATCCGTTCTGCAATATATAGGACATTGAGATTTAATAAAATCCAACTTACTGAATGTTCCTTCTTTTGGAAAGAATTTTCAGGCTTTTCTGGGACATATGTGAAATTTTAGTAGTTTCTCAGACATTTTGTAATTTTGAGCATGAGAATTTAAAATACATATATGTTCTATAGATAGAGGAACTTTATGCTTTTATTCAAGTTCTGTAAGTGAAAGGGAATGGTATTTATAGCTCTGTAATGAGTGTCATGGGAGACTGCAAGAGTAGTTCATATCCACTTCATATATCAGAAAATACACTAGTTTTATGACACAATATAAAATTGAAGGATATGAAGCCCTTATTAATCTCATGGTTTTGAAAAGATTAGATCTTCCTTCATCAATCAAATGGGGAATAGATATATTCTTAGTTATGCTACGCCATGATATTTTTAAGTGAAATTCCCTAATTTAAAGAAAGTAATGTGTGTAAAGGAAGAAACATAACCTCCTATCTGAAAATTACCTTCAGACTTTTTTAAGAGTTACAATACTTAATAAATGTCTGATTGACTTAACCAATTTTGATAGAAAGTTGGGATAAAAACATTTACTGAAAATGAAAGGGTTTGTTGGAACCCTTATTGAAAAGTAGCCATTGTGATATATTGTTTTTCTGGTAGAGAAATTTCTGTTTTATTAGGGCATATATTTTATGCAGGGACTGATAATAAAGTGCAGTATTTTAGAATGACAATCTTACAACATCTTTTTAAGTAGAACTGCTGGCTCCTTGGCTCTGACTTGTCAATCCATCTCAGTTGGACAGGGACATGAGTATCAAGTTTCCTTAAGAAAACTGTGCGTAAAATTATGCAAATGTGTGTAACTGCTATATTGAAGCCCCAAGTTGAGAAATATGTTTAAATTTTAAAAAGCACTGGGCGCATGTGTGATGGTTAAATCCTCTGTAATCCTGCCTGGGGAGGGTACGTACAGAGCTCAGTATTTAATAAAGGCAGAACAGTATTTTCTCAACTGAGCCACCTAAATACTTTACATGTAGATAATGTAAGAGGAATTTAGTGCAATTCTAGTATTCAACATTAAAATAAGGACATACCAATCATTTTAAAAGTACAGATTCAAGCTGAAAAATTGTCTCATCTCTTCTTGCTCTGGCACAAAAATGTTCCCAATCAGACACTTTTAATGCATTGCAGTAAGAAGTATTCAGTCTCAGTGTTCAAACAGGAGTGATGGTGATATGATCTCATTGTCCAAAAGGCTTTACTAAACAAAAAACCCTCCAGAAATTCTTGTCATTGTTTCACCTGAATACTTTCTTATCTAAACCCTACTGTGTATATCTCAGTTTAATTTCCTCAGGATATTTCCACTTTCAGTCCTCTACCTTACTGTGTATCTGTATCAGGTGTTGATGATCTGTACCTTTTTGGTGAGAGTCTATAGATTATTTATTGCTTTATTCCAGGTTTCTATGACCATCGGTATTAGTCTGTTTAGATGTTGAAAGCATTATACTGGAACATATCTTGCAAACAAAATGTAGAATAAAATGAATGTGTGTTTGCATGGGTTAGATACTGCAAATTGCTGTCATTATTTTTGCTGTATGTATGAAGGGTTGAGAATTCAGAACACTTTTATAATGAAGATTATAAGTAAAAGTTGTGCCAGTGGATGTTAATGTGGTGGCTAAGACCCCAAACCAATAAATGGATTACTTGCTGCAGATATTACACTGGATTTCATATTTAAGTATGCATGCAAAGAAGGTAAAGTGAATAGAATGTACAGGAAGACTTGCTGTTAATTTCTATTTTGTTTTCAGTTTTTTTGGTGTATAAAGATGATGGTGTCCAGACACATAGGGCATTTATTTTGTGAGAGTAATTTGTTTATCTTATACAAATGACCTGTCCCACCTGCAGTTACTGTCAATTGTTAGAAATACTTTCTTGCTAATGGTTGATTCTTGGTTATTTGAAATTATTTGACCGAAAAACCATCTGAAGCTGTGTGTGCTCCAGATTAATCTTAGTGTTGCTCTCTGTCTCTTGGGTCAATGTTCAGGCCTTTGAAACTTGACCTGTGGAAGACACACTTCAGTAGCTTCTAAGAAAATAATCTGGGGAAAAACTCCCTTTCCATTTTGACTGAAATCTGGTAGCTGGAAACCTTCACAGATCAGTGAATAGAAAAAAATCCAGTGTTTTCATAGGAGCGATTAACAGAGGCAAATAAAAAGATTACATGTCTTTGAGCTTAAGATAAATACATATTTTTATGTAGTTTTAAGTTTAAAAATGCTTTAGAAGCTTTTATTTTTAGGCAATCTCTTGTACAATCTGCCTTTCATAGACTTATGTGCAAAATGCAAATTGATCCCTACTGCAATGAGAGGATAGGAAGAGAAAACATTTTTATTCTGACAGCTCAGTGCAATGGCCAAGAGGAGTGGGCTCAGTAATTCTTCCTGTTTACATTCCAATTGACTTCCTCTATTGTGTATTCAGACCCCAAGCAGCAGAAGGCTAAGCAAAGGATCTTGGTAAACTATTCCTAATTAATTAAAAATACTTGAAAACTCCCTTCGAAAGGGATAATTAAGTTCAACTTGTTCTCCACTGACTAAAGAAAAAATTCAAATAATGGTTTGATTACCATGTACTTTTATGTGCAAACAGGATCCCCACTCCCCCACATCTGTAAAACTAAAACATCTTAGATGTTAGGAGTATATATGTTGCTCCATAGAAATGCAAAGATACATTCTCAGGTGATGTGGTGCATACCAAAACATAGTCATAGACAGCAGTTCAGATAAAGCTCTATTTAATTTAAAACAGAAATGTAGTAAAGATGTGTGCAACAGAAGAAGCAGTTTCTGATTTCCATGCATGATGCGCCACTGGTGACTGCCAAACGCTGGTTACAGATGTCCTCAGCTCAAGGAAATGTTCTGCCGGGGCAGGCTCGTGGTGGGGCTCAGCCGTGGCAGCCCCCGTGCAGCACCCAGACGGAGCTAAGGGATGGTGCTGCCTGGGACAGGCTGTGCACTGACCAGAAGCGCTGCAGCCGCTTGCGGTCACTGAGAGGTTTTCTTTGAGTTTTCCTTTTACTTGGGAAGTAACTGGCAACTAGAGCTGGTAGAACATTTTCTGATAAAATGAAATCCCCATCAGATAGGGAAAGTTAGCCACTTTCTTTGTGGGACAAGAGTACTGGGTCAGTTACCCTTGTGGACAATAAAAACTGCCGGTCACAGGTGATAAGGGTTTCCCATAACCTGTCTGCCCCGGATATGGGCCCTGAGTGTGTTGAATTCAGTCCTCAAGGAAGGAAGTGACCACGACTATTCTGAGTCCTGCTTTGCTTCCGAGTGCCCCTGTGCTGAGGTTGAGGCTGGGGTGTCCCCGGCTCCCGGTGGCCGCGGGGCTCAGCCTGGGTCACGCCTGGCTCAGGGAGCAGTGGGGGAGAAGCCCTGGTGGCTCTCGGGGTCTGCTGTGCTCCACTGGCCCTGGGAGCAAATTGTCATTACTGTCATCCCTGGACCTTTTTTTTTTTCAGGAATACTGCACTTTAGTGGTTTTAGGGCAAAATTTCCTCAGAATTTCTGGTTCACTGGAAGTTAAGAGAGACTGATGCCAAATCAGGTTTAAATTGTGTTTTTTATGAAAAGTCTATCCAACCTTTGAAGTCAGGTGTACTGACCACAGGGCAGATTCAACTCCTAGTAACTTATTTGGAATACACTTATACCATATTTGTAGTCTGAAGTACAGTAAAAAAAAGTCAAAAGGAAAACTGATTTTTTCATTGTATATATTCCTTACTAGATAGGTTTTAATTAATTGAGATGTCACCAGGTGAGCTACTTCAGTCATTTTTCTCTAACTTTATTTACTAGTATTTAGATAATCTATAAAAGCAAGCAAAGTCTGACATCGATTCTCATAGTGCATTATTGTACCCCATTTTTAGTCTAAAACTCAATTAGCCAAAGATATAGCAGGAAGAGTACTGGAAAGTACTAATAAATCCACTAGCAGGGAGGTTACCTGTTTATGGTTGTGTGTTGGTTATTTTAAAAAAATTGTAATATTTTTATTTGGAGATATGATTGGAGACTTAAAACATGTATAATAAGCTTCTGAATTAGAAGTGTTTTAGTGACTTTAATAGTTAAGATTGAGTTGCTTTTGATAATTACAGATATGGCTGGTTGGTATGGTTTGTCAGCACCAACTGTTTGTCAGGCTTAGTCTTGGGAATAAAATATGGCAAAGTTATTTGAGAAAGCTCAGTAGCAGAGTGAAAGGTTCAGCGATTGCCATTAAAATGTTATGGATGTGGTTGCAAATGACAAGGGGACAACCTTGCACAAAGAAATCCAGACAGCACAGGAAAACCTTTCCCCAAAGTCTGTAATTATTTTGACAGTAGATATTATGTGCCAGATTTAAATAGCCAACTCTCACATTGTTATAACTTGTGTCGGAAGAGATTTTACAGTTCTTGGACAGTGGCACTTCTCACGGTAGGGGTGACAAGTGATGTGAGTCTGAGCCAGAATACAATATTGTACATGAGAAACTTTCTGGTGATTTGCTTTATGCTTGCAGTTTGATCCAGAAGGTTTTCAGGGTCTTGCTGGTCATTTTCTTTGTTTTGTAAAGCTGTAGCAGAAATCACAAACTCTAGTGAGCCAAATTCTGCACCTTAGCACATGTGCATTTATTTCAGTGTATGCACTCATTTATTTTACTTTTAGGATGGTGCAAAAGCCATTTTAGTTTTGTCTTATCTTACTTTTCTTTACTAGCTCCCCCTTTCAGAAAGGAGTTGAAAGCCAAAAAGAAAGTGAATTCTTTTCATTGTGTCTATTCCCTACTAGATAAGTTTTCTTTTGATTGAGGTGTCATTAAGAGAGCTACTTCAGTGATTTATCTCTATCCTTATTAATAGTATTTACTATTGTTCTGGTTACTTAGTATTTACTATTGTTCTGTTACCATGTTCTAGTATTTACTAGTATTTAAATCATCCTTTTAGAAAGGAGGTGATAGTAGAGAGGCATTTTCTCAAAAAATGCTTGAAATACCTTTCCTTTAAAATACTACTACTAACACTTCAAAATAAAACAGTTGTTTATTCTTCTATGGAATTCTTTTAGAAATTAAGATGTACCTTCTCTTTGAGAAGCACAAGTTTTTACTCTTTCTACTAACTACGAATTTCACTGTGGGAATTTGCGCTTGAATTATGTAATGTTCTGAAGGCAAAGCAGTTTATTTTGAATCTGTGAAAATAAAAACTCACAAAGTTATAACATAAACTTTTAAGAGTTCCTTCCATTTGACCTTATCTGTTACTGTCTCTTATGGATAGTATTTGATTTGTTTTTTTAAATTTTTTTCTGCTTGTAAAGACATTAAGTTTCTCTAAGAAAATTAGGTGAAATTGAGCCTGCCTGGAGAGGAGATTATGAGGACTGCACTAGTAGCAAGTGAGAAGATCCAAATCAGCACCAGCCAGCCTGGTCTTAGAGGGGATGGAAGGACTGTCCTAAGGACCTCCTGAGACTGGTTAGAGTATTTTCAGCTCAGAAAATTAAGGTGGATAAAATCAATTCTAGAATGAAAGATGGGCCTGCATGGACAGTAGGCTGGGAAGAACTGTGTATACTTTATTGTGTCCTATTTTAATTTTCCTTTGGTGCATTTTCTGTTTAAGATGGACACTTAGTTTAATTCCAATGAAATTTGTTTCTTTGGTTCTAAGACCCTTTCAGTGTTCTTTTGAAGCTTGCTACAGGTGAAAGTCTCTGCAGGTGTTCTGCAAAGCCCTGAGCACCTCAGGGTCACTGTTTTAATAACTTCTGCAATAATTGTACTTGTCTCGAATCCTGCATATTCTTTTTTCTGCATGGCTTTTTTTAGACTGCATGAACAGCAGTGGCATTGACTTTACAGAGTTTTTATTGCTTATCTAGAGAAACTTCCAACTCTAGCCCTGTTCCAGCAACTCTGGGTATATCAGCTTCATGATCAGTTGTCAAATGACAACTTTTGTGTGATGTTATGAAATTTCAAAAACGATGATTGATCACAACAACATTTGGATTCGATTGTTTTGCTTACAGTTAATGTTGTGAACACTACAGTAATGCGATAGAATTTTCCTGTATCTCTGAATATTAACTCCCAAATATATAGGCTCATCCTGTGAGATCATGCTCATTCTGTCTGTAAGATGCTAAGCCAATTGTTTTTCGAGGATTGTATTCTCTGTAAAAACATGAATATACTCACTTGTAAACAGGAGAGGCTCTGCAGGTGTTCAGTCATGAGCCCATTTTGGAAAAAGTAACTTTTGCTCTGAGAGCAAAATTTCTTTTCAGTGTGGTGGAATATCCCTGGGTTAGTTCAGTAGAAGTTTGAAGCAGAAGCTCTGCTGAAGTTGTCCAGCTAACCTGGGTCCACAGTTTCCTGAGCTTGTCTCTAATTCTCTATGGATTCCTCCATGTCTGTCTTCAAGTCTTGTTCACTTCTGCTAGAAGTTGCCATACTTTGAGAAAAGAGGGATGTTCGGGTAGGTTTGCATTCTATTTGGCCCCAGGGTTTGTGTTTCTGTTCCTTAGGGAAGAGGAAAAAATTCTGGTGATTTGTATATTTAAAAGCAAGTACTTTGTCATAATGATGTTGTCAAAGTATGAGCTTTTCACCCCACAATGATAATGTGGTTACTTTGTTTGTTGTTTTATTTGTTTCACTGAGGAGTTTCTGTAGGAAGATTTGAGGGATGTTTTCTCAGATAATGGGAATGGCTGCAAAAAATGTTTTACAGCTCTCCTGAGGGAATGTAGTGTATTCTGCAGTGTAGGTTTGAATCTGAATGAAGATTTATTGTTTTGTGGTTCTGAACAGACATGTACAGATGACTGTGCTGTATTTGAATCTTGGACTCTACTGTCTTCTACTTTCCTCATTGACAGCAGAGGAGAGGAAACTCTTCAATTTTTGGTAAGATGCAGCAAATTGAACAGTTGTAATATTATCTTGCTTCAAGCTTTCTCCAGGAAAACTCAGAATTTTTGAGGTTTTATGGTGCCTAGAGCACACCCCTCTACACTGAGAACTCCTTCCTTTCAGTACCACCCTCTGTATTTTGCTATCTATTTGTGTGGAAGTTTCTTTAATGAAAGTAATGTTTTTTATCTTTATTAGTATAAATAATAGTACTTATTTGTTTGATCAATATGCATAGCCAGGTATATGAAGAAGGAGGAAATTGTTTTAAAATATTAAATATTTCCTACACATTTTTGTTGTCTAGAATTCTTTTCCTATCTTTAAGCCAACGTTATGCAATTGGAGAATAAAAATTGCCATTTATATGACTGAGCAGGAAATCACAAGTGGAAGTGTTCTCAAATGGCTCATAAACTGCAATTAGTTACCAGGAAATCATGGTGCCATTAAATAGTGAAAAATAGATAAATTCCAGGTTTTATTTTTTATATTTTAAAGTAATGAAAATTGAAGAAGCAATGAAGTTTTTCTAGAAAATTATTCATAATGCACTGCCAGCACTTCAGTGTTGTGAAGGCAGGTAACACTTCTGGCTTCTGATTAGTGTTGTGTTCAAGAGGAAAGTTTTAATAGGAGAGAATGAATGCTCCCTAGAGGCAATGTTGATATGCAATGTCAATTTTTGCTATATTTGAAAAAGCTCTGGAGTTTTGTACCATCATTTCCACCCCCTGCGGTGTTTCAAGTCATGAAAAATAGTGTTTTTAGGAAAACTTATCTCCCACCTGCAGAGCAGGACAGGTTTTGAGTAACAGTTAATAGCTGTAAACTGCAAATCAGCATTAGTCTTGAGCAGTACTGCTAAGGCTGATGTCAGGCTTCTTTGTTAATTGACATATTACTTGTATTAAAGAGAGAGGAATTTTTTTGTTTCTATTAGAAAAACTTTTATTGCTGGCAGAAGTAGCTGGATTATTTGGCATTCTGTTCTCATTACTTCTAGGAGTGACAAGAGCAATAGATGCACATTTATGCCAAATCAGCAAACTTCTAAGGGTTTCCCGGAGCAGGAGAGCTAATGCAGTATTCTAAGATTTTCTTTAGTTTATGTTGATTTCTTCCCCACAAACGTTATGGAAAGCTTCTCTTACATTATCAGCACAATGTCTGACTTCCCAGTACAATAACTGGAGTGCCTTCTCACCACCCCGGGGTTCTGTTCAGCTGCTCAATGTGTCCCTGGTATCCTCTGGTTTGCTTTTTGCTCTCCCATGTCACTTCTTACACATCTGGTTGGCCAGGAGACAGAACATTTGCCGTGGTGGATACTGAGCTGTGCACGTGTCCTCTGGCCAGGTGGCTGCCCTGGCCTCACACACTGCCCACCCCTACTGTTCCTTCTTTTTTCCTGCAGTGGGCAACTGACTCTTTATTGGTCACTGCTTCTCAGGAAACATCTAAAAACTGCTTCTGAAATATTCACAGGTTGAGAGTTTAACGGCTTAATGTCGTGGGTCTTTTTATATATTTTATATATTTTAAGGAAATCAAGGCAGAGTACCTGCCCTTGTTTTTTTTAAGGTAATTGTGTCTGTAGCAAGAGAAAGGAACAACTTATTTTTCAAATCGTGATTAGTGGAATTAGAACTCATACCGAGCTGACTAGATCCATCTCATTTCTGTAAATCTCTAGCTGGTGTATTTGAAGCTGCATAAAGAGAAACCATAGAGTTGTTCTGAATCTAAAACAATGCATTAAGAATTCATGTCCTAGAATTCCCTGGCTGGAAGGAAGTAAAATATAAACTTCATTATTTATTACGGCATGTTTTAGTTATGGTCTGTAAGTAATAGCTGTAGAAAAAGATTACAGAGGAAAATAGATGTTTTAAATAACAATAATTGATAAAATGATTATGTACTTGAAACTTATGTACTTGAAACACTTCCAAAATTGCAAAAATTTTGTTGTGAAGCATGAATTCTTTAACTATTAATCAATTTTTAGAGAAGAATGAATTTTGTCCTACAGTATGGATAGAATGTTCTAATTCTTTCTCTGAGAAAAGATTGATCTTATAGAAATTTGGCTGAGTATATTATGTTCTGATATTCTGCATACACTTTTTCTGAGGTCTTTGAGCTGCAGTGGTTTCTGCACTAGAAGAAATAGCTGAGTGTTCAGGGTTAATCAAGGAAGAGACTCTAATGTTTTCTGAGTGACTTTAATAACCACTTGTATGAATTCACTTTACTATTCAAAAATATGCTAAATAATATATGTTAAGTATATTATAAATTACATAATAATTATAGATGTATATTAGACTACACATAAGTATACTTTATATTTAATTACAATTATTATTTACAATTATATATTATTAATAATATAATATCTCCAAAAATTGACATGATAGTAAGATTATACCAGTAGTAGCAGTAAAAAAAGGGTCCTCAAATGGGCTGGGCAATGTTTCAGAAGCTGTGAAATGTTATTGTAGCAGATGGTTTAGATTGCCTTCTGATTGATGGAGGAATTAAGAAGCTGAACTGAAAGAACAAGATAACACAAAATCATAAGAGAACTCACTTTTTTAAGGAAAACAATGCATTGGAGAAACAGAATAATATATTTCAGGAAATCAGACTTCCACTAATTCAAGAAATTGCTATGTAGGATTTCTTGGGAAGATAAGCTAAGGGATAAAAGGCTGCAGCTCCTGAGGGAGGTATAGTTTGGTTTTGTAGGTGTTATACAATGTGGAAGTGAAATAGAAATGGTAGAAAAAGACCTTAATGGCTGTATCAGAAGCTCTTCACAGACTTGAAGATCAAATAGAAATCATACAAAATGGGGGGAAAATGTGTGGGTAAGGGTGAATGCTAAGGAATAGATGGATCTATAGGGATAAAATTGGTTATGAAGTTCTATTAAGAAGGGATACACAAGATAACAGGGCTAGAACTAAGAGGGAAGAAAGGAAGTATATTTCCAGTGTTAAGAAGAAAAAGCATAAATTCTATGATTCAGGGAAGACTAAAGTGTCCAATAACTTTTTCTGCAAAAATTCTTAGTGTCTCCATGTTTACAAAGGTTCATGCTAACAAGGAAGCAGAAGTTTAGTTCAATTTACCGAAAGCAAATGTTTAGAGATACTTCAGGGCTAAATGTTGAAGTTAGCAGGATCTGATTAAATTCTCTTCCATTACCTTGTAAAAGCGAGCTGAGGTCACTTTTGAACCCTTTTATGATTATCTTTTTGAATGAATGCAGTCGACTGCTCTGCAGGAGTGTCAGTGGGACTGTGCTGGTTGGTCTGGCCTTCCCGCTCCAGGGAAACATCGCCCTCCCTAGCTCTGAGGGAAGGCCTCATGTAGTGATATCAAGGTTTTCAAATACACCCTTCCAGACTGTCTTTGTCTAGGACATCCTCCTAGACTAAAGATATTTTGGGGAGTTTGGGTTAAATCCTAAATCTGCTTATGAGGAACAGGAGTTAATTTGCAATAAGGAACAGACTGCCCTTGCCTCTCTCCCACATTTTAGCAAAAGGTATTTGCTATGCTGCCTGGCTGCCTTCTGGAAATGCACTTGGATTTTTTGATAGTACAGCTCTTAGATAACTTTTACCTTTCTCTCTGTGTAGCTTGTAGTTTTTTGTGGGTTTTTTTGGGGGGGGATTCTTTGATTTGGTCTTTTTAAAAACTTATTAAGAAGCAGAAATATTTTCTTCTAACAATGAGCAATGTTGCAAGTGTGTTAAGATTTTTACATTAAAATGAACTGGGGGAGAAGAAAAATGAAGAATCCAAATTTATAACAAGGACAGGTGCAGGAGCCTGAGCAATCCCAAAGATGAGTACATTTCCTGACTCCTAAAACAGTAAACCAAACTACCAACTAGAGCAGAATCTTGTTTTTATGTGAAAGTGTCCTTTTACATGAGGACTTCACCTTTTCACAGGAAAGGTGAAGATGGATTGAAAATGAATTGTTAACACTCAAGAGTGAGACAAAGGGTGGAATATAGACAAATCCATGTTTTTAAGGTGTATGTAAAAGTTTAGAAAAAAAGGAGGAGGATCCAATGTCTGAGGGTGGGTCTGAAAAACAAAAACAGCAGGTGGTACAACTAAGCACTCTTGGCTCCTGCTGGTGCTTGTTCTTGTCAATTGGGTGTACCTGTGAGTTTCTAACTGCACCACAGCAGAATCTTATCGTGTTAGCACAGCTGAAGGACTGTGTTCAGAAAAACTTGAGAGAAGGAACTGAGCTAAAAAGGGTTGTAACAAGGCCATACCTCGCAGCTAGTGGAGAACTTGATCTACAGTGGACTATTCTCTCTGCGATTCTTTATCACTAATCGCCAAGCTTCTGTTTTTTATATTGTGTGTGTAACTATTCATTTTTCACGTAAATATTAACTTATAGATAGCTATTTTACTAAGATGTAGAAATGGTTGGACCAAAGCATTGATTTTTCTTTTTTTTCTTTCATATTGAGGGTTAACTCTCTTTAAGTTACTTTGTAGAAATTTAATAACTCACCTAAAGTTGTTCTTTTGGTTGATTGATTGATTTTTCAGACAAGACTAAGGTAAAGGAGGAATATATTACCATCCACTTTTTTCAGTAAAATCTTACTACATAGCTGGCACACAGACTTTCTTCCTTGACTAAAACATGTACAAAGAGTGGTTTTTATTTTATCTTCTTGTTGCTAAGAGTGTGCATGCTTCTCAGGAAGGAAATTCATATGAGACATCCAAGTGGAAAAGAGTGTAAATGGTCTGGAATATACTCATATACTTCAGTTACCAGAATGAGGTTATTAGAGCTAGACTGGATAGTTCTGCATGTCACTGCACTGTTACTAACAGACCATGAGTATCTAAGAGTGCTCTTACTGATCTCTGCACCATAATAACAGGATAGATTGAGAAAAAATTCCTGAAGCTGTGTAAGGGCATTTACAGGGAGCAATACATAAAACTTACAAATGTTTAGCTGTTTCTACTGATAACTGGTGAAAACAACAACAAAAGACTGAGGAACAGTTCTGGGTACATATTTTTGAAGACTTTCATTGGATCTATGGAAAAGCAGAAACAACCTATGCATGCATAGTTGGAGAGTATATGAAGCAGTACAGATTCTCAATGTTTTCATTGTGCTGCCACAAGAAAAATCTTTGGAGAGTCCCATTTGTTAAATCTATTAAAGGGCAACAACTTTAATTTTTAAAGAAATCTTAAAGCGTAACAGTAAAATCTCCACTTCTTGACACATTCCACTTCCTTACCATTCATATTTAAATGGCTTGAGTATAAAATATTACTAGCGAAAACTCCACAGATGAGGAAATACTGAAAATTATGATTCCCTTTCTTTTTATTTTGTGTTTCTGAAATCTGTATTCTTTATTTAGATTCAAGGAAACAAACAAAGGATATCTACTAAGTTCCTTATTCTCTACATAGTCTGCTTTATTCCTAGAATTCAAGCTGCCAAAGACTCAGAAACTTTATATGTCTTTATGCTTAATTGTATTTAGTTTTAAAAGTAGTGACTAAGGGCTGTGTCAGATAATCCTGAGTATCCAGAAATGTGCTCCATGTGCCTGAATTCAGTTTAGTGGTATGGTCTCTGACAGTAGTCAGAGTTACGCTGTTATACTGCATCTTATGAGCCCTTACTGAAGGCCTTATTTTTTATACTATAATTTTACTGAGGTTTAAAGTATAGGTGATGGAATGTGAAGAGTGCTTTGTCACTTATCTGAGGGTACCACCGTTATTATATTCATTGCTTAAAACCCCCTGCACCTTGCATGATTATTTGCCTTAATGTGTTGTTCATAGTAACCATAATAAAATGAAAATTGTGCTTTCAGTGTGCACCTTAAATTTCCACTTTATTGAATAACAGATAATCTGGCATATTTGTGAATAAAACAGGAATAAAGGACTGTGTCCTGATGTTCCCAATGCGCACACTGGAGAGAGAAACACGGCAAGAAGAGCTGCAGGAAACTTTTTGTAATTTTTGATATCATCTACATTTAAAAAATTCCTATTAAAAGAAATGATTTTGACATATCCACTGAAACACCTGCAAGCACAATCTGGTCAACACTGAGACTTGTATGTTCTTCCTGTCCATTTCAGAGAAGTTTTCCTTCTGCCTTCTTCCAGCTCTGTTCCCCTCATAATTTTTGATCAGAAAGTGAATGAGATGAAATTTTGTTTAGACACATTTTGCTGGAAGTTTGTTGCTTTGGGCTAACATTTTCCACTTGGCCGGCCAGCTTTTCTTCTGGGACCTTTCTGACACTTGCTTTAGTATTTAGCATCTTCTGGCGCTGTGTAAGGTGTAAGGCTGGCTTTAGATTATCTGTTTTCTTCTGGCAGTATAATATATGCTGGTACAAGTGCTCTACTGTAGCCTTTTCTTTTGAGAGGCCACGGTGGTGACAGATTGTCATTAATCACAGACACTTGTAAACATTTCAACTAGAGGCAACTGGAAGAGTAGAGCAGTTATTCCTCCTAATTTTCTCCATATAATTCTTTTACATTATAGACAAGTCAGCATGAAAATACTTTCAATCTTCATTTGAGTAAAAGTGATGCAGTTCTGCATTAGGACTCCCATTGTGGCCAAATTCCTCTGCAGTCAGTCTGCATCTTTTCATTAATTTCTCAGTGTTTCCTATAAAATACAAATATTATCTGAATGCTGCACATAGCATGAAATCTGCTCTGTTTGTACAATATTTTTGTGCCCTCCATGCACATTTAAAGTGAGTTTGAGTTGTCACCTTCCAAACTTGCTATCTTTCTATTTCACAAAATGTGTGTGGAATTTTCCTATGACAGAGTGGCTGTTGTGAACTGGGCTCTTTGGAAAGTGTTTTCATGCTGAGGAACCAGATGGGTGGGCACCACAGCAGAATATACTTCTTTGTTTAAAATTACATGAATAGGAGACCATTTCTTGTTAATTGAATTAGTGAGGCCAGTGAGGTTTTTTTTTTCTATTAAAAGTAGCTTTGGCCTTTGCATGATTTCACATTCTTATGAACAATTATTCTGAATTTAAGAGCAATGTAATTGTTCTTGGCTTAGAACTTCAGAGATTTAATGAAATAAAAATGAATATTTTTGCAGATACAGTGAGACTTTTTGGAATTCAGTTTTTACAAAAACTCAAGATCAGTATTTTAGATTAGGAGATCAACTGAGTACTTCCTGCAAATTGACTTTGTTTCTCATGTGGTATTCAATAAAAACAAACAAACACCCCAACCCCTTTCTTCAAAACAAAACCCAATTCCTTTCTCCCCCCACCATTCTGACATTATCCAAAAACTCGTGTGATACTACTTACAAATTTGGCTGGTATTTATCCAGTGAATGCACTTTTGGAAAGGATATGTGGTGTGAGAATGACTGCTTTTTTCTCTTTGCATTTATATAGAGTGATCTTTTGTTCTTTCAGACCTAAATTTTGTGTTTACTTTGTATCTTACTCTTGGCAAGATTTTTAGCATTATATATGATTAAATAATGACATTTGCCCAAAAAAGATGATTGCTTTCAGGTCAGACCCAAAATAGCAAAATAAAACCGAAATGAAAATGTCTATTGAAACAACCTTTGAGGTTAGAGGGTAAGTCTCAGTGAGATCTTGGAAATGCTACTTGATCCTGAGAGAACCTGATCAGAAGGTGATGCATAGCACAAACCTAACTCTTTTCCCTCGGGGCAGCCCATGAATTGGGGAACTGCAGAGTAATGCAGTGCATCTCTGAGAGTAGCATTTGTTTTTAAGGGTGCTATTACAAGAAGAGTTGCTGTATTCCTCTGAGAAATCACTCTGACTGCTTAATGACCCTGACAGAGGTTTTCCACACATGCAGATCTTCTGCTGTGTTTCTAAAATGCACCCGTGAGGATTAAGGGCTGTTCTTTTGTTGCCAGTGAGCCTCAGGGTCACCTTCGAGCAGATGTGTAAGCCTGGATAGAAACCCTACGATTCAGAAAGAAAAACAAAGCCTTTTAAAATGATCTACTTTAAATTGTTCAGATGTTGCAGGAGCACTCAGAGTATGGCTAACGTGGCTCCATAAAGGGCACCTAATGGGATTTCAATATAAATTATCTCCTAGCACAATTTGCTCCAATCCTCCAGTGTGGAAAAAAAATTGGTACATTCAGGATTTGGAGTACTTGCTGTTCTTTCATGGCACCATTCACACTGAAAGGCAGTTCTGCAGAGACAGTGAGAAACCATGTGTTACAGAAGAACACTGTGCAAAATGGTGCTGGTTCTGGACCACCTTAATTTTATCTGTGAGCAACTGCTACAATTTTAATATTTGACATTCTGTGCACGTATTGCCTTAGCTGCTGTGTAGAAGTATCCCATGCAGATGGCTTACAGTGAATTTTGGATCCTCTTTTTCCTTGTTATTTCTGGATTCTTTAGAGCTAGAAATAATATGAGAATTTGTGTTTCTTGGCATGTCAAAAACTTTGTGTCAGACCAAACCCAAATATAAAATAAAAAGAGATATTTGAATGGACATTTGTATCCTTTGATTCCTAAGGCAAGCTGCTCAGGGTGAAGGCATCAGAAATGAGAAGGTCATTTAAAATGAAAATGTTCTGTTTATGCCAACACTAGGAATTGTTTTTTTCATAGCTGTTGAAAGTCAAGAACCTTTGTGAAGTGGTTTACTTTGGGAATTCTATGGAAATCAGACCTGCAGGGAAAACTGTAAGGATCATAAACTTGCAAGAAGTCAGTGAAACCAACTCCTGAACATCCAGGTGCAGAATAGAATGCATTTTTCTTACTTTTAACAAGTGGCATGTTGCAGTTCTTCCCCATGGGTGGTGTGGAGATCTGAAAATGAACTTAGACCTGGGTGCAGGTCAGTAAATTCTGGCAATGCAAGTTGCATTTTGAATGTAGTCTATAAATTTTCTTACTCTGTTGCCTGTTACTCCCTGAACACTTATTTGCTGGTGAAAAAAACATGAAATGGTAGATGCTTATAGTGACTATCATACAGGTGCCTGAGTGGTCCACAGGGGCTTTAAACATTATTTTAAAGTTTCTAGGTGCCAAAAAAAGCTTGTTTTTAAAATCTATGCTTTCTAATTCTGGAATATTTTATGTAGAACATAACCTTGCAAGTTACATCACAAGATGAGTTTTGATAGTATACATATATTCTTCATATAAATACTTCTATTTTATCTGAGGAGTTTTTGTTTTCAGTGTTTTCTGCTTGTCTTCATATACTGAGCTTGTACAATTACATTGTGTTATCTTTTTTGCCCTTGTTTCCAAACATTAAAAGAAAAGAAACCTCCCCACTTGATGTTGCTAATTAGAAAGGCTGGTTTTCATGTGACACGGGAGAAATTATGAATCAAAACAAACATAGTTTATATTGGAAATAAGATCTATCCTTTTAGGTTAAAGAAATAAATAAAAGTGATTAATTGTCTGTAGTATTCATGCAGCATAATTACATCACAGCAAAGAAGTGAAGAGCTTGCTAAAATTGAGTGTAAATAAAAAAATCCCTGAACTCTTATTCCTCATCCCAAACCAAGCGTAACTGTTCTCTTTCTTCACCTCCAGACATCGTTGTGGTAAGTATGTGCAGCTCAGACAGGGAGAGGATGGATGGTCTAATTACTGTCTGCATCTGGGATAAAATGAGGAAAAAGTGGGAAACACTTGTGCCTGCAGGGCTGGTGAGGGGGCCCTGTGGTGAGCTCTGTGCAGGGCTGCAGGTCAGTTCCTGCGCTGGCTGGAACCAAAACTTCTGAGTCCTACCCCTAGTCCTTCTGAGACTGCTTAAAATGTGAAATCTTTCCTGTCTTGTTAGGAACTTGATGTATGAGAAGGTGTCGGCAGGACCATCACCAGATTCAGTCTGGCTTGGGCTGTCCCCTAAACTGGGGATTAGTGTTAAGAAAACTGGGGATTAGTGTTAAGCAGAACTGGGATGTGCCCTGAGAGAGGGGGAAGCAGTGTTGGGGAGGAACTGCCTGTGGGGTGATGGTGAGCAGCTGAGGGAGATGGCAGAGGGGAAGAGGCACTGCCCAGTCTGTACCTTAGGGGCTGCGGTCAGCCAGGGAAGATTTGCTCACTTCTATTTTCCATGTAGGAGAGGAGAGTTCTAGGAGATGAAATGGGATTTGGGTAGGAGTCATCCTCTACTAGGTTAACCTGGTGGGTGAACCTTGCCCTCAGAGAGGGTGGCATGAAACAAAATTAATCCCATATCCACCTAAAGTTTTGTGTTTCTGTACAAATCAAAACTATTGGGGGAATTGTTTGAGATTCAGCAGTTTATTGATGGAATTATTTATTTAGAGAGCTACATTTTCCAACTTGTCCTAACTTGTGACATAGAATGCTATAAGCCATTGTGAACTGGGAATAGCAGGAAAAGTCCCACCAGAGTAGTTTTTTAGTCTAAGATTTGATCTAGAAATAAATTTGGCAAAGTTGGTAATAAATCTTCAATTCATTATAGTGTTTAACCATTGCACTTTATCTGGGACAGGTGTTTACAAAATGCTATTTTGTTCTTAAATGTAGACATTAGTTTTGGCAGTTATTCACTGAATAATTTATTATCTTGAAATTCCTTGAAAATATTTGGAAGTGTGGAATTATAGGCTAAACAAGATGAGATGCAACATTTTGAGTTGAAACAGCTAAGAGTTGAAAAATGTAACTGCCAGGCTTATTTTCAGATAGTGTGTTAATTTATTAATTTCAATGGGAAACTAAAGCTGCCACTTCTCAGTCTAATGGCTATGTTTATCAGTAACATTCAGTATTAATAAAGTAAATTGACTATATCACCACTTTCAACTTTCCCTGAAAGAAGTATAATTTAGCTTGTATCCTCTCAACCTGCCTTATCTGAATTCTTTCAGTGAGGGTCTTAATTGGATTTCCTTATTACAGTTTGTGCTGGGTTCATACCTGCTTTGTGCTGCATCCTAGCTCTAGTTTCATTAGAAGAGTATATCTGCCATGCATACAATTCAAATCAGTAGTGAGGCTGTCAAGTGTCTGGCAAGACACAGATGTGTTATCTTGCAGGCATTGATATCATCTCAATGACAGGTTGTAATGTGATGTCATTCTTAAACGAGTTTGTGCTCCTCAAATGAGGGAGAGCTGGGGACCTCAGCAAACCTCCTGTGCTGAAGGATGAAGCATGTGCTCTATGAATTTTTTTTCATTCACAGCAGTCTACTTTTGCAAAAAATAATTACTTCTGCAAGGCCAAGATACTTAAATCATGAATCCACACTTAAACTGTGAATTTATTTCTGTTCTGGGGTAGTTGGAACCTAGTGCAGACATTATCTGGTACATAAAGTTACAGATGGTCAGATCCACATATTTTCACTTCTGAGATATATAATGTGCTGCTTAGATTGAGGTTGTGTTTTCACTTGTCAGAAATATTTTGCTTCAACATATCTTGATTTTGTTGTGACAAATCACTCGTAGGAGAAGAAATGATTACCTTGTCTGGTAGGTTTCAAATAAGTGAGCATTAAGTATAAGTATTTTATATTTGTAAAGAAAAGAAGATAGGTGTTTATGTTTTAGTCATGTTGCTTTACATCCTTTATATTATTCTGCTGTAGTTTTATTACACTTATACATAATGTCAATACAATGTGGGTTTTATTTTATATGTAAGCTTAGTTGGTCAATAGAACTGTGGGAGAACGAATGATAGCTTTAAATATAACTATTCTAAATTTTGTTTCTGTCATCTTCTAGCTTCCTTTACTCAAATTTTGGACTGCTTAAAGTAGTGCTCTCTAGAGGCAGAACTACTTTCTAACATCCAGTTTTAGAAGTGAGCTATATTTTTATTGCTCTGAGCTAACAGAGAATCACAATTCCCCTAGAGGCTGTTCCAAAAAACTTCGTAAGAAAAGAGACAGAAATATTTCAGGAAACAGATTATCCCTGACAAATATATACAGCTGTCTAATAGAGCAACCTCCTCGGACCCATCCATGTCACAGGATTTTTTTTGGTCTCTCTAATCTTCTTACTTTTACAGAATCCAGTTTTGTATTCCATTAGTATGCATGTGTATGTTCTAATAGTCTATAAAAATGCTGCATGACCTACTTACTGAGAACCTGGTTTTACATCCCATTAGTGGGCTTGTATTTTCACAGTAATAGACTTTTAAAAACACTGTGTGACCCATTTATTCTGCTTCATGGGTAACTCCCTGTGTAGTGTGTATATATATCTCCTTTCTCATTGTTTAGGAAAATATGAGAAAACCTTCCAATGCTGCACAAGAGCTCTGTGTTGTTTGAACTGCTTAGGCACTAATGTGATGCTTGAAAGCATTTGCAATGTAAGGACACAGAATGTAGATAAAGCAACCTGTACTTAGAGAAGGATTAATATTGCAATGTATCCTGACCTATTTTTAAAGGAATACTCATTTTACTGATTTATGATTCCCTGTTGAACTCACTCATGCTTTACTTGATTTGGTTTTCTCTGATATTTACTCAAGATGTTGAACAAAAAAGAATTCCTATAAATGAAGAAAGCACCTATTTTTTTTTTTTAAATCCTTAGTGTAATTCCTAAATATTGTGAAGGACTGTATATTTTGTTTGCAACCTGCCATCTGTCTGTGTCATTTGGCTTGCTTTATTTTCCATGCCACCCTTGATTTTTATAGACTTCTACCAAAATTCTCCTTTAATCTTGACTGAGGAGCCTTTGAGTCTAATACAAAACTATTTAATAGCTTTGCTCATTTTTGTTAGCCCACTCTGTACTTTCTATTGTTCTATTCTATTGTTTTTGAGGGCGGGGAGACCAAAAATTGATAGTGTTTAAGATGAGTCTGCCATGAAATGCATAATGGTGTTTTGCTTGGTTTCTTTTTTAATACTGCCTAAGATTCAATTTACTTTTTTTTTGACTGCCACTGCATAGCAATTTGGTGGCTTCGTGAAATTAACTCTTATAGTCCCAGAACTCTCACCTGAGAGCTTATCATACATATAAAGTGAGCACTTCCCTATTTGTGTCATGGGATGCTGTTTGAATGTAGCCTGATCTGCCAGGGAGAGTACTCTGTCAGATCCCTTGTTCTTTTGCCCCATACACTTTCAAGGAGAGAGCGTCTTGTGGTATATTGCCATCCTCGGAGTGTTCCCAGGGTGCCTTGGATTTACATGATCTGTGCACAGGTCCATCTGCTTCCAGACATGCCCTGGAGGGTTTTACATCCTCAATCAGAAGCATATGGCAGTGGTTTTATATGGTCTTTGTATCGTCCATGCTGGTGAGGAGATTATGCCCTGTATGAAGGAGGGGACTTGAATAGTTAAGGTTAACCTTTGGAGATCTCATCTTAAATTCATAGAGTGCCTGGCCCTGAACTGATTTGCTCACTGTCCTTCCCTACACCCACCTAATGGTAACTGGTTTACAGCTACAGTACTACACACGTGAGTCCTGGAATTCAGACAAATACAGAGGGAGATTCAAGAATGAATGTGTATAGCACGGGAGAAGAAGACAGAATGATTAGTTCAAAGGATTTTAAAAACTATGTAAGCACTAGAAAGAGAGGGTCTCCTAGTCCTCTAGGAGTATTCAAGTGTAATTGGTGTGAAGTTAATCCACTGAACTAATTGTATTTAATTTGAGGGTTTTACATTGTAATCCTGAAGCTGAAGTAATTGTATGGAGGAATTGCACAAAGGTCTCTGAACGGGTTGCTTTATTTGAACCTCATCCACATGTAAATACTTCCCCTCCTATTATAGGAAAAGGGCTTATTTACTTTAAATGTTATACCTAGGTCCATTAATTGCAGTATTGGAATTTTTAGTGTAACAGGAAAAGTGTTTCTATCAAGAAAGTGGTGTTATAAGATGAATATTGT
Source organism: Atrichornis clamosus (assembly GCA_013400975.1). Taxonomy (NCBI): domain Eukaryota; kingdom Metazoa; phylum Chordata; class Aves; order Passeriformes; family Menuridae; genus Atrichornis; species Atrichornis clamosus. The sequence continues at coordinate 574,468 of WBMZ01003425.1, read as the reverse complement.
ACCTAACTCCTACATGGCTGATGTATTTGATCTCCAGTTAATCACCACACACTAGGAGGGAATGGTACCATATTAAATAGTTTTTTCTACCAGCAATATGTGACCTATAAGCTAATGTTTAGAAGATGACAATTTTTTCTTGACTTTTCCATTTGGAAACTCAAAGTGTGTAGAACTCAAAATGGTTTAATTTGGAAGTTTTACATTAAAGTCTTGATGAAGTTCATTTACTGCACCTTAATAAAAGGGATGGGAAAATGCTTAGGAGCTTCTGCTTTCTGAAGTACTATTTTAGTCTGGCAAAACATAGCACATCTTCCCTCTTTTTACTGATAAATCAATCAAAGTACAAAACATTATATGACACAAATAAATGGATGTGTTACCTGGAGAGAGGTGAGATCAGTTTTCAGCGTGACAAGGTTCATTAGTTGAGGTAATTGATCCATTTGACATGTAGCAACATGAGAAAGGCACCTGGTCCCCTTAAACAATTAGGTATGTGGGGTGTTGGTAGTTTTAACTTCCAAGTGCTTGCAAATGTTTCTGCATTGAGTTCAGTCTCGGAGACAGCTGCTGTTTTATACAGGATGAATAAATTGAAGATGGGAATAAGCTCTTGTCACGTAGAAACAAGACTGCTCAGAGACTGGTATTTGATTATGCCGCACTAATACAAACAAGTGTATAAGGTAAAATGTCAACTGGGATGCTTTTGCTTTTAGCCTTTATTACCTGTATTTAAGCTCCATGACTTTAGATGGAGAACCTGGAGTACCTCTGAGCTTGAAGGGTTTTTGCTTTCATTTACTAATTGCTAATAAATTTTAATATTATGTTTATTACACTTATCTTTTATTTTCAGAACTAGCTCCTTCTCTGATGTGAAGCTTTACTAAATGACATATCATTTTCCACTTACCAGAACATTAACTGCTGACTAATTATAGTTTATGATGTCTAGGACTAAAGAGTCAAATTCTGTTGCAGAAGATGTGATTACAGAATGTTTTAAAGCAACGGAGCCTCTATAAAGCATATAGTTATCAACAATTCTTGTTGGAAAAATGACCTGTTTAGGTTTGAGAATATCTGTGTGTAGGTTTCAGCAGAATAGTTGACCAAGGTTTCAGTTTTTCACTTGGTTCTTGAATATTTGTGAATTTTTATTAGGTACTTTTAATGATACATTGGGCCCAAATTATACATTATATAAGTCTGTTTATTGTTACCAAAAATTAGTTACTCCTTTCATAATATAAATCAAGGAATAACATCCTCACTTATTTAAAAATAACAGTTGATTTTTTAAAAGTGCAAAGATATTTTCATAAAGGATGAATTGAAAGCTTAACTCTTATCATTTCTATTAGTGATCAAAGAAGTGAGTATCTGTCTGTCTCCTGGGACTATGCCTTTCGAATAAGAAATAATAAAAATTAATTTGCATGACACTGACATAATTTGCAATTGTAGGAAAAACCTGTTGCGCTAGATGATCAAAAGAGATTATTGTAGAGAGAGTGCCTGTCAGAGGAGACAGCTCTGGAACAAATACTGAAAGGGGGCTTATAAATGGGTCAACTTTATTTGAGTCTAGAATTGAAGGACAAAACAATGGCATACTTATCCAGCTGCTCATGTTGCTTCCTGTCTTTATAGGTTGCCCAATATGTATTGAGGAGTAACAATTTTTCTGTGTTCTGTGCCCTTTTTTACACCTTCCCCTCACATTGGTACTTTCTTCAGTTTGCAAGATTGATCTTTCCCAAAAGATGGATTTACTGTCCTGCTATCAGTGATGGTTATTAATCTCATTTAGCAAAACCCTGTCGGCTGTTCAAAGGCCAGTGGTGTCAGGTTTTATGAGGAAGGAGAAAGGCATATGACAATTGAGGAAGAACGAAGTATCCTTAGGCTCCTCTGTGCTTTTCATGTAGCACATGTGTATCACGTACGGCTCTCAGCAGAACCACTGGGAGCTGCCTGAGATGCTACAATTTTCTTCTTGCACTGTAGCCAATGGAGTTTTGCCCAATAGATGAGTTCCCACTCATAATCCAATGTAGTTCAGAGTTGAGGGGATTCACTTTCCTCTGCTCTTTTAGTAGGAGTTGGACCCTTGGTGTAAACATCTCTAAATATTTAAAATCTGACATTCATCCCTGATGGATAAAGGACATTGCAATCAGGACAGGAGGGTTAGGGATTAGACTAAATACTAAACAATGCAGCCTGATAAGGGTAAAAGCTGGCCAAGAGACACTGCAGCAAATAACAATTCCCTTCCAGGGGAAGGTGAAGCATAAAAGCTGGTACTATTGCAGCAGGTACTATTCTGTGATAAAGGTATGAGGAGGTGGTAGGGTTCTGTTCTCTTAGAGGAGAAAAAATTAAGAGGACCACAGAATATGTAATATTGAATTGTATCATGTAATCGTGATTAAGTCCTGAGTAGCATTGCTATAATTTTAAATTAAATATATTAAATCTGTATAGATTACAATTCTTGGCTTAATTAAGATTAGTGAATTTTAGTTCAAGGCTATGGCATTTTGTATTTTTAGTTAGTAAAGCCAAATAGATTTTTTTTCTTTAAGACAAAGACATTGTATAATCTGAAGACTGCTGAGGTGCCTAGAATGAATGTTAATAACAATTTCTTGAAATTCATGCCTCATTGTAGACAGAGTATTAAGCATTCATATTTATTGAATATGATTCTCTCTTTTATGAAGAAAGAAGTCAATAATTACAAATTTTGTCTGGAAAGAATTATTACTGTTAACCTAATTTGAGCCATATTCACTTTTGTTAATTTTCTTCTCCGTGATGATTTGGGAGAGAACTTCTACAAACCCTTTCCCAGTAATATCTCAAGTATGGTTAGGAATATGACATAGAAGAAATATTATATTAAAATCTACAACTGGTGTAACCCAAGTGTGTACTTTTGTTTTATAGCTAAGATAAACTAATTTACTATTATTCATCTTGTGGGATCATATGATCTCTTCATGTAAAGAAGAAATTCTTTGTTTATGTAACTTCTTGAGACTGTCTGGTTGGTTTTTTTTTTTGGTTTTTTTTCTTGGTCAGAACTGTTGACATTCCTACACTTGAGAGCAATCAGATTAGGGAATTGCTAGGAATCTATCCCGAATTCATCTGGTACTGGTTTAGATTAAACCACTGTGCCCAGTAGTTACTGAAACGAATCTCTTGGAAATCAGGAATGAAGACATTTCAGAAATTCATACTATTTTAAGATGAAGTGGCTCAAGTATAGATTTTAGCATAGTTTTGCAAATAGGAAGTGTCACTTTTACCACCAACAGCAATAGCCTTTTAGTATCTTATTTCACTGTTTACTGAAAATACAGAGAGGTGTAAAATATCTCTAGTATATCATCTACAGCCTCCTCCATCTGTGAGTGCACTGCCAGTCTTGTTCTCCATCTGTCCCTGATGCTATCATATGGTTGATTCAGTAAAACCTATGGTTGTTTTCTTTGGAAGAGTCTCAAACAGAAACTGAGTGAAACGTTTAAGCATATTGCTATTATCTTATTATTCCTTATTCAGCATTAGTGACTTAGATTTTAATGGTTCTGAGTCAAATCCTGAATATAAATTGAGTGTGGTGGGGTTTGGTTTTTGCCGGGCTCATAAACATTTTTTGTTTAATAATCTGTAAAAAGACATCAGATCATGCTTTATATTCCTGAGTGCTTTGAATCTAAACCAGCTGGGAATACCAGCTAATAATTTTAACAATAGTGGGGATGATGTGTTCTGTAGCAAAGTATGAACAAATAGCAGTTTAAGATTTAATAATTATGTTTTAATTTAACTTGGTTTTTCTGTAGACATTAGATTTTCATCCATGAAGGGAACTTTAATTCAGATGTGTCTAGAAAAAACTGCAAGCCTTGGGGTCACTTATTCATGAGGAATTCTGGATATGATTCTAGTCTATCTCTTTATTCAGCCTTGTTATTTGTGTGTGTATTTCCATTGAAATATGGGGTCACTGATAACTGGAGGTTCATAAAACATTCAGGTTAATAATGTTTATGAAAGTGAACATAAAAATGAATGACTTTAGAAAATTAGATTCTAGGTTTTCTTGACTCTGTAGTGTTACTGTTTTTCATGCACAGTTCTAATTATCAGTGGAGTGATGGGAAGATAATTTTCACATCTCTCTATGTAATAATTTTAAAGCTGTGTAGGTTAGCATGCTGTTACACCTCTTGGTGCAGTCCTCTTTCTCTACTAGTTCCATGATACTGCAGAATGTTAAACATTGTTTAACTATGTGGAAATACAGCACTAAAAAACATAAATATATTCACTGATCACTTTTCAGGGACCACATTTATTCTACAGATTATTTTAGGGTACTAAACATAATTGCATTTGAAATCTGAAATCCAATTCGTAAAAGCTGTAGAAAGAAATGTCTTGGATTTTCCCTTCTGAACTTGATCTAGGATTATTTGACTAGAATTGGCATATCACGAAGAAATAGTTTTAAGCTTTTAAAAGTTTTTTAGGAAAGAATATTATAACATGCTGTTTGATATAATCAGATTAGCGAAGTTCAGTAGCTTTGTTCCTCAACAGATTTTCTGCCCTGTGGTTGCTTCCTTTCCCTGTGCCCTCTCCTTGCTCACATAGCTCAGTGGATCGCTGTCATCTTCAGTGGATGCCTGCCAAGGTTTCAGCTCAGCCACTGCCTGGTAATCTTGGTTATAAATATACCCCCCTCTTTGGACAAGCTCATAATAAATGAGGAAAATTATTATTTCACACAAATCTGAAATTTTAACACAGACATTGTATGTTAGGCATTTAGAAACACAAAATCCCACTTTGAAAAAGTGATCAGAAGAACTGCTGCGTGCAAACCTTGTAAAAGTGCCCTTGTTCTGCAAGTGGTTGGTGAGTAACTGCTGGTGCTCCCGTGCTGTGTATGAAGGTTTGGAGAGGTTGGCTGTCGTGTGTGCGGCGTTTGCAGCGAGTCTAGCACAACAGAGCCTCCCGCTTGACCTGTAGGTGCTGTCTCTGTCAGTGGTGAGTAGCAGGGTAGGTGGGTGTCAACAGATGGTGCCGTTACAGGCAGGCTTCAAGCAGGATTCTTCCCTAGCCCCTGAGCATATGTTCAGTCTTGGGAAGACACGCTGTGCTGCTGAAAGCTTTGGTTATGCAAGTCTCACTAGAGTGACAAGTCTTTTGGAGAGGGACTATGAGGGCAGCAGGAGAATTTGCTCTCTACCCAGGGTTCTGATTAAATTCAATTCTTGAGGCAGAGCTGCACTGAGAACTGCCTGATGCTGTTGGGCTTATTATTGAAGGAAGAGATCACCCAGAGGAACCTTGGTAATTTCTGTGTCAAGTTTAGGACTGAGATCCTGCATAAATAGAACAAATTACACTTAAATTATACCTGGAATTGACGATGCTGGTTTCTCTTCCATGAGGATGCTGACTTGCAAGGCCCCAGACATCTGCCATCATTCAGATTAGCAGTGTCAGAATAAATGCTGCTGTGGGAAGAAAGGGAAACGAGGAAAAAATATTTCACAATACCATTGTACATGTTATTTCATTCAAATGATCTCCTTGGCAAATTTGATGGGCTCTACTTATATTAAGGAGGAAAGCAAAGAAAAAACAAGCAACTGAATTATATGTGTGTTCTAGCAAGCAAATTTAATTTCCTCATTGGCTATAGATATAGTATGGCTTGACAATACACATAAATAGGTCCCTTGGTTAAGAGGTACAGATATTAGTGAAAGATGAAAACCTGTTTTTATATTTAAAGTGCATGGAAATCATGCTCTGTATTCACCTGTACTCATGCAGCATAATGATCCTTTTGTTAGTCCCTGAGCCAGGAACTTCATCAGAAAGTCAGCCTGGGAAGAAAGGAAAATATTGCAGGAGACTGATGGGACGAGTGGATGAAGTGTGTGTGTGTATATATGTGCACATTCTTTTTTCTTCATTTATTTTGAGCAATACTAGTTTATAATTTTTCCCTGCACTTGTCTGCTTATTCAACCTTATGTCACATCTTTGTTTGTGCTAATACAGAAAACTAATTGAGGTTAAAAATAACCTCTATCTGGAGCACATACTTATGGGCAGAAAGCCACTGAGAAAAGGGTGAGAGCGTCCAAATAGCTCCTCAAGCTAAATTCCAAAATATTCAGGAGAATAAGGCTCAGGAAGGAAAGCTTGGGAAGGTGGTAACAGGTCTCTGGGGAGATGAAATGAATGTTTACAGGTTCGGTGAGAGAAGAGTTTGATCAGCAGCATCTTGTAATTCAGTATTGTGTGAAGTGAGAGAAAAATATGAATTTGTTGATATTAATAGGCTGTAAACAATAGTTTGCGTTTGGTTTTTTTTTCCCAAACAGAGCAGTGTTCTTTCACTTAAGCAATTGTTTTGGTAGGGAGCCCCTGAACAGGCAGCCATCACTAGCAAATACTGCACAATCTCTGGTGAAGGAGTATTTACTAAAGCTGGTAGAGATAATTGCTTCTTAGTGATACTTTGGATTTTTTGTTTAATTATAATCTTGGAAGTGCTATTTGTACATTGTTAAGTGTAAATTGTTCTGTTATATACTTTAGGTGCATGAGCAAATGAAATATTTTTGGCTGTACTAATTTGTACAAAGTTACATGTAGAGCAAAGATTAACTCTGCTGAGTTGCTACACTGAATATTGCAAAAATTTTACTTGTTTTCAATAACCAACCTTACGTGTTGGCTGTGTCTAGAGTATTGTAATGTTGTAGAGGTTGTAATGTTAAACTGAAGAGATTCCCTAACCAATGTGTAAGGTTCTGTTTATCAGAAATAGTTTCATTCTTCCCTCTGCACTCCTGAAACAGGCTTTGGAGACGAGCTGGGGTCAAGAAGTTTCAGAATATTAAGGCTGTGTCTCCTCTTCCTGTAGATATTTATGGTGAATTTTGCAATTCTATTTTTTACATCTTTCCAGGCAGTTTGAAGTCTGTCTGCACATGCTTCATCTTCTGAAATGCCCATTAGTCAGATGAACTACTCTGTGTTTAGGTGAAGTTCAAACGAAGGTATATTTTGGAAAAAAAATACTTCTGACACATATTCTTTCAGGGCATATACTGTACTGAAATAGAGTTACTACCCTCTTCATATTTCAACTCTTGTTTATAAATATCAACATATTTGGATGCCCCAAAATGTGTTTATTTTTATAATAGCCAATCAGCATGTAGGAGAACTAAACCATGCAACTTGGGAATTGCTTATCAGCTGTATAATGAAGACGAATGGCATGTTAAATCTTATCTGATTATGCAAGAGTAGCTTTTTAATGATAGCAATGGCTTTGCTTTGCAGTTTGTAGAAAGCCAGGCACCATGCATCTGATTAATCATGTAAAATTAAATTGAAAGAAAGGAGAAAAGAGGGGGGGAAAAAAAAAAAAAGGTGCTGCATGATCTGTGTCTTTTCCAAGCAGGTGGCATTACCCAATGCTTAAAATCTTGTTCTTTGTGGGCAAACTTTGAGAATATCAAATGACTGTAAAATTCTTAAACTGTAGTGAGCCTAATTAAGAATTGGTTCTATTAATGTAACTTCTAGAACAACTAATATAATCTCTAAAGGCAAATATTTTCCAGGATTGGTTAGATCATAAATTGAATGATAGTATAAACAGAAGGATAGTCTTAAACTCCTAAACTTCGACTTCCCTGTGGGATCTAATTACGAAGTACATTTGATGCGGATATCTTTAATAATAGGTTCCTGTATCCAGATGAATCCAGCTTTTATTTGTCTTGACTCAGAAGTGCAGGCCTTGGGACCACTTCTACTGTTCTGGATTTATTTGTTTTGAATTTCTTTTAGTTTGTGTGTGGGTGTTCTCTTATTTTGAATTGGAAAATACGCAATAAAACTTCTTGCATAAGTTTAAATTGTCCTTGAGATCTAAAACATTGCAATGAGAAATCTCAAAAGGCACAGGATGGCTCATCACGCTGTGTTCATGAGCCACTGTTTCATCAAGGAGAATCACAAATCTTGGAAGACTTGCAGGTGTCTTTTCTTGGGAGATTTCAGATTGATGCAGTTCAGAAATGCTCCTCCTGAAAATAAATGTTGTGTTATCACAGCAATTTGGGTCTGTGGAGGATAAGGATTGTTTATTGTCCCAGCAGTAACTGACAAATTGTCTGTACAGTAAATGACCAGAGCAGGTTTTAAGGGCATAAACTATAAAGCCAGGGGAAACTGAGTCAAATGATATGAGTATCTCTTCCTTTGATCCCTGGACTTTCTGTGAAAATTAGGGCAATTATACAACAATGAATGGTAATGAAAGCAAACTGTTATTGTTCAGCATCATAAAACCCCAAACCTAAGCACTGCCTGTCAGTGCTTTTTCACTTCTGTGCCAGAATATAGCTCACTTTTTGCAGGGATTTTGTGTTGCTGCACAGCAATATTTTCTGCATATTACTTTTGTCACCAGCACTACAGCTAATCTCCTCAATGATGTCCAACTCCATCATCCCTGTCTTATTGCCTTGTTTAGAACTACACAGTGTTTCTACTCTGCTGCAGAGAAGTGTGTCCTAATTTTCCTGAAATAGCGGCTGCTTGAGGATAGGAAGCTAAGGCAGGGACTGCACATTCAGTTTCTGGTGCTTGGTTGAATCTAGAAGTATTGTGCAACACTCAGGGCCAGTCTGAAGTGATATGGGACTGGTCACGAAAAACAAGACTGGATTGTATGGGCTCACAATGGATCTGAGTTGCTTATTGAAAACAAGACGCCCACACTTTCCCTCCTTATTCACACAGTCCCTTCTTTTCCTAGCTAGGAACTCCGCACTGCATTCACAGTGAAGAATCTGTTATGTGAAACTGCAGTCTCTGAATGTGCTTTAATTCACTGTATTTTCTAATGGGAATTTTCAGCGACACATTCAAGGACAGGTAGCTGAAAAAAGTCTTGGAATTAGTTCAATCAAAGATCCCTGTTTTGAAACCTGTAAGAGATCCTTTCATCTTCATGTGGTTTAATGACCTGAATTCCTGCTTCTATTGTCATTCAAAATACCTTGTTGTAGGCAGAATGTGACGTTGGCCTCTGGCAGTGATTGATTGCCCCATGTTTTCATCTGAAGGATGCACTCAGTTTGCATGATGATAACCAGCACGGGAAACACCCTGGTTTTGGCTGAGCCTGTGGAGGTGTTCCCTCAGGAATGTTCTTGCCTTACAGGGTCGTGGGGACTGAAACTGTATCAGTGGCACATGAGATAAGGAAGCAAAACCTCTCGGGTCTGTGGAATGACAAAGTGTAAAACTCCATTTGCACAGAGCAGGTTAAGAAAGTAGTTCAAAATGCAATAAACAGGACATGTCTCTGACAGATTTGCTGGCAGGTGGCTGCTGAAGTCGAAGTTGGAAAGTCACCTTTGCCTGTCGATATCAGTGTGAAATGGACATAATTCTCTGCTGCTTTGGACTGAAACAGTTACTTCACACCAACACAGAAGAGTATGAAAGGGCTGTAGAAACTTGTTAAAGTATGATTCTCTTACACCTTCTTCATGCTGCTCTTAGAGTTCAGGGATAGGATAGGGGAGAATCAGGTCTTGATAAGTGTTGGATGTCTAGAAGTGATCTGACAGTGTCAGTGGTCCAGCAGTCAGGAAAGAAGTTTGTAATAGCAGGGATTGTAATTTTGTTTTAGGGAGCCTGAATTAAAGAGTTCGTTTCTTATATGCCCCGAAACTCAGTGCTAGATGCTGATCTACCTTTTTGGATCAATATTTGTCTATAAATAGCTGTTCTTCTCTCTAAAGCTTCCAGTATGCCTTTATGGAAGTGCTAAAAGCATTGAGAAGTACTGCAAAGTCATTCTTTGTGTGGTTTTAATTGTACACCATTCATTGCACCCTCACTCAATAAATAGACGAAAGGAAAGATGACAGTCTTTTCTTGCCAGCATCATCTTTCCATCTTCCACTTGATGAACAAATTAAGTGTCTTTGATTTTAAAAAATTGCCTGAATTTCATAAATGTTTACTTTCTTTCCTTTGAAAATGTTTATTTAGGGAAAGGTTTTTCTTGGAGTGAAGATTTCAAAGGCAGACAAATGAAACACAAACGAAAAAAAGCTTCTCAGAAAAGATTCAATTAAGCATTACTAGCAATAGGTAAAGCCCCATATATTAAAAAAAATGTATCTGTATGGTCTTTTCCCTTACCAGATGGAAATGGTAACATCCAGTCAACCTTCACTAAGCAACTGCTACGAACATTCAGTATCTGAGCACAGGAGCTTCTCTGTGCTCCTCAGAGGTTTGCCTTGCAGTTTCAGACAACCTCTCAATGGTGCACAAATGTTTAAATTCCTCAAGTGGTGTTTTTTCCATCTTGATTGTGACCTGTAAGCTGCATATATAACTGTTGTTTCCTTTTCACCTTTACTTACTACACATGCAAAAATTCCCTGATTAGTGTCTTGATTCTGAATAAGTGTGTATTTGGTAGGCAAGTTTTTCAGTGAAATCTGTCCTGGGAAGCAGGAATTCAGAGCATGCCTGCATAACTGCACTTCATATATGCCTACTTTACACTTGGAAATGCAAAATCTACCCATTGATGTAAAACTCATTGGAGGGGAAATCGTGTGAGCAGCAGTGAGATGATTATGAATGGTTTCCTGGTGTGGGCAGGGGCTTGGTGAGCACTGCTGAACTCTGGATTCCCACTGTTAGCAGAAGGATGGCGTGTGTAATTACTTATGAGACTGACAGTCTGTATTGACTCATAGTTTTTAAGGGTATGTAAAGTGCTTTAGCACAGCTGAGCCAGAATTTAAAACCCTTGTGAAAACATGGGAATGCTGTGTCGTTGTGATTAAAGGAAACTGATGCGTGACCTAATGGCAGCTTAGCTAAGAAGAAGAAATGATGAACCTTTTATTTTTACTAAGCTAAAATCCAACAAAAGGAGGACTTAATGGCTGGAGGCTATAGTGGTTGATGTGTGGTTTAGGTATTTTCTAAACAAGTAGAAAGCAAGTGTGTGTGTATTGCTGAATATTTAGAAAGGTTCAGGGAATTTAAAACATGTTTTTCTATAGTAATATTAATTAAACATAATATTTACTGAAGCAAAAAACACACTTTATTTAGACCATCTCTTCTATCTAATTTGAGGAAGAGAGTTGTCCATTTGAACATTATAGGCTGATAGATTTTCCTCTCCCTTTGAATTAGTATTAGAATCTGGTAGCAATCTCAGCAAACATCTATCTATGAATATGTAATATATGTTAAAATACACTAAAATAATCAGAATTATTAAATGTCAATCAAGGTAATGAGAGTGTTTGTTTGTGGTTTTTTAAACTTTTTCATGCGTTTCTAATAATTTAGGTTTTTCTCCTTTTGTTTCCTAGATGGTTTGTATGACTTTCACTTTACCTGAGCTTGGTTTTTGAAATGTACTTTTCTGTGTGCAGGTGATGGTGATTTTGGTTCTTCAAGTCCAATAGGTATTTAGGAATGTATCCAATTCCATCCTTTTAGTTGCTTTGCGTTCATTTGTAGCAGCGGTGTAGGCTCAGCTGCTGGGGCTCACAGGGTTATCTGCCAAATTGTTCAAGCTGCTGTGAGTGCACGAGAGGCTTTCTCGAAGAATGGAACCTGGCACTTGCCACCTTCCTTGCAATCAAATGAGATTTGTTAGATTTATGATTTACGTGTTCACTTCTCACAGCCTGGTAGGAGCACTCGGTGTTTCTGACTCGTGGTAATTGATGAGTTTGTGGAGGGGAGGTCTGGTGCAAACACACTCCAAACAGAGCGCTCTGATTTCAGATTGCCAGCTCTCCAAGGAAGTTCTCCTTTTCAGGGAAATGCAGATTTCCTACGGGATATTTTTGAGCATATTTTGAAACAGAAGCTGTAATTATTTGGAGTTATTATTCAGAAAACAAAATTGAGGTGTAGTCAAGACTTAAGAGGTAACTATATACCAAATAATTGAATACACTTGAAAATAGGATACCTTCAATGAATATATTTTGTATATAACTTTGCTGACAAACTTCAAATTGAACTTTCTTCCTTTCTTGGTTTTTATTCTTTCTCAGGTCATTGGATACACGATTACTAAAAACTTGTTTATTTCTTCTCCAAGTTTTTCATCTAAAATAACTGTACACAGACACTACATTTCACATGCAGTCTTCTTAAAATGGACTTGATCCACTTTGTGTAAAGACTTACAAGTTATGTTTCAAAAGTATTTGGTGAAAACCCCAAACTACTTAAAGAGTAGTTATGTCAGTTTTTCAAGTGTAGAAGTTTACTTTGATAATTTAAATTGGAGTTCAAATGCACATCATTTCTAAAAAGTCTTTTTTTTGCACTGTGTAACTCTTGCCAGCTGACAGAATAACCTTGACAGAGCATAGCCTTTGCTTCTTTTTCATGCATATTTATTCTGCTACTTTAGGACCATCCAATGGGAATTCATTACTTCAGCAAAGGTTGAAGAAATCATATTTTTAATCTAAGTAATTTTCTGTGAAGTTTAATTCATAACGTAAGAGCACCTCCTGGGTAATAACTAAAAATTATATATTTTTAATGAAAAGAATTGCCTTGAGTCTTCAGTGTCCAGCAGACTTGCCTCCCTCTCTCCAACAATCACAGAAGATCATCTTTGCCTTTTAATGTTTAATATTTCATTATCTTTTAATTAATGGACAAATTCAAGGTTAACAATAAAAATTGTCTTGGTTGAACTTGGGGGCCTTTAGAGCTATAGGGGAAACTGGTTTTGAATTTGTTTCTCTTACATTTAGAAATACAAAATTGGTTTGGGAAGAGTTTAGGCTAATGAGACAGGCTTTATTATTTCAGTTTGGACACTGACAGAGAGGTATCAAGTATCTGTGTGATTGTGTGTGGGGGCTTGTAAAGATGTTCAGTGATATTTCCAAATAACCCTTGGTTCTCTGCGTTTTATCTTTCCAAATAACTTTTAGCAACATGAGAATTATAGTTTGCATTGGCCCCATGCCAGTGAAGAAAAAATCCCTCAATTTCTGGGTTAGTCAGAAAAATACCTCATAACCTGCAGATGGGTGATGGGATTGGCATTGAGAAGTCTGGCTCTGGTCCTTGTTCTGGCATGGGTTTATTGTGTGAGCTTAGGCACCAGTCTCTGCTTCTGTTTCCCCTTATCTATCTTGGGAATCCCTTTGCAGAAAAAAAATATATTTTTTGGTTGCATTTTTACAAATAATAGCTGACATATGCAAAATATCAGTACCAGATATGCTATGTGTTGTTCTGTATGTTAAATACTAAAATAAGTAAACAGTCTCCCCCTTCAAAAATCCCCTAATCAAAAACTATATAAAGTTATACACTAAAACAGAAACATAAGCACATAGTTCTTTTTCCTCTGCTTTTTTTTAGAGGAAAATATTTTACATAATTGTCTGCAACTTAATTTAAAATTTGGTATGATCATAGCTCTGTCACCATGTTAATTCTGAATTAAAATCTTGGCAGCCTTTAAATTTGAATGCAAATTTACACTTGTAGCTTAGCAAATTTAAATAATTCCTTGAATTTTAGAGACAGTTCAGCCTTTTGGGCTGTTTGAACTTCTCCTTTTTTATATCTAGTGATGGCAAATAAAGAAGTATTAGAATTTGGTTAAACAAAGTAATATCTGAAAATGACCTACAATTTCCTAGGTATTTTTGAATTATTCAGTGATTTATTAGTGAACAAATCTTTTATCTGGGGAAGAACTCCTGGTTCCTATGATGTCATAAGATTTCATTTTTGCAGAGTGCTGTTTCAGCTCTAGACACCTTTAAAACAGTCAGAGAATCGTAGAGCTGTGTAATTCTAGAATTTCTAAGTGAAGTATACATCGAAAGCTTAAAATCCACAATTTCATGTGCATAGATTGACTTTCTCCTAATAGGGGCACTTTTTAATCTCTTAGTGAAGCTGTGCACTAATTAAGTACTTGTAATCTTGTTATTCACCATTTAGCAGAAAAATTGCTAATTGTCTTGCAGGAATTATTGATGGTGATGATGCGTGCAACACCTTTTAGTTCCTAGCAGTGGCTCTTGCATTTTTAGCTGAGTAAGAGCGTAAAATTATTGAATTACATCTTTGAAAAAAGAAGTTATCTCTCTTCACGTTGTGTGAGAAATTCTAACGCTTATGGATGATGTGATGTATTTTTCATATTGTGGTGAAATCTCAGGCAGCTTTGCCAGTTGATAGAAATGCAAATTTTATGGATGATAATTGTGGATATATGGCATCATAGCTTTCTCTTAGCAAAATGTGGTGCTGGGTAAAGGTGGTAGTTGCAGAAGGTTCTGGACTGAGACAAGGAGCTTCAAATTTTGCTTTTCTAATTGCTTTGCCTGTTCAGTTGTGTGGTTTCTCTGGATTTTTTTTCCCATTACAAGCTGCCTACGAGCCCTGAGCTGTATATTTATGGTCCACTTCAGCAGTCTGTGTTAACAGTGCTCCCAAGTGCCTTGAGTTTTTGTTCTCACTGTAGTGAGAAGGCCTGAAGTTATATTTATTACATTTATCTATTGCCTATAACACAGAGAAAAGGTTAACAGGAATTTGACTTAGGGTGTCTATGAGTTGCACAGTATAGCTGTAGCTAATTGCAGATCTTCAGTTTTTTAGATTAAAGAACTTTATATCTCCAAAAGGTTGTGGGTGTTTTATTCATTTGGATATATACATTGGATATATGGGCAAAGGAGCATTATAAGTCATTCTTCAGTGATGAGCTTCAAATTGTCAATTAATGATTTGTTTGCCTCTGAATATTAATTTCCCTCACTACAATGAAAATGGGTTTAATTTTCATAGTGATGTCTTGCCCTAGAGATTTCAAGGAGTCTGCTTATTCTCATGGGCTTTTTTTACTTACTACCAACAATTATCAGAAGCTTGAAAAGTTGATTGAAGTCTTCCTACGTGGTCAATAAAGTAATTGAAGCGTTTCAAACTGCAAACACTCGTAATTGTAGAGATAGTGACAATACCCGTGTTGTGCCTCAGGTGAGAAACAAGGTGCAATGCTTAGAGCATAAATTTGGAATCTAAGGCTGCCTGAATTTCAATTCTGATGCTGTCACTTGTCCCTTTTAATTTAAACAAAAACCTTAATCTTACTCCCTCAGTTTCTGTGTGTGAATAATTAGGATGGGACACTTGCCTCAGAAGAATATGAGTGTGGATAAGCCACATAAGCTCAAAACATTACGTGAGCAGTGACCCAGTGCTCTTTCAGTCTCTAGCAGGTCTCTTCACTCACTGTTTGCTTTTAGCTCTGACTGGACAGAGCCAACTCACGTTAATGGTTGGGGTGTGGGGTTGTGTGTGTGACCCTGCACTTTAGCTTACTTTTCTGGTATTATGGTATTGCCAGACTATGATTGTACTTAGTAAAAGTTGCTGTGCTGTGTTTCTTACCGAGGGGTTCAAAAGCCATTTTTAATTTCTACTCTAACAGTTCTAACTGCAAATCTTTTGAGCTTGGGGTGTGGGCAGAAAGAAGGGGAATAGTCTTTTGCACTGCTTGCTTATTATTTATTGACTTAAGAAATACTGAAAGTGTTCTTGTAACGGAATCTCAAAATGAACCTAAAGCTTTATTCCTCCTGCTATAAATTCTTTCCAAGATGGTCTGAAGAAGTTTTTTGTTTCTTTGTGTTAGTCACATTCACCTTGGTATATAGATATCTGCTAATTATCCTCTAACAGTCAGTTGTCTAAATAATTTACACAGTAAAAGTCTCAAAAGACTCTCTAGGTGGCAGGTCTGATTTACAATAGCAGTCTTTGCTACACAAGCCCTTTTCTTTCAACTCTGGCCTTTCTTCTATGTTTTATTGCAATGTATCTTGTTTTGCTTTTTAGGTATAGCTTTTTTAGTGGTATTTTATTTAATATAGTAATCTAGAGTCACACTGCTACTGTGAATAAAGATGCTGTTCCAATCCTCCTCTGGTTGGCAAGTTGTGTTTTCCACTTTGCTCTCTGCACAAAGGCAGATGTTTATTTCTAAGTATTCTAATGGACTGTGTTTGTTTCTATCAGCAATGTAGGGCGTGCTGGATTTTAAACCAGTTCTGTGTTCCTAAGCTGACTCTAGGCTTTGCATTCAGCCAGACAGGACTCTTTTAGCTGGCACTAGCCTCAATAGCTGTCTTGGAGCATTCAATAGAGATTTAACCCCTTCTCACAGATTATTCAGCCAGCCAGTCTAAACAACAGCAGTTGCCAAAATTGCAAGCTGTTAACAAGCACTCCTCTATTTACAAAGAGATTCAGTTCATGCAATAAATTTTGTCTATAAGCTTTGTTTATTGCCCAACAGTGAAGGATAAATAGTTATACTCTTCATTGTTTCAATCTAATAAAGGTGTTGTAAGTTATTGCTAAATATAAACAGTATTCGTTTCTATTTTTTTTGCGCTGTGAAATTTTTCCCTGATCAGAAATGAAATTCTCTACAGAAAAAGGAAGATGTGCTGCAATTATTGAGCTTATTTGGTAGGAATTAAGTTCACTGCTGCTACTGACTCCAGCTCACTTCAGCAGCTACTGCAATGCTTTGTGTCTAATGCTGAGTTGGGGAGAATGAGGGGCTTGACCTGATTTCATAGTGGTCATTGTGCTGAGGAAGCTCAGTCTGGCACAGGAGTTTCTTTGCAAATTACACAGGAAAAGTGGATAGCATTTTAAGGGCATATTGATTTATTATTGTCTCCTGGGTGCAAATTCACATGTTGATACATTGATGCATCATTAGATCCAAATTGCTGTTTCTCAAGCTCCTCAAGAGAATATTCCACCTAGGTAATGCTGTTGTGTCCTGGATATATATTATTCAGGGAAATAATATCTGCAGGCTCTGTAGCTTGAACTTGTTTATGGTGGCCTCCAGGCTGGGAATATATTTATCTTTTTGTAACAGAGGGTAGTGGCATGCAGAGCACATTTATTCAGACTACACTTAGTGCAAAAGGAGTGGGGAGACCCTCTCGGAGATCCAATGCTGTCTTGTACCTCTACTGAAATCACATTGGACACAAGGGACTACACTAGAACATGACAAAAATACACACGGATCTACCTTTCTGTGTCTGCTATATTGATGTCACACGCAGTGTTTTCTGGTTCTGCTAGGAGTTGAGGAATGCAATCTGGATCCTCACTGCCTGTCAGCCCAGTTCCACATCTGTTCCTCTCTTTTTTTTTCCCCCCCAACTCCATCTTCTCCAGTATGTCCCCATACAGTTCAGCTGTTCTGAGTACCCGATTTATTTGTATGTAGTGCTTTTTATGTCTGACTGCTGTGTAATGCCTACAAACCTGGGTGGTTTCCATGGACAAAGCCCTGCCACATGTTGTGAGCTAAAATCAAGCTAGCAGGCATTGTGTGTGTACAGAGCCTTCCCTGCTTCCAGAAATCTAGGAGACTGTTATCTGGAGGGGGGAATGTATTCACTGTGCTGTAGTATTCCATTAGTGTTCCACTGTCCAGTGCATATTTTTGCAATTCCTTTTAATATTTTGATTCTGCTAGTCAGTAATTGACATTTGTTTTCTCACTGTCATGACCTCAGGCCTGGAGGCTTAACTCACATTGCAGTCAGTGCCATCATTGCAAGAAAAAAAATTCCTGCTAAAATGGGTAAACATGATTGAACAAAATGTATAGGCCCTCTTTAGACTTGAGCAGAATGCAAGTTAGAGCTGCCTCAGTAATTGTCAGCAGCTCTTGTATATCTTGGGCAAGCAAAGACAGAGATCTCTGATTTTTGCCTGAGTGTGGTCTGGTACAACTCCAGTGACATCACTTGTGCTTACCCATGTAGGGATTTTTCTTTCCCTTTATGTGTACAGTCAGACAACTGTATATGCCCAGGTTACAGACCAGAGCTGGGAACAGCGTTCTGGTTCTGCGGTTTGTCCTCTTTACCTGGAACGCCTACTACTGCTCTGAAAAACTAGAGAAATAAGTGTTGACTCAAGTGAGACTCCAAGGCAATGCACGTTGGATCTTGGGACTGGAATGTAGTATAGCAGATATAACACAAAAATATTAAAGGGCAGACTTCTCTTCCTTGGATTAACATTTCTGATTATCTTGTATTTAGTTGAAAATTAATCTATGGCATTTTAATGGCTTTCACTACAAAGTTTACAGTATGCCCACTTGTTATTTCATATTCTGCAGTCACTAATTCATTTTGCTAAATTCACAGTGAAGGCTTTCAGCTGTAATTACTGCAGTCTTTGAAATCTGAAACTGAATTCTTACCATGAAATACTCATAGGCTATGGGTCATTTAGAAACAGTTTGTTTAGGTAAGCTTTCAGCTACAGAATCTGTTTGAAAAGATCCTTTTGTTCACTTGCTTCTCTATTTAATTTATCTTCAAATTAGATTTTTAGAATCATCATTTAGAAATGCATTTATGCTCTGTAGTGTGTGTGTGCATTCACTCAGTGTAGAATACCCAAGAGAAACAAATATTCTCCAGATACACACTTTAATTTTTCTTTATCTCAGCAAATACTTATAGTGACATGTTTTTAGAATATCCCAGTTCTGCTTATTAGTCACAGTCTACTGTTTGTCTCCCATGTCTTGATTATCATTATTTCTAAAATAATTTAGAATTTGTTTCCTGAAGATTAATTTCTTGGAATTTTTCATAGGCTGAGTCAATCACGTAAATCTACTGCCAAAATGAAAGAAGAAGTGATATGAAAATACCACCAAAATAAACTTGTGTAAACTGCTGGATGCTTTCCAACACTTGCCCAGCTGTATTTTACAAATGGCATTGAATCCATTTCTGTTAATTTTATGTCTGCTAGCTGAATGTAATTTAATACAATAACTTAATATTCTCCCCATACTTGTTCAGGTCTTTAGACTTCAAGGGATTTATGAGAAATGCGTATTTAATTCAGACTAATACAGTAATGGTAAATTATAATTCTGTTTTCAGTATTTGTCTACAAATTTGATTTCTGCAGTCACTGGCATGAGAATATCAATGATTAGAGAAAAACAATGGAAATTATTGGTTTATTATTTCTGATCTGTAAGCTTCTCAAGTAATTCACTAGAGTCATGTCTACCTAAGCCACATGGTGGCATTTGCACATGGCATGAATTCTTTATAAAAAGTCTCTTGATTCTTCCGGAGTACAGACAGAAGTTTTTTACAATTTACAATCCAGTAAAAAACATCTTGGGAAGATTTTCAGTGATGGAACATAAGTTTCACAAGAGGAAATGTAAATCTCCCTGAAGTCTAGATTTACTTGCATAGAAATGATTATAGATAGCAGCCAAGAGAAGGAAATAATTTGAAAAATCTTTTAATATTTTGTTGCAGGGACTGGTTGAGCCTCCTGGTGATGGCCCAACTTCCATGAGTGATTATTGTGATGCAAATTTAACTGCCCAGAAGACATAAAGGTTGTGAAGAACTACGCACATCTAGTTCCATCTCATAGCTGTTTCCTTAGGTATTTTAGCCGTTCGCTGGGTTCAGTGTCCATAGGAAAAGGAAAGGTCAGTTCCAATGATTTGTTCTTAATACAGGTGTTATTTAAACTATGGCATTAGAAAACAAACATTTTAGATAAGTTGTTTGAGATTTCAGAATGACTGCTAGTATTAATTTCTTGTATTTATGTCTTTAATTCATACATTACCTTCTTTTGTCAGATAGCTGCAAAACACTTTCAGGAATATTTAATACAGTTCCTATATTTGGCCACTACATTTTCATCCTAGAAAACAAAATAAAAAGGGCACAAGTCTCTCAGCTTTATTGAACTGTGTTAAATAAAACTGTCAGTTCTGAGTATACAGGTTAACTTGAAGTGCTGTCATATGACAAGCTTCTCTAAATGTGTTTGATCTTTTCAGGTGCACGTCAAATGGTTTCCTTGTAGTAACTCTTCCTTGGAGAATGGAAAATTTGTTCTCTAATTAATCTTGCTCTTCTCTGACTTATTTTTTTCTTCTTTATTTCCCTAAGTGCCTATGTGTATATTTGCTATCTTAACCAACCAACAGAAATGCAATTCCAATTAGAGTTTTGATTACATCTGTTGTCACTGAGAAGAGAAACTGCAGGAACAGCTGTCAGTTCACTAAGGTTAGCTCAGTAGAATTAAGAAAATTTTCTCATGAGTTGATTTTTTTAAAAAAGGGAATATTTACTTCCCTAAAAGAGATCATAACAGCTTTTAAGACAGCTCTGAAAACTCTTCCATATCTATCCTTTTGACTACATGAAATGTATGAATTCTAACTGCTTGTGCTTCACCATTGCATTTACTTTTATTTTGATCCATAACAACGCTTAAAACAGTCCTGTGGTGTAGAATTAATGTATTGTCCTCTTATCTTCCACATGACAAATTTTGATAGATAAAGTATTTCTCTGTTAAAAACAGTAAAACATTAAAGTGTACTGTGTAAAGCTGTAGATTATAAGGGTTGGTTTCATGCCTGATTACTTCTAGTGGTGCAGCTGAGGGGGACCACTAAGAGCAGGAATAGACTTCCTTGACTCAGTAATTTCCCCTTTATCCTGAATCTTGGGGACAAACAGTTAAGTGAGTGGTGATTACATTATGCACTAAAATGTGTGCCATTTCACAGTAGAATAAACAGCCACAGAAAAATATGATGAAAGTGCTCCAGGTAAAAAACCAGAAGCTGTTTACTCCAGCCTTTCTGGTTTAATTCACAGAGACACAAATGATATATTGTGGAATTCTTTTTGTATTTTGTCCACAACAGTGTTCTGTAGGAGGAACCACCCCATCTCGATTATTCCTCTTTTTTATTTGAAACTGAGTCTGCTGATGTTTTCTTACATTAAATCTTTTTAACTGTAAATAGAGTCTGTCTGCCGTTGGCACTTTGGGCTATACCTTGCAGAAATTGAGTTTGGAAGCACTGTGACTTTACATATACAACTGGGAATGTCTGAGGAGGCAGTACTAAGATGAATCCCTCTTCAATTTGTTTGAAGTTACTGGAACTATACCTGGTCTTAAAGTTACAATGTCAGATTTGTTTAAGAAGCCAATGTCTAAATTGATGAACTGGATTTTGAAATATTAAATTATCGGCATAACTTCTCACGTGGAAAAATGGCTTTTTGAAGTGATGACTTAAAAAAGCATCCCCATCAGGATCTCCTTCTGCCATCATGAATTCTGCAATGCCTCTCAGCAGGACATAAATAATAATTTGAGTCCAGCTCCCTACCCTGTATGATCTTACTGGAATGTTCTTAACTCTCTAAAGTTGTGCAGATTTTCTCCAAGTGTCTAAATGTAAATCTACTTTTTAGTATTCAAGAAAGAAGACTGAGGGTTTTAAGATCCTTAAAATCTTATCTAAATAGCTCACAAAAGGGTATCCTGGAAAGAATCTGGTTTACCTGTGTGGAGCCAAGTGCTGCACTTTCCACAGGCTGGCATCAACAGACCAACTACACGTTCTCCCTTCCCCTTAGTAATTTGTTCCCTAAGCAAAGCTGAAAACTCCAACCTGTATTATTAGAAACACTTGTACCAAACCCAATGACAAATGTAGATCATTACAGAACATTATATGTACTACACATTAATTTTAATATATATATATCCCTACCTAATTTATTGTATTTTTTTAGGTCACTGAAATATCAAAACAGCCAAATGCTAGACACAGCAAATCATACTTTAATATATTATAAAGCTGTATAGTAAGCCCATTCCATGGGCTTCACATGCACATAAACCCAATAGTTACATAAATAATATCAAATGACAAAACTAGAAAGCAGTTTCTGCATACTTTATTTTACAATTTCTCACTAAATATATTTACAGGACACAGAGTTTGCTTTAGTGCAATACATAGTAATGTTGCATAAGTACAAACTGTTGGACTTTTTCTAAAAAAAATTAAAGAAATAAAGCACTTAACTGATGTTACAGCTAAGTATGTAAAGCAACGTTAATAACTCTGAGTGAAAATGCTAACAGCATCTTTTCTTCTCATAAATTCTAGAAACAAACCACAAACCAGCATTACATATTCCAAACCACTACCCCTTGTACAGTACCATATCATTTAAAAAATCACTTTTTAAAAGCACATATACTGTACTGTACAGCAGCCTGTTTCTACAGATACTGACTTACTCTTTTAATACAAATATGATATTACCGTGGCAGTTTTGAAGAACAAAGTTATCTCAAGATATCAAACATCAGTAACAAACTCTGATAAGCACAGCTTCTTGAGAACCTGCTTTAACAGCATTTCTTCACAGTGATATTTATGAAAGGTTGGAAAAGAGATTAGCATAAAATATTTCCATCCTTTTTCAGTTTTTATGCAAAAATCATTACTTTTATATTGGTAATTATAAAATTACAAACACTTTCTATAAGTAACTGCATCTGTAGTAATGATAGAAAAAGTTATCAGTAAGACACCTAAAATGAGGTGTGCATAAAATGATAATTTGAAGAAAACTAGGTATACCTCATTTTTAAAATAAGAGAAGGGATGTAACTTAATGTAGAATAAGCAACACAGTTTAAACAGAGACAACCTATTATCAATTAAAAAAGCTAATTATTAATAAATGTTAAAAAATAATAGAATTGTGATGAGGTGAAATCAACATTTAAAAAGATAGGATGAAACATTTACTCTTAATCTTAATTTTGGCACTTCATTGGAACAATTACTTTACCAAAGACCAAAATATGTATAAAAGATATACAGCTCCTTGACATACCTTGCAAATATAGTACATAAGTACTGGCAAACACTGAAAACATAGTTAGTTTAACATTCCCACAGATTTGCACATGCATGCACTAGTCAGACAACAGCATTGTATTTATGTTCTTGGCGGTGACAATCTTGCATTACTTGGGAATTTTAGGCTGTTTCTTCAGCAGATCTCGTTTCTGTTTTAAGTCTTACAAACTCTTTAGCGACTTCATCGTTGTTCCTCTGAGAAAGTATTCTAAGGATTGTCAGCCCAGTCTCATCCACGGAGATGTTTCTCAGCAGGGGGTACCAGGAGGCGCAGCTCCCTCTCTCCGCGATGCTCTGCAGCTGGATCACCGTCATCCCGATCACGCGATCTTCCCGGGCAAAGCAGTAATCCTTCACTGAGAGGTGAAGTTCGTAGGCTCCTGGCTTATCTTCGTTACTCAGCAGGCTGTGTGGATTAACAATATGAATTTAGAACAAGGAGTTCGGTTTAAATCCCCCAAGGAATTAATTCACTCTAGAAATCTTGGAAAAATTAAAGGGATAGTGGTAGTATAACTTCTGGAGTTCCATTTTGTTGTAGCACAATATCATTTAGTTTTAAACCTTCTACAGAGTTAAACCCTTCAGATGCTACTGGTGATGTAGCCTCTGTTCCCACTGACCTGAACAGAAAGGGAGAAGTCCCTCAATAGCTGAAATAGGCAATGGTGTTTCCCTAGAAAGTCCATAAAATGTTAAACTAGTTTCACAAGTGTCAGCACCACAACTTTAACTTCACTTCAAAAAATACAGAAAATCACTGGCAGCAGGCATCAAAAGGAGCTTTGTGGTGAGACACAGACAGTGAACTCACTCCCAGTCAGGGTTGCAGGGTAAAGGGAGGAAAATGGTCTCAGAAAAGGAAGTAAACACATGAGAAGAACTGTGAGAAGTACTAAATTTAAAACTTCAGGTTAGGTGAAGGTTTCTTACTCATTTAAGGTTTAAAAGATAACAGCATTAGATAAACAATGCCATTAAATAAAGGGTTGTGCATGTGTTAGATATCTACACTCATAAGGGTCTCTATCTAGCAGTAATAATTAATACTTCAGTCCAAATAACTACTTAGGCCAATATACTCCTAGGTATATAAATTCTTTGTCCTCTGTAGGGAGAAAAACTGTACATTTTAACCAGGTTTTACAAGACTGGAAGCTTGATGGCTGCCATTCATCTTCGTATAAAACAAAGATACAAATTAGTAAATAATTTTGAAATGGTGTCTATATGTAGAGCAGCCTTAGGATGTGGTTTTTGAATGCTATTACTGCTTTAATAGCAAAAATAGTTTAAGAAAACTTTCAAGAAGTATGCAATTCCCAGACATAAAAGACTTACAATTGGAAAGTTTCATTATATTTTGGTGACCAGGTGTTGCTCTTTGTCTTGGTTCCATGTTTTCTTTTCTTGTCACTTAATTTAGGACCCAATATGCAAACTTCCACAAAGGGCCGGAACATAGCTGTTGTTTGCCAGTTCAGGTTATTAATTGCTACAACTAGAAAGAAAGAAAAGAAATGAAGTTAAAATAAAATTCCATTGGAAGAGATTCAATTAATTACCCTGTATGACTTTGTATAGCCAGTAAAAGGTGACCTGGGAGCTTTCCTATAGGATATCAATACCTGGCAAGCCTAGGAGGAGCTCTGCCCCTTCTCTGCCAAGTGAAGGTGTCTGACTGCTTTTAGGTTGAACAGTGTCAAATATAAATGTATGTTTTACAAATCCTTTACATTTACAGCTTATTTTGCCTGCTACCTTCACTGTAATTAAAAAAATCAGCTTATACTAATCTGAATGATCCTACGTTTCTTTCTGAAATTTAGGTTGTGCAGAACAAAAGCATTTTGTTAAAAATGCCACTTCTTAAGACTTGGTGCAGTCATTCACCATCTAGCTTTGCTGTTGCTTTAAAAAAGTTAAATTATATACAAGTAATTGAGAAGTATAATTTGACGTATTTTAATTTATAGCTTCATATCTTTTGTAATAACTTTTAATTATCTACGCAGAGAAGCACTGACAGTGCTTGCCTGCATAATCTGAACTTCTGCTGATGTTGAGCAAGGCAAAAGTGCACTCCTAATCACCTGAAGGGTACTTATAGCTTCTCAAGTACTGTGTAATACTTACCATTTGTTATTTTATTATTGGTATGTTTACTTAGGCGGTAGTGCTTGGAGGTTTGGTCTTTGTTGTAGCTTTCTTTTTGAATTTGGTTGTCTGAAACTTACCTTTGACAGTGACTTTATGCTCACCAGTTCCAGGATGTGTAGTGACATCCACCTGTATAGATATCTCTCCCACTGAATTATTTGCAGTTTGACCTGAAACAAAAATTAGTGGTTAGCACACCTGGCTTCTCGGTGCATCAAAAGAAATAGACAGTGAAAGGTGAGTGCTATTTGCTGTCAGAAACACTTAGGAATTTCTGATGTGTTTCACATTTAAGTGGCAATCAGTTACAGAGTCATAAATGAGTTTGCCACAAAAGTACTGGGCAATTGCAAACGTCTATGTGAAGTGCCTCAGCAAAACGAAAAATCCTATTCATCTGGAACTTTCCATTCCAGTTGTCATTAGGCGTGTTTGACAAAACCACCAAATTTGCATTTTAAGGTGCAAACTTTGTTTGCATGTACACCCCAAAAATCTTATTGCTGAGTGTGCATTTTGAAAGTTACTTCTGTATCAGTATTGATGAGTTCTTTGCTGGGGGTTATGTCTCAGCAAAATATTGAAGTTCTGCACTAGCACAGACAGAGGGGTTTAGAGAAAAAGGGTTGAAAGGAGGGCAGAGGAACCAGGAACTTTAAAAATTAAGTTTTTGCTTTTAAGCACTAGTGGAGGTTCTAAGTTAATTTGCACAGAATGATCCTTTAAAAGGTCTCTCAGTATGTATTAATAGGTCCCTCAATATATCAGAATCTAGCACTAAAACATAAACAAAATGGGATGTTTACTTGTTCTTTGGATAAGTAAATCTTAAATTCTGTGAATTGCACTGGCACCCCAGTGTAACCTCTGTGAACCACAGACTAAAGCACTATCCCTTTATAGCTGGCTACAATTTCTGTGGGTAGCAGAGGAAAGATTCTTTCTATCTTTATACAGAAATTCTTTACCCACTGTTTCCCCATCCATCCATATGTGAGGAGAAGCAAGCTTTCCTTTAGAAGGTTTTCAGCATTCATAAAGGAATTATGGAAGGGGTACGGACAAGAGGGATGTTTTGTGGAATAATAATGGGGAAAATTACTTTCCCCACAAAGCAGTTATTACCCAGAATAATTTTTTTTCCTTTATCTTGCATAGATTTTTTTTCTCTTCCGGATTTCCTCATTAGTGGCTTTCTAGAAATGAGTTCTACAGCAATGCTTATTCATTATCCATCTTTAGCTATGTTCTCTACATGGGATGAGCATTGCAAGTCAATTAAATACTCTTACCCCAAGTGTTACTGCTTCAGAACAAAAGTCTTTTTTTTCCCTGATATATCAAAATGTGGAAATTCAGTGATCATTTAACATGCTCAGAATCCTTGAACA
Organism: Atrichornis clamosus; assembly: GCA_013400975.1. Taxonomy (NCBI): domain Eukaryota; kingdom Metazoa; phylum Chordata; class Aves; order Passeriformes; family Menuridae; genus Atrichornis; species Atrichornis clamosus. The sequence goes on along the minus strand of WBMZ01003425.1, from coordinate 547,954 downwards.
TTATTCTGCATTTTCATGCTTTCAGGTGAGTTTGGCTTGGAATTGTTGTGAATCTACTTTTCAACCACAGTCAACAGTGTTTTATCTTAATGCAGTTATAGCTGCCACTTCTGCACTGCAGGGTACCTGGACAAATATTGCTGTTAGATGTATTTCAGTATCAGTCAGAGGGTTTGGATCACTACTGACATGTAAATAAGCAATTTATTAGATATCAGATTTTTAATGACAAGCGGTTTAGTTTCGGTGGTAGCAATTAAGTTTCTTGTTGTATTTGGAGAATTCCTTAAAGCTGCACTATACAGAAACTCTAAGTTAGTGAATTATTTTATGTCTTGCTCACAATAAATAGTACACAATGTTTTTTTAAGAATTTGTATAAAAAGGTAGGAATCAAATGGACTACAAAAGCCAAATAAAATCAGCAGAATGGCTTTATTTAGAAACATAAACCCAAGTATTATCTGACTATAGGAAAATCTGCTTTTACTTAGGAAAAGAAAGGAAATTCTCATTTGGTCAAAATCATAAAGTTAAAGCTGATTTTTCTTTTCTCTTATAAACACAGGGTCTTTAGGCCATGTATCAGTGAGTAGCATGTTTTTAAAGGAGTTACATTTAACCCAGGGTACTGACTTGTAGGAAAAAGCCTTCCCCTGTATTGTCTTCATTTAATCCAGGTAATCCACATGTCTCCAATTCAGAAAGCAGCTTACCAGGGGTAGAACTCCAGTGCTGTATGTAACATATTTTTATATACAGGGTATTCTCATTGGCTTTGTGATACCATAAAGTAAATCAAAGAGAGTAGAGAGACTGGAGGTCCTAGAACACTAATCTCTCTTGTTCTTTCATATTGTTAAATTCCACCTTTTCAAGTTGTTGCATAATGTGTGGAATTCAACCTTAACAAGTTCTTTTTGTGGTGATGAGCCTCTTTATGAATGATGTTTTTGATTCCACATTTAGCCTTCCTTCAGCTCTGAAGTTTGAGTTGAACATACTGTAACTCTTAAGTCATTAATCTTTTGTTCTAATTAAAAAGCTTTCAACGCCAAGCTGGACAGGAGAAGGGAACCAGGAATTTGCAACACTTAAATCTTAGGGACACTAAATGGGGAGGATAAACTGAATGTACTGAGAAAGAGAATGAGGAGTTCCTGAACTCTCTCCCAATCACAATTGGTAATAATTTACCACTGACTGCAGGGGGAGATGAGGTAGGCTGATCCTGAATATTACTGAAAATATTAGCCAGGGTCAACGGCTTATTTTAGCTTCTAGCTTAAAAAAACCCAAGCCCCAAACCCCGTGAATGTCTTAAATGAAGACAATCAGTATTTTCACTAGATAGCTTCAACAGCAGCCTGTGGGTGATGGTAATAGTGGGGTGTACTATGTTAATTTTTAATAATGACATGTACGATTTCATCGAGACCAAAATCTATGAACCTGTAAGATTAGACTTGTTCTGTTTCTCCAGCTGTTCTCTTTTTTATTAACTTAGGCAAATATATTCTTGCAAAGGTCTCCTAATTGATATCTCCTTCCTTTTCCTAGCAGTCTATAATTCACAAGAGTGCTCCAAGCAGTACTGCAAATATATGGTGGGATTAGTCTTGCATGTACAGTAGTGCTTGATATGGTTATAAAGAAACTTGTGCAAAACATCACCCAGTTTTATACTTAAAGCAGCTGACATTAAAATAACCCCACATTCAGCATGGCTGAGAAAATATCCTGCAGCAGAACATCTCAGCCAGCAGAGACAATTCCTAGTGGAGCCTAGAATATAAACTTGGTTTATTTTAGTGACCACCCCATCCACACTTCTCTTTCTGACCTGCTGAAAACACTAGAGATACAATTATAGGACACTTAGCATTTGCTTATAGCAACTCTTTTTGACATTCAAGAATGATGGCACTTCATTTTAAAGTCTCTGATCTCTTTATTTCTGCTGTTTTCTTTTTTGCTACCAGTTCTTGTAAAGTCACAGCAGGAATTACTGATTCTGACTGCACTATAGAAAGGTCCATTTATCCTACCAGCTTTAATAAGCCAATTTAACTGACAATAAATATCTATCTGTGCACTGCAGAGGATGATTGCACTTTTCTTCCTTTAGTACCCTAATATAACTCATTCGAAGGTTAACGAATGTATAAATGATTCTGCCTTATGTTTGAAAACCTTATGGATATTTAACTATTACTGCTTGCTCTCTAAAATCTGATTTACATTTTGTTTGTTAGCATGTTTATGTGACTCAAAATACAGCATCCTCTTATTGGTGGGTCTTAAAGTGATCACATGCATTTAAAGTGCAGTCATTCTTTTGCAGCAAACAAACTGTAAAGGAAAAAAAGTATCTCTTCTAACCAAAGATGCCTGTTCCTCAGGGACCAAAACGTCCAAGAAGTCAGGCTTTTATTGCTCCTTATTTAGGACCTGGAATGTCATCAATGTGACAGCTGTTTATAGCCCTAATGATTTTGACAGAAGACAAACATTTTGGACCAAGGACCAAGTCAAATGTTCTTAGTCACGATAGTAATATTGGCTACACATACATAGAGGAATGAACTCCCCTGCCTTCTATTCCTTAGTAGGTACCTTTGGGGAGATGATGATGCAAGTGGTGACTTGCAGTATTTTTGCCCCAAAGTAGCCAAAGATAATAAGCATGACTCTGAAACTGTTTATATGACCGTGTTAAAAGTTTCAAAATCAGTAGAGGTTTACATTTGTTTCTTCTTCTTCTTTTTTTTTTTTAAGTCTGGCTCTTAGGGTTCAGGATTTCAAGACCTTCTTTACCTATCTGGGGATTAGAAATCCAGTTCAAAAGAAAAACAACCACATGCAAACTAATAATCACGCATGACACGATGTTATCAGCCAAGCCCTAGAAAGCTCCCTGAGCACTGGGAGCCAGGCCATAAGACCAGCTGACCTGGCACTGCTGCCTGTGGTAACCCTGTCCCATCCCATTTGCCTCATTGGCTTCTTCAGCACAAAGCTCTTCATTTAAATACTGGATGTGTGCTTTGGCTTTATTTTCTCTATAGCACATACGAATGAAAAAGTTGAACAAATATTCAAACTTCCATAGTTTCCAAATCTCCAGGAATTACACGAGCTATGACATCAGCACTTTAATTCAGACAAGCATCTGTCATCATTTGATTGATGATGCCAGTAAAATATGTATATTTGTCTGGTGTTCAGCTGCTAACTTATTAGAAGAGAAAATATCAGGGTGACTCATAGAGTTATTTTCACAGTTATTTTTTTATCCTGAGACTCTATGATTTGGAGGAAATCCCTGAGTGCATTTTTAGCATTTTCATTTAATCCAAACAGTAAGTTAAAGCTGAATTGTTAAGAGATGGATGGAGGAAGCTAGATAATCTCTTCTGTATGTGTGTTAGAGAAAAGCCAGGCAGCAGGGAAACCTGATTTTATCATGATAATCACACTAACTGCAATGTGCTTTACTTCAAGAAGTGTCTATACAAATGGTTGATAATTGTTTGTTTTGGGGAATTCTGAGAATCAAGTTCAATTTCTTGAAGGCTGACTTCAGCAACCACTTATTCACCAGGCTGTCATAAAAAGATTGGAAAGATTTGGAAGGTTTGTATTTGTTTAAGGAATGTAAATCATTTGTCTGAACGATCACTTGGTGTGATGGAATTGAGGTTGACAGGAGATCCAGCAGCACCTGCAAACCTCTCTGTACAATTGTACAAAGCCAAACACTCAAAACATTCTCTCCTGTTGGCATGTTTGTGGCGTCAGACAGAGTGAGGCATTCAGAGAGCATAATGTAAATGCAGAACATTATGGAGTGAGTAGAAAGAACTGGTTTGAGTGTTGGAGTGGAATCCCCAGGTCAGCCTTTCCCTTCATCTCTGCCAGGGGAAAGCTGTGCTCCACACAAGGAGGGCTGGAAATTGCCCAGCTCCTTGTGACCCCAAAAATAGCTGTAGCTGCTGCGCTGTGTGTGTGGTAAAGAAACCATGGATGAGCCAGGTTTGATTTGGGAGGGGTGTGTCCAATGGGCATCATCTATCCATCTCTGTGTTTGTGTGTGTGTGTGTGTGTCTGTGTATATATACATATATATCTCTCTATATATATCTCTGTGTGTATTCTGTCCAGAGTTTTACGTAGACAACATAGAGGCCTCTCAAGTTAAGAGGTTTATATAAGCATTAAATGTTCTGCTTCTAGTAAGTTATTTTTAAAAACTGATGGGGTTACCTGTAGCTTGTGTTTATTTCCTTGAAGATTTAGGGGAAACTAATATACAACTTGTTTCTAATTTCAGTGCTTTACTGTTTCATTTAAGGAACAACTAGAAATTTTCTAATGTGACAGCTTAAGTGAGTATTTTGTAAAAACCTTCTACTTTACCAGCAATCTGGTTTTATATATATGTGTGAATTTTTATTTTTCTGCCTCTATTCTGAATGCATTTACTTTGCTATCAGCATATGCTGGAATACTTCTATTATTTGTAATTCTGCAATTTTCTTCATTGTTCTGTTTCCTGTTTGTTGCTTGCAATAGTGTGCTGATTTCTGCAGCTTGTAATGCAGGCCTAGTTTTTTTCTTTCCTGAAATAAGGTTGTGTAACACATGATTCTGACCTCAATTTGAAACTACAGTGGATGAAGCAGGGATTATTTCTTGAGTTAAATTCTGTCTGAAGTATAGGCTATGAGAGAACTTGAAACGCTCTGTAGGACTTATATTTCATGATAGAATACAGGTGTATCTTTCAAAAGATGACAGTTAATAAAACAATCTTTTGACAAGCAAAAGCATTTATTTTTTCACATATAAGAGCTGCTAAACAATTTAGCAATTTTTATTTTCTGTAGTATAATGTCATCTATCTGCTAAACTATGGTTATTATTGAATTATTGTTTTAATGTGATTCCATCTATTTATGAAGATATTGAGCTTCTGCTTTGCCTTGTACAATTACAGGTTGCAAGGGAACACAGAAATTAATTTTGGCTTGGCAGTTGAAACGAACTTGTCTTAATTTTTGATTACGTAACTTCCTTCCCTGTGCTGATGACTTCACAAGAGGAGTATGGAGTTACTCTTAGAGATAAGCTTATTTTACCTAATGAGAATGAGTACTGTGTTTTCTTATTTTCAGATACAACATCCCCTTTTAGCTTTCAATCGTTTTGCATCAGAATGAAGAAATCTGATACAGACCAGCTGATGTGAAAGGAAAGCATTTTCTGCTGCCTTGTAAACACCTAAGTATGAGTTCTGTGTTGTGAGATGAGTATTGATTTTTCTGCTTAAGTAATATAAACTATTTTAAATCGAGCAAAAAATATATTGCAGAGTCCTGCCATTACCTATTACAGTTGTGTACCTTACAATAGCAGCAGCATTCTCTAATGAGGTTTATGAAATAGAGTTGCTGTAAATTTGTAAGAAAAAAATATTTCTCTATTTCCAATAAATAACCATTTTATATACAACAGGGGTGTTTACTTTGGAGAAATTAGTGATAATAAATGAGAGCTAATTCAGGACACTGTTTGAGGTACTGTCTTTTTATGTAGTTTACTAAAACTAAAATAATATTTGTTCAAATGTTATCAGTGTTGATGTTAAGCATATGTAAATATTCACAGCACAGGCTATAGTTTATGAAACTACTGAAAATTTAAGGCTGTTGCTAAACTAAACCACAACCTTTTAATTTTGATGTACTTTAAGCAGTTTAAAAGGTGAAGGTACATCTTAATAAAAAGGTGACTGCATCTCTCTTTTATTTAGGAATGACTTTAGAGAAGCTTCACCAGTGTTGGTCTCAGCACTGCGTAATGGCAGGTCAGGTGTACCAGAGCAGGGAAGTTCATGCAATAGGCCAGGAGAGGTGGGAGGTAGAGTTTCACTTCAGCTGAGTCTGTTCCTTCTCTTCTTAAATACAGAAGCAGCACAAGAGTTTGTCCTTTGACTTTTACAGCTGTATCTTTATTGTGAGAATGTGGTTGAATTTAGCTCAAGTTTAGTTAAAATAATTTTGTCCTGTCTGACCTGAAATAAGTCCATTTTGTCCAGAGCTATTGTCCATGTACAAAATAAATGGTTTTCTGCAGAAGCCTTGCAGCTTTCCCTGGTGTTCTGGGCTGGCTGCTGGCTGCTTTCCAGCTGTTAACCAGCCATGGGGTGTTCCAGCCATGCAGAACTTGCAGAACTGAACCCCCAATTCCTGCAACCGAGCTGGGTTCTACAGGTCAGGCTTGGCACTGTGCCCTGGTTTCACAACTGATTCATGCCTGGCACAAGTGGAGTGTGCACAAGGAATTGTTTGGTTACAAAAGATTTTGAAAACAATCCATATTATAGTCTGAATATATGCAATAATGTTATCCTCTAGCTGAATTTAGAGGAAAAAAACCCCACTTTTACAGCATGAGCTAATGTTTATTATTAGTACTAGTGCACAAATGCAGTGGCAATTTATAACTGCTGAGAGCCCAGAGAAAACAAAATCTGAGATCTGCAGCTCAGGTGATCTGCTTGGTAATGGTGCCCTGATGCCCCACAACTCTCATTTGGCTCAACTGGTGTTTTACGTGCTCTTTGCAGAGGTATCAATGACCACAGAGTGTGTTAAGTACTGGTCACTCAGCTTTGACACCCTGTTCTCTTCACTAAACTGCCTGCAGGTTTTGCAGAGTCCTTTAGGTCTATATCAATGTCCGTTTTAGATGCTCCAAAAGTGACCTGCTCCGTGGAATGGTTCTTGGCAGTGACAGCATTAGTGAATGCTTGAATTAGAAGAAAACTGATCCAGAAGAATGTGCTTACAACAGAATCACCTCAATACCTTCTGGTTAATATTAAATGTGAAGTTCAGACAGGTGGAACTAAATTTCATTACCAGTTATAATTCATGGTATGTATTACTATTAAAATGTTCCTATCAAACAATACTGATAATTTATTTGCAAAAGAGAGTGCTGCTCTGCATGTTTTACATTTGGGGGTTGGGATTAGAAAAGATTTTGCTTATTTTTCTGAACATCCTTATGCTCCGGGACAATCATAGGTAATATTCCCACTTACTAGCCTATTGATACCAATGTTAAAATCTGTAATGATCAGAATTTCCACAGTATTTAATTTCCAAACAAACAAGGTGAAAATGTGTGGCAGATCTGGGATAGCAGTAGGGATGCAATTGAGGAGAAACTTCTCCTTCCTCCTGAGCCAGGCAGAAGGGCAGGTGTTTAAAGTGATGACAGAACCTGAGCTCTGTCACTAAGAATGCCAATCTGCTACCTGTACTGTCTGTACCAACTTCATTTATTTGAAAACATTTTTCTTTTAGCCTTAGTTTTCATAGTGTGGTTACACATTTGTGTTCACCACACTGGATGAGCATTAAATTTACAACTTTTATCAGCATAGAATCATTGCAGTTGGAAAAGACCTTCAACCAAGACAAATCATTATATGGAGAAAAGTAAAAAAATAAGCAATGTTGTTAGTTACTGCCAGATTATGGTCAGCATTATTGTTTACTTGTTCAAATACTTGTCTGTTTTGAAAAGTCTTGTGAGTCTATACTGATGTTTTGAAAAGTAAAAATCATCAGAGTAAGATGACAGCAGTTAATTTCATTTTTCCTGTTTGTGTAATAACTTGTTTTTAAGCATATGTTCATAACAATGTAGTCTCATGCTGTATTTGAAAAAGGCAGTAAGAATTAAGCTTTCAAGCACTTAGTGTAGTGAAACCACCACAGGAAAAATGACTGAATTCCTGACTCATTATTTTAAAAGTTAGGAAAGGTTTTATTAATATTGTCTCTGCAAATGGCTTTGCTGTCAAGAAGATCTTTAGGCATGTGTAGGCACAAAGGCTGGGAATCAAAATTCTAGTTGAAGCAGTCATCTTTCATTAGAAATGGTGCAAATCCTATTCTTGGATAATTTGGTCATTCCTACTGAACTTGACCCTGCATGAACACCAATACAGGAAGTATCAAGGACCATAACACTTTTACAGAGCTATAGAATCATTAAGGTTGGAAAAGACCTTCAGATCATCAAGTGCAACCTTATGCTTTCTGAGTGTGTGTAACGTTAACTCCCCCTTCTCACATCAAACAATCAAATTTTTGCTCTTCAGTTTCTTAGAAAAACTACAGTTTAACCAGGGTGGGTGAGAAACTATTTTCACCTAGAGTTGAAAGCAAGGCTGCCTGTTGTCTGATTCTTGTAGTCATTACAGGAAAAGCAAGCATCCACTTATATCTACAGTCATAGTTATCATTCAATATGCTACTTCCTTCACATTTAAAATATTCTTTTTTTCCATTGCTTTGAGTTTAATTACATCCAACCATCTATTGATTATGGATAGGCAAGTTGAACAAATATGAGGGCAATTATTAATCTAATTATTATCCAGAGAGAACTTCTGTCTTGCAAATAGGGTAATTTTAACTAAAAGCTAATGATACAGTTATAGCTGTGAGGCTGGAGACCATAATATATGAGGATTTAATTCTTTTAAATGAGGCATTAAAGGATAATGAAAAGTTATGAGTCACTTTTCCTTAACTTTCATTCCCAGTGGCTACGTTTCTGACAATACTGGTGTGCAAATATAGGCATGGTAATGTGTGCACAGAAATGAACACAGACCTCAGGCTGAAGTCATGATGAAGATCAGAAATTCAATTCTGTGGTTCAGGATTTATAAAAGATCTCTACTTATGGCTAAAAGCTAGATAATTTTTTTTCTCCTGAAGTTACAATGAAGGTATGCACAAAGAAAAGCAAAATACATCAGTAAATAATAATTTTCTGCCTAAATCCATTTTAATTTTTTTTTTGAGAGGGAGGGAAAAAGAAGAGTTATTAACAGACATCTTCAGTTTAATAGGGAAACAGCTTAGCATTCCTTGAAAATAATCTTAAGGCAAGCTGCAAAACTAATGTCTCAAGCTTTTTATGCTGTGAGTAACATACTCTACTTCAGAACTAAAAGCAATTGATTTCCAGCTTTACTGTCCAATTAAAACTTTCTGATTCTTATGAGTTGGAGCAGGGTAATTCATTATATCAGCAAATTGTATTCTTTCCCAAAGATATACATTGGTAGGCAGGTCATTTCTACAAACGTCCATTACATTAAAAAAGAAATCTAGTAAAGATTACTATTATGCAAAAGTTTGCACTTTCTAGAATGAAGAGACCATTCAGCTTGGAATATTCTATGTGTGCAGTACTCCCACAACTTACCCTGGTGTTCAGTGTTCATACAGAGCTTGGGGACTGTTCTTCCTGGGAAGTTTCCACTAAAGGAACTGCCCTCAGGTAAGCTGCATCAACTGACAACAGCATTTAAATATGGGGTAACATCACATGGGCAAATTTGTGACAATAGACTCTAAAATAACCACGTATTTGAATTTGCAATCAATAATTTACAACATCTAAAACATAATTTGATCTACTTGTATGTCCCTTGCAGGTCACTTACTCTGAGAAGTCTGGGTGTCTATGAACTTCTTTATCAAGGCGTCAGTAGTTTGTGTGTAAAGGCTGAGAGCGTATTTGAGGGACTGCAGGTCTGGGCTCTTTTCCAGGAAATTCTTTTTCAGCCCACTTCCTCCAGCATGGAAGTATTGCTAAAATAAAAACAAATATGGTTGTTCACAGAGGAAAATTATCTGAGAAAGGCCTCAGTTACACACATATTCATTTAAGAATTTTACTTAAAATTGTGTTTAGAAATAACAATGGCCGTGTAGCTAGATTTATGATTATAGCATTTGTGATAACTATAATCTCCAGTACAAAGCTTCTTTCTAAGAGTAAAAAAATTAAGCATTGGGGGAAGAAAAAACCAGACAAAATTTTAATTTTGGTCTTCACGATCTGCAGTATTCATTTGCCAAAACTGGACAAATATTTGCAGCATTCTTTTAGGTTACAGAGAGTGGAAACAATTTAAATTCTTACTCTAAAAAAAAAGCCACCAAAAACCCCTCTCAAATCAAGGCATAGTTTACAAGCACAGGCAAAGAATATATTCCTTTTTAGGGAAAAGGGAATTTTGTTAAAATTTAAGCCCTAGAGTGTGAAATTTTGGAGTAGCATTTTGAGAAGATGACTATGTTTCTACTGGCACAGCTAGATTTGGAACAAAATATGTTTACAGCTTTGATGCCATGCTGACTATATAAACTATATATATACACACATAAACTATATTTAAAAGTATTATATTATGTTTTCAATCCCAAAGCTCAGTTCAGAACAATTAGAAGAGATTCTTCTCTCCTTCCTCCCACAATGAAGAATTTTTCCTAAAACTTTATACGAGACTGTGTTTGATGAATTAACACACTGAAGCTACAATGAAAAGATAAATGTGCTGCATACATTTTGTTCAAACACCTTGCAAAGCATTTAGCAACCCACATTACAGTTCTAGGTCTCAAGATCAATGAAGCTCCCCTTAATGGCTAATTAGTAGAAACAAACAATGTTTTTCAGGAACAAACTGTGACTACTTGATGAGATGCAGTATTGGTCCACTCTGCCCAGGGAGTGTTAGGTACAGTAAGTAGGATCCAGTCTCCCTGCCTTTCTGGAGTGCTGCCCAAGGAATACATGCAATATATACATTCCAAATCACATACATACATATCCACTACATCACCTCTCTCTTCTCTTCATTGGATACTTATATAAAATGTATATCTTTCCAAGAAAATTTTTTCATACTGTATGTTCCAAAGAAATTTCTCATCTTAATTGCTTAAAAGCATAGTTGTGATTTCACTAAGGATCATAACCAATTTATAGCAAGTGTGAAAATACATTACTATTTCCTACTATTCTGACAACTACTGTCATTTTTTTAAAAGTTGTGTCTCCCAATAAAATGTTCTCTGCAGCAGCAGCTACAAACGGCTAAAACTAAACAGACATTTAAAGAAACAAGGAAACCTGACCCTTATCTTCCTGAGTTTTTTTACATCTTTTTTGCTTTTGCACAAAAATGGTAAAATTTGAAAGCAAAACCAGCAATATGAACATATCGTTATCAAAAAATAATGAGTAAACAAGGTTTTACAAATTCAGCTGGATAGCTCTTCCCCTGTTCCTTAGAGACAGAAACCTTAAAATAATTCACCTCCTACTGGTGCTCCTCTGTGAGGGGATTCAAAGCCTGTGGGTGACACAAGAGGTTTGAAAGTCACCCTGACGTTCAAAGGGGCAGATGTCGAGTACAGGAAAATCAGTGCTGGAGCCACTGCAGGCTCAGCCAAAACTCCACAAATGCCACACAAGTTCCTCTTTGCGAGAGTGTACAATGGAAACTGGGCCAGTATTACCAAGAACTTTGTCTCTGGCCCGAGATAATGAGGCTGCAGAGAACTCAGTTTGACATAAGTGAGGCCAGATAGCCACTTCTCCTAACTGTCAATTGCAAATTAAGCTAAAAAAAAAGTTATGGTTCTTTTTACATAATACAAAGACTTGCAGTACGCTATATATTTTAAGATTAAAAAGTATTCCTTTAATTTATATTATTCAAAGTATTAGTAACACCATCCAGTATTACATTTTAATTGTTTCTCAGTGAATTAAATGAAAGGAGAAAATAAAAAAACCTGCAAGTACAGAGATATTCCTCCCTGCAAAACCTTTCCTTACCCTACTCAGCTGCCTAATTTCTGAATGCACACTATGGCCATTTTACCATTCTCCTATTCTTATTTGGGCAGCCATGTTTTTCCATTTTAAACTTAGCATTACCAAAAAAATTTTATATTTTGATCATTAAACTTATGAACTACATTCCTAAATCAACATAGGAGTCTTTTTTCTAGACTAAACTGCCAAAGTTTGCTTTTTTTCCCTTCCTATCAGTTTAAACCCAACTTCTGCATGATCAAGGTTATTTGTATAGTACTTTGGAAAGAAATGATTTTGCCATTTGAGGGTCCAAGTGCAATAAGGAGTTATAATTCCATGTCATGGCCTGATAATTTGAAAAAGTGTTTCTCAGAAAGCAGTTTATGAATGTTATGAATTAACAATTATAATTTAGCACACAGATATACTAAATTAATAAAGGATTTTCCTTATTAATTAGCCTTTCCCCTTTTCTACACTTTTTTAAAAGTAAAATTATCAATACCTATCTATGCCTCTTTAAGAATTTACTCACTGGAAATTCAGGTTAGAGTTTATATTTTTCCCAACTTTTTGGGGTTTGGAACAAATGCTTTGAAAGGTAAATAATTACATTCACGTACTTTACTGAGGACTTCACATGGCTTAATTTGGGAGCATGCAGTACTTCAACATTTTCTTCCATTTATGTTTCCACAATATTACTAATCCCCACTTGTTTTTATTTCTGAAAGAAATGCCAATTCAACTGCAGATAAGAAAAATGGCAATTGGGAGCCCTCTCTGATACTTTTTTCTTGCCTTTGAGACTCTGTTTTGATGCAAAAGACTTGATCATAAGTATTTCCCCTTATATGTTCAATTTTTTATTCAAGTAGTTGTCTCCTTACCTTCCTGATGTACTGTCTTTTCCCAGCAGACAGGAAAATATGCTGTTATTCTAGAAAGTGATTGCTTTTAAGTTATGTACACCAAGTCATGACCCAAGTAATGATCCAAGCCAATGTGAAAAAGACTGATAAGTAAATTAAGTGATATTCCTTAATTACTTCTTTTGACTTCAGAAGCCCAGTCCGTGAAGACCGTATGAAAGTCTCCAGTTGTTTACCCAAAACTCGTCAGCCCTGACCTCGGGCACTGCAGCACGGCGCAGAAAGCCACAGAAAGCTGTACCTTTATAGTGACCAGTGCCACGTCCATGACCGCACACTGCCTCAGGGTCAGGCTCTTGGCTTCCTCTCGGATCACGTGGTCCTGCAAAGCAAGGGAAGACCGCGGTTGGTTTTGAAAGAGAGACAGCACTGTGGATGTCTGTTCCCGGGAAAACAAACAAACAAACAAATCCACCAAGTGCCCCCCGAGGACTGTGATTAACAGGGATTAATTCAACTTCAGAATCCTTTTACAACAAATTATAACCTAGAGCAATCATGCTGTTTTTTGAAAACATTGACTGTAGAGAGGAAGATCCACTGTTTAATACCTAACGTTATTTCTTTTCCTAGGATGCTTTATTTCTCTGTTCTAGGGGAGTGGGGTAAGGTTAAAATTTAACCTTAACTAATCTTATTAGATGATATAGAAATAGTTAATTTTATTAATAAGCCTGACAGTTTAATTTATTAATGCCCCATGTTTAAAAAAAAAGGGGTTCCTATAGAACATGTTAGAGTCATAGAGTGACTACAGTCCTGTGAAATCTTTATCTAAATAAGCAGCCAGTGATTTACTTAATATTTTAACTCCTCTAGCAAACTGAACAATTATTGATAGAAGCAAAAATCACCACATTTTGGAGCAAATCTGAAATCCTAATGCCAAAACTGATTGGCAAACAAGTGACATCAGTATCAAACATCTCTGCTTTCCCTCAAGTGGACTCCAGCACTGCAGTCCTGAAGACTTTATTGCAGAGGGACCTACTGTGTTTCAATGCACACCATAAATAGTACACAGAAAGAAAATTACTGGTATTCTCACCTTACAGCTTTTTCAAAAGTGGTTACAGAACAAAAGATTTTAAAATTTTTTTCTAGTGATGTGTAATGCTTCTAAGGCCTAGTGATGGCTGCATGACCCATGTAGTGATCACTTACCATATAAGCACACAGTCTTTTAATTGTAATTTGGTTTTGATTAAACTGCAAAATAATTATTCACCTCTGAGTAGTTACTGCCATATTCAATTTTATTATACTAAATAAGAATAAGAGTGAGGCATGAGGTTTGGCCCACAGTCATTAATATTTCATCATTTTTTTTCTTTAGCACAAGCCATTTACAGCTTCATGTGGCTCCATTACCTTGAGTTTTGACAGTTGTCCAAGATCTTTGGCTGCACTGAATATCATCTGGGGCCCCTGAAATCACATTGAAAATTAAGGAAACAGACTCATTACAGCATGTTTACTTTTAATGTCAACACGATCTTATTTTCTGCCAGGACATTGGCCAAAGCCACCATTTTGCAAAGCTAAATAAAAGTTTCAGTTGCACTTGAGACACATTTTCATTCAGTTGATAAGGCCAAGTAGTTGAATGCCTGCAGCAAGATTCCCTCCAGTATCCTGTACTTGATACAAATATTGCACATTCTGCTGATAGTGGTTTCATTCTCTCATTTCTGCTATCTCATTTTAACACTTTTAAGCTAAGGCTGTGATTGTTCTCAGTGTGTGTCAGTGAGATGTTTGTAACTGCAGCTCTCAGGTGCTGTGCTAAAATGAACAATCATACTGGGGAGTGAGCAGCCCTGAGGAACCTGCAAAAGCATAACTGTGTACAGGAAAACCTCAGCTGAGTAACACACAGCATCCTGTGAGCCCGAGCCTATTTTAAAAGAAAAGATACTGAAGTGTTGTGAAGTTAAAGCAATATTTTACAATAGCCAAATCCTGGCGTGACACCAGCGGCCAATGCCTACACATTTGTCTCAGACAAACAGAATCCTACTGTAATTCCATGCTCACATCTTTTATCACAATTACCCCAGGCAATATAATTACTAGTGCAGTTACTTGGCAGTTCTGAATATCTGGATTTTGTAAAAAAAAGGTTCGTCCAACTTATTTTGGACTAATTTTTCACTAGTCTTTCTGTTCCGAAGAGTTTAAGTTTCTAGAAATAATTTTGCTTTATATGCTTCAATTGAAGAAGATGTAATATAGAAATACAGCTTAAATTTTCATTATTTATTACTAGTGAGGATGGCAAGATAAATATGAAAATTGTGTTACCCAAGTCCCTCAAAAAAAGTTTAAAAAAAGGAATTATAAAAAGGCCTCCAAGCCAGACTGTTTCTCTTGATCCTTAGAATCAGATTTCACCAGTGCCCTGAGCCCTGTCACCACCGAGTTCACATCAGGCCATGACCCACACGGGTCTCGTGTGTAGCAGCTCCACTTTCTGTAAGTAAGTGCAGTTCTGTTCCTGCCTCTTCTCAGGCTGGAAATGCAGTTCTGCCCAAAGAGGACGTCCTGGCAAGTCTGCTATTAAAATACCCCAAATCTTTAGAGCTATATTGAACTTAAACTTCCTGGTGTTAATTAAGTGCTGCCTCAAGATGAGGAGTGGCACAGCAGGCAGGGCTGGAGGGTGGCATGGGGCATTCCTGGCTTTCTTGAACCTGCACACATGGAAGTGACTGAATTTCTGATGCAACTGGGAAGGGCAAGGAACACTCTTTGAGTTACTGTGCACAGAGAAATCAGACTTAAAAACCCCTTATAGGAGAGCACACTCCAAAGCCAGTGATCCAGCTTCTCTCACATGACTGCATTCATAAAAACTGCTCTGAGTTGGGGCAGGCAGGAAATGAAAGAGCAAAGTCTTCCTCAGCAGCTAAGAGCAACCTGGCTACACAACTCTGAAACACCTGAGAGCAGCACACTGCACACCGTCCGTGTGTTATTCCTTCTGGTCAAGGTCCATGACAGGATGTCAGACCCCTCGGCAAACACCTGATCAAGCACATTACCACCGTCCTTTCTATCATGTGACAATTACGTGTGGAACACTTACGGTTTGGTCTGTCAGTGGTGGGAGCACAATTTGTTTTTCTATTTTGTTTAAGACTAACTTCCAGAGCTCTTTCAAAACCCGTTTCAGAACTGTCTTCTCACAGATTTTTGCAGAGACACTTAAACTGGAATAAAACAAAACACAAGCCAGTCACCAAACTAGCATTAGTACTTCAGAGGTGCTCTATCACTATATGCTGAGATTAATAGCCATTAAGGTTTATCTTTACTAAGAAGAATTTCTCCATAGCTAACTTATTTTGCAATACTATCAGTAAATATTTTCGGTAAAAAGACTTGCAGATTACAAACTCATATAAATCTCCACTATCTAATTTAATGCTTAGTATATTACTGATGCATATTTATTGAAAATGCAAAATCATGATGACTTATAAAGTTTGATGGATGATACAATTTAGCACTCCTGCATGCCTAAATTAAAGTTTTAGTATATAATTTGTTTATGTCTTAAAAATAAAGAACAAATGCCTCCCTTGCTCGGTATTTCTACTGGGATGTAGAACCAGTTGTTGGCAGTTAATGCAAATTCACAGCTACTGTTCAGAAGCATTTATTTCTATATACTGACACATCTGTACAATCATACTATCTATTACTTACAGTAAAATGATATTTTTGAAGTACCTTTTCCATCTTCACTTTGAAAATTTCTGGCTAGGGAAAATCCACATAAGGAACCTAAAGGATACATAACTTGTGTCTTTGTGACTGGAGACCTGAAGTGCAGGATCAGTGCCAGGCTCCTTGTTCTCACAGCCACGTCCAGCAGCAGGCCACTGGTGTTTCACAAGTACCAACAAGGACATGAGCAAGGACAGCAGTGACCTTACTGGTGTGCCTGTGCTGCACGTGGCCTGCAGAACCTGTCACTGCTGGGTGATGAGAACATAAGTTACACTTTCTTTCAGAGGCCAGAGTGAGTTTGCAGGATCCTTTCAAAATTTATCATTTTACCAAGTGAAAAAAGCCCCAAGCTGCTGTTTAGATGGCCACCAGGTTTTTTGGTGGCACAGAAGTGCCTATTAATAAGCAGTAGGACACTGGGTGCCAGCCTTGAACAAATGCCAGACCATAGCAGTATGGGAATTTACTTTTGCTCTTTGGTTCAGCACAGTGTTCATAACACAGCGTGTGGAGGAGAGACCATACACCAGTTCCTTTTCAACGACTCAAAACACGACCAGACATAGAAAGCCAAGTCTGTAACATTGCTTAGCAGAGGTAAAGAAGTTAAGCGTGGGATTCTGAACACGTGTGAATGCTGCAAATATCCAAAATACCATAGAGGGTTTCTAGGTATTAACAATGCATCAGAGTAAAACCAAGTGTCCCTGACTGCAGCACTCAGTCCCTACTCTGCCACACAAACCAGGCTGCCACTCTTACGTTTTGTCCAGGAAATCCATGAGGGGCCGAAGCACAATCTCAGCATCAATGGCTGCACTGTTCTTATTGGCTGCTGCATTCCCATTTCCTCTCATCTGGTTCAGTTCATTGCTCATTTGTCTTACACAATCTTCAATAACAAATTGGAAACTATAGGACAAAAAAAAAGAGAATGAAAGAGTTCTGGGATAGAAAACAATAACTATGATTTTGCATCAGGTTCTTCAACAAAATTTAAATATTTTCTGAAATGATGCAAAGTTCACAGTTGAAGACTGTGGTGCTACAGTCTGAAAATAACTTCTACTGAGGATCACAGCTCATATAAGTAATTAATGCAGTGTTTTGATCTTTTCCCTGCCTTGTTTCCATTCTGTCACACTTTTCATACCCTTGCGGATGTACCAAACATTTATTTTCTGAAAGCAGCAGAGGTATCGGAATCTGTAGGTTAGAGTATGGTTGACTACCAGAGAGGAACAACTTCTCAAGGTTTTATTTTGGTGTGAAAGGACAATAGGGATTGGTGGCAATAAATCATTTTTTCTCTTGATGGTTAATATAAACCAAGCATTGATATTCTTCTTGAGGACAAATAGAAAACTTCTACTGATTTTTCTCTGTTTGTCTCAGTTTGACTTTTTCCAGATTTCACACAGTCAGTGCCATCAGAAGCTTTGCTTACTTCTTTGTAACTAGACAGAGTTCAAACATTTGGAGTGTTTAAAATACCCTTTTGCAAAAACCCCTTGCTTAGAAGTATTCAGACTCTTCCTCCTGGGAGGAATCTTTTTCACTTCAAGGTGACTGTGAACACATTCTTGCTTCTCAAGTTTGTATCTTTTCAGATTTTCTGCATACTCTTCTGTTTCCTAACTGCTCTGGTTGAGTGTCTGACAGGCTTATAGTGGTATTGATGTGATAGTCTTTGGTCAGTTTATTACACAACGCAGAACAGCAGTTAATCAGCCACCAGTTCAGAGGCAGAATGAGTCTCTGTGCACACAGTAATTTGGTTTATGGATTGATTTATGATGAATCGAAATGGTTCAGAATTAGTTTATGGACAGAAAGGCAAAACAGAGGCCAAAAATATATGAGGCCTGTTAAGGTGAAAAGATAAATGGCAAAGATTAACTTGAGGAAAGTGAAAGAGAATTTAGTATGAGAGAAAAGAAACATAATTAGGCAGTAAGTTGTTCCAGTGACATGGCTAATCATAAAAAGAGAAGGCAAACCTCTGTGTGAAAACACTGGAAAAATTGGAAACTTTTCCAAATGTACTTGGGAGTACATTTTACCTACCTACACTTACCTACACACTTTAAAGCCCTAGATAAAATCAACATGAGGCAGCTAGTGAAACTGCTCATGGAAATTCTAGGGACCAATCCCTCCAACTAGAGCCAAAATAGTGCATTGCCTTTCTTGACATTAGCCATCTTTCTAACATTGTTAACCTCACAGACCCAAGCAGTAAACCTGACCCATGAGGAATGTTCCAGCTATCTGGAGCATATCCTAGATTGAGCTATTCTGGGTTTCCTTTTGCAGAAACCTAGTTGGCTTATTCAGAAAGAAGCCCTGGAAAGAAATAATATTCATGCACTGTCAATGATCCGAGAACCAGAGCCTGGGAGCAAAAATACAGCCAGACAATACAGCAAATCAAGCACACAGAAAAAAGCAGACTGTCCACCCAGATAGTCCATCGATGGATTAAATATGCAACTACAGACTTTGCTTAATGAACACCACTACAGCACTAATCCCTCTTTCTTAGATTTCTTTCTAATTTGACGCAAAAGTAACTTGCTGCTTCTTATACCACAAGCACTGCTGGCACAGCACCACAGTCATTCAGGAGTGCAGTGTACACTGACTAATGAAAAATTTGAAGACTAAGGCTCAGTAGATAATTTTTGCAGAGCCACAGGCAAGCAAATGACCCAAGAAGGCCATTCACAATGACCATTTGAAGCAGGCTAAACACAGGCAGACATCCCTGGTTGAAGCAGGCCACTTGGAAAAAGCTGTCAGTCTCAGGAAGGAACAAACATGGTCAGAGAAGAAAGTTTAACATAGCATCAGGCAAGGAAAAAATCTGTGATTTTGCTTTCCAAAAAGCAGAACAAAAGCCATCAGCCTCACCTCTGCGACACGTTCATGCCCACAGACGACGTTCAGTTGTCTTTACAGCCAGGTTATTATTTGTTTCAGAGTCTAAACACATACACAGACACAAATGCACACCACTTCATCAGGGCAGAAGCAAGCCATGCCTGAGGACATCCAAATAACCACCCAGACTTCATCAACGAGGTAGACTTTTGAGCAGGAATATTTCTCTAAGGTTTGCAGTAAAATGGGTTTGTTACCTTGCAGCATATGTTACACTGAGTTCATCCAAGACATTGCTAAGTTTCACCTGAAGTTCTTTTAGAACAACACTAGCTTCAGGATCCAACTGCAAAGAGATAAATGACATTATATTTTATTTATGCACTAAGTTTCTGGGGTTTCCATTACAATCAATGAATTAGGAATTATGTGCAATGATACACTGCACTATGGAAAATCAAATGTGGAAACACCTGTTGCAACAGGGAATTGCTTTAGTAGGCCTAAAAATACAATTACCATTTAAAGAAAAAGATGGAAAAATCTTTGAATACAGTAGTGAAGATTTATATTGTTAGAAATCCAAGCTGTGCCATTGAAAAATGGCTTTCAATGGGATTGTAGAAATTGTGTTGGCAGTCACAAGAATAGAACTCCCATTATCAGGCAAGTGGTGTTCTCAAGGCACACCAAAAGGAGGATGCATGAAAAGTTCGTGCTTGTATTAATAGTACTGCAGATGCCTTTATAATTTTATTATTTTTGTACATTTCACCACTGTTGGTATTTTTTTTTGTGATTTGCATTGAAATTGTTTCCATATTTCATATGTTTCCATAATGCAGTGTAAAATTAGAACAGGCAGCACTGAAAAAGATGGGTTGAAGACTATCCATGCCAGTTCTACAGGTAGAGCATGTGGGAAAAGAATCTACCAAATTTCAGTGCTGCTGTTTCTAAAAGCCATTAAGGCATACATAATTCAAGCACCGAGCAACACATCCTGATGCTCCTGTACCTCTGATACAGGTTTTCTAAACATAGGAAAAAAGCTAATGCAGGGGAGAAATATATTTTTACATTGACAGGGATGAGGACCCATGCATAGATATTTAATCAAAATGGTACCCTGTTTATATTAATCAGCAGCTTGTTTATTTGCTATGGATTCTTTTCCAAAGAAAAATAATAAATTTTATCTCCCTGATCTTTAGCATTTAGAGAAATAGTTCTAGCCCATTCTGTGATATGATTGATGATCATCAGGATCAACAGCTGAATGTGAATTAATAGCTGATGTTCCAGGTTTTCCAGCTATTTACATCAAATGTTAAGGAATGATTTTCCATGATAGCTCTCAATTTCTGGACTCCATTCTGCAGTAAGATCAGGTACAGATCTTCTGACAATTTCAAAGGATGGTGCCCATTTAGAATACACAATCTGGGCTGCCTCTATTTGTGTTTTCCTATCTTTCAACTGCGTGAAAAGTATTTGGTGTTTATTCTTCATCTGGTGCTTCAGAGTGCTGTGGTGCAGCAGGTCAATCTTTTAATCACACTTCTGAGACAAGGGGAAGCCGTCACAGCACATTGGATAATTTACATGAGGCTACACAGGAATTCTATATCAAAGTAAACTCTGAAATAGATCCAATGATCTCCTGTGTTCTAATCTTAGAGCATCCTTTCTCTCCTTAGAGGTTATGTGTGGGTTCAAATCATAGAAAATCCAAGATTTTCACTACAGTTTTTGACAAAAACCTGAAAGAGGTGATATGGGGGGATTACCACACATCCTTTAGAAGATACTCTGTGTTGTGTAGCAACTCTTCTAATCTGAGAAGCTCTTATTTTACTTACTACTGTAAGTACTTACTGTGACTACTTACTGATTTAGTTTTGAATTATTTTGCATTGAGAGGAGTTCTGTTGCTTCTGTATATCTTAGGAATTTCCCTGGCAGACACACTCTGACAGTTCATACACTTAAAGTGATTGTTTTCCTTCATATGAAGAGCAGGGATTAAAAAGCTAATTTTGCTGCAATGTCTATATTAGTAAACAAATTAAGACTTCATTAAAAAAGGCAAAAATGTTTCCAGGAAATGCATTTCACCAGGGAGTTATACTGTCTCCTTTGGTGGGATAAATTCAGAACACAAATTTAAGATCACTAGAATATAAACATTGAACAAATACTGAACACACAGGATTCACACTGAACATGGTACATGTCAAGGAAAACACAAAATACCAGGCAGGCAGAAGACTCAAAATTTCTTAGCAGATTGATCATGCACAAGCTAGAGAATCACCTTGTTACTGGGCCTACACAGGTCAATGTAGTGACTTTCTATCAGAGATTGTTGTGATAACCAGAAAACAAAATGTGTCTGCTAAATTCACCTGGAACTGGACTAGTCCAGCCAAAATTGGATTAAATACTAATGCCAGATTGTGGACATTACACACACTATAGAGGGGTGCATGCAGCTGTTAAACGTTTTGGAGGGCTTTGTGCTCACAAATTGCACGAGCAAGTTTGTGTGTGCACAGCTGGAGCATCTGGCAGGATGTCCAGCCCCGTGTGGACACAAGCTCATGCTGGTCCGCGGGTGTCACAGGGAGCAGGGGCAGTAAAGAGGTATGCGGGCTGCCCCAGGGCTGAGCACCTGGGGTGTGACTGACAGTGGGCCAGCACGATCGTTAACTGCCTCTTCTGTTTAACTGCTGGAAAATGTGGTGGTTTGAGTGTCTCACCAGAACGAAAATGTGCACTTTTCATTTATTTTACCACGTGCCTTCTATGTGCTAATGAGCGTCCTCAGGCATCAGCCAAACACACCACAGCCACGACCTGCTTCTTTTTGCCGGTATGGCAAAGATGGGAGCATGAAAGTGAGACAAAGGGCAATGCTGAGCAGCACTGAGATGATGTCATAGAGGGATATACAGATATGAAAATGAAATATTTTCAGTATTGGGGACTTTTCTTTTTCTCCTCACGTCTCATCTGCTCCACAGAGTTTGATGAAGAAGGAATGAAAACTAACAAACTTGCCTGACAAAAACAATTTTTCAGGAAAGTAAATGGAAAAAGGCCCTACCTGAGCAGATTATTTTGGGAAAAAAAACCCAAACCAACAAAAAACACCATGAGTGTCATGAGTGTGCCATATCTAATTTAAACATCAAAAGAGAAAAGACAATGCATTTATCCCTTGGGTAAATGTATTCTGGATTCCATTTACAGTTCACTGCATTTGTGGACTAGGCTTAAAATACATCATTATGTTGCTCAGGTTTCAAAATTGTATTTTTTAAAGGAGCAAACTTATTCCATTAATAACGTGTCAGTCATACTTTTCTACCAATTCTTAATTTTTTTGGCTTTTCTAGGCTCGTATTTCTGTTATTTTACCATCTTCTTAAATCGCAGAATTAATTTTTACCCACAAGAAAATATACTCATAAATCTGTTGGCACACTTCATAAGATCTGTTGATTATGAATTATTAAATAGATAATTAGAAGTTTGAGTTTTTCTGAATGCTACACAAACCCCGAGAACATTTGCTGAACAGCTGAAAAAAAGAGAAATATTTGAACATCATTGTTTTCAAACGCTGCCTGTCTAAAACTGAAATTTTTTATACAGACAAGCCTTTGAAAAGAGTTGAAGGTCTGATGAGTTTGGCTGCTTTCAACATAATGTGTTAGATTGAGGTATTCCCTGCTGTAATTTAATGTGTTCTAGTATGGACATAATCTTGTTAACTGCAAATTTGGTGGTGTTTCTGTAGGAAACTACAGAGATGCAAATTACTTTTGCATGAGTTAAATGGAACCTCTCTAATCTGAATTTCATTTATCTGCAGTTTCACGGGTCTAATTGCTTATAGTTTCCTAATGGGACCACCTGGTTACTTCAGTTCAGAAGACAGTTTTACATATTGTATGTGTATCTAGGAAAGATACAGATATTTATCAGTTCCATCACTTTAGTAGTTCTTTTTGTCTCTGACAGACACCACCCTTCCTCCACTCACACCCGACTACCTTGGGACAGGGAGGTGTTTGGCTGCCACTGCTCTGAGTGCACTAAAAGCACTTGGGCCTCTCACTTTACAGATTTGAAGATGGGCACGTCAGGACTATTCTGCTTCCACCCAGCCCTCTGTCATCCCATCAAAGTCTTTAAGACCACATATAGATTCCTATAGGAATTCCTAAGCTTTACATATAAAGTCAGAACTGAACTTACTGAAGTGGGGATGTGATTTATCTACAGTTAATATAATCCTGTCATACATAAACAACCTCCTCCTATTACTTTACACCTTTTTTGATCTTAATAACTCATTTCTGCCATGTTCTGTCATCTGGTGAAAAACACCACAAGCACTAATTTCTCTTCCTCTTTTATCAGCTTCCACCTTGTCAAAACATGGAAAAAAAAATTACTGTAAATGTATGCATTCCTGTCAGATGAAACAAACAGGAGCTAAACCAAGATTTTATGATGATGATCTGCTCCCATGTTTTTGGACTTGATTTAACAAAACCCAAACAAAGAGTGGGTTGGATCCTACTTTACTACCTTTATTACAGCAGACTATTCTCACTGATATGGTTTTTAAGTACCCTTCCTGCTTGGCTGCAGCAGAGGAGGATAGTTAAAAAAGAAACTCATCTTGTTCAGACTATTTTATTTTAATGGTGGGGGATCTGAGAAACCATTTTTTTCTCTATTTATAGAGCGCCCTGCCTGCCATGTGCTATAAGCCTGCTCTGAACACAGGGACTGCTCTTGATTGTGGTTTGACTGCACAGTTTGAAAGACATACTGTTCACAGTGTGACACTGAAGAGATTAACAGCATTTAATTTTTCTTAGAATTAGTTTTGCTTCAACCAAAATAGGTCTCATTATTTTGCTGAAAATCATCTGACTTTTATGCCCTCCATAAGTGAAATATTAAACTGTTTTTTCCCTGCAAGGAGACTGCTTACAGATTTTATTGCTGGCTTTGTTTCTTATAAGTACCAGTTCAATAAGGCAAATTGGCCATTAGCAGTTGTGCCTTTGGAATAGCAAGGGGAATAAGTATTCCAATTTGAGGACAAACATTTTAGCAGCACTTTGATATGGCTGAAAAAAAATTGAACATGAATGTACATTTCTTCAAGAAGTTGCCCTGAAAGTCTGAATGTATTTTTTAGATCTTTTTTCTTAGACTGCAAATCAGAGATGCACTTAAGGTACCTAAAAAAGGGATTCTAGAAAAGTGTATCCAAACTCTCTCCAAGGGTTGCATGTTGCACCATATTTGTAGGGAATGCTGCTTTGATACTCTAACAGCCTTAATAATTCATCCTAATTAACATCAAAAGGAAACCAAAAAGGATGAGAAATAATAAAACATTTTGAAAGAAAAACTACTGATATAAAGTATTAGGAGCAAAAGAAAAACTAATATTTTCTTGAGGAAAATGGGACATTGTAGAGATTCAAGAAAATATTCTGGTTGAAAATAATTTGATAGAAATAGACATGAAATGCTGCTCAGATTTCTTCTGCCCTTGTCATTACCACAATTTATGGACACTTAGCTGTTTTTATGGATCATGACATTCAAATGTAAGATTGGATCTAAGACCTAATACAAAAGTACTTTGCACAGAACATTAAAGCATGGAAGACAGGATTATTCGTAACATTTAGAGAGGGAAAGGGGTTGAATAGGAACCACTAAACCAGCCACTTCTGGGTGATAAATATATGTTTTCAAAGTGTGGTGAGGGATTTGCAGTGACAAGTCTGCAGAAGTTCATTTCATGTTGTCTGCAGCAGGAAGTATTTTTGCCATGGCAGCTTCAAGGAGCTTCTACTGGCCCAACAAAACCTCCACTCCCCGGAGTTACTCTGTAGGTTCATCTGGAGGCTGCAGTTCCTTGCATGACACAGGGGACAATTCCAGCTCTGTAGTGTCCTATTGTGGATGTGCAAATACAAAATGCTGTCTTTTCAAGTTCTCTCTATAATGTGGCCACATTAGATCAAAGTTTTATGAATCTATCAAAATACAGTCTCAACATGAAAAAAACTAGTGTATGTGTAACTTCTTTTTTAAAGTCAGCTACTGATAATGAGGGTAGGATGGATATTCATGGTCTAAACATTGCACCTCAACAAGGATCTTTTTCTATTGCACAAAAATATGTTAATTTCTCCATCATGTTTCAGAACAGTAAAAGACTACAGTCAAGAAAGTATTGAAGCACTGTTTTTGTCCTTTTACTGTCGTCAGGACTTTAAGTCTTCTGAAATAAAAAAGGGGATAAAGCTGAGGATGTTCTGGACTGTTGAGTAACAGCTCTTGGTGAAATGGTGTCTTGAATACAAGCAGGCCCTCAGATACTGAAAAGTGCACTTAAAATATTTTATAGATTTTTTAAAAACTCTGAAAGACTTTGCACTATCTGCTTAATAGAACTTTTCAATTTAGTGTCAACTGAATGCCCAAGCATAGCTCTTTTTGATTTTAGATCATAGGGTATTACACAAATGCATCAATGGAAATAAGTAGAAAACGTGACTGTTCTTAGCCTTGGAAAATATGGTCAGGAATAATAAAAGATGCTTACTATCACAAACCTCATAAGAGAATCTCTCTCCTTCTTTCTTCTGCTCAGTGGATTGCAAGTCAAAGGCATTAGACAAAGACAGTGACACATTACAGACAAAACGTACCAGTACAGAAAAAGCAAAGTATAGTCCAATACAAACATTACAATAAAGCTTGCAACACAAAACACCCAGTGCTGATAGAACATTACAGATCATTAGCATGTTTCTGTGAAATAGGTCTTTCCAGTATTGTCAGTACAGCAAATAGGTCTTGCAGACCTTTTTATTTAAAAAACTTTTGATTTTCTTTGCAAGTAGAAGTGAAAGCTGTGACTAGGTAGCAAACATGGTGCTAATGATCTCTAAGGAACTTTGAATGAACCAGGAAACAAATATGACTCACCTCCTTTCCTCCCATGGACTCAAACATTTTCTCAAGCTGGACTCTTAACTGTTGAATGTTGTTCATCAAGATACAGGCCTACAGAGAGAGCACCAAATGTGAGGTTATGCATGACCAATTCTTCAGCAGCCCTACATTCACAGAATTGTAGAATTGTTAAGGTTGGAAAAGACTTCTAAGAGCATCTTCATTCATACAACTCAACAGCGTTTTTTAGAGAAGGTTTCCGTCCCTGCTTCCTTTCCTTCCCACTTTAATTGACACTCCTCTTCACCTGGTCAGCCAGTGACTGCCCAGGAAAGGCAGTGCTGCCCCACAGGGAACTGAATATCATTTCCCAGTCAGCTGGGCAGGTTTCAGATCCCAGTATTTCACATCCTAAACCATATATCCCAGGTCATTGCTAGTCATACTTAATACAGTCACATCTGGTGGATTAATGCAAGTAGCACATCACCATCCCTTGGAGAGCAGAGGCAACAATGATCAAAGTGCTTTGGGAGTGACAATAGGCTGGAGGCGTTGCCAGATTGCTCTCTAGACCCAGTCTTTGCAAAAAACTGTGACAGCACTGCAACCCAGATAATGGCTGATGCTTAAGTATTTGAATAAATCAACAGGCAGTTCTGATAATAACAGAATAACATTTCAGAAATATGCATTTTTGCCTTACTTGAAAAGCTGGTGAATAAGGCAATAGAACTCTGTAATCATATTATTTTAGTCTAGAAATGTTGCTGTTTAAGCTTATTTTCTTTAAGGCAGAACACAAAGCCACTGTGCAAAAGACAGCAATTTCTGTATTCTTACAAGGTTAAAAGTAAAACATTAAAACCAATAAGGAGATGGTTAAGAAAATCATGGAAGAAATAATCTATTACTAGAATTTTGTGTGCTTTATATGACATTTTTGTGACATTAAGTGCTGGTTTGTTATGGTGCAGATAAAGCAATAAGAAAATTCTTGCTAAAAGAGCTCTGGCTGGCCAAGGCCACTGTGTTCTAGTGCATGACTGGATTGACTCAGACACTGCAGTAATGCCTTTCAATAAAGCACATATACCTTTTTTCAGACAACAAGGTGATGGCATGATTACCGTGATTGATACTCATTTGTACCTTTCTAGTTAATACCATGTTCCAATATAGTGCTGAAACATGGTGGGATCAATAACATGATTTATCTTTAACTATTAATGTATTACTCTCATAGGAATTTGGTGTCAGAGTCCTTCTCAACTTGATCTAACTTCTTAATACTTAGATTACTGCTTCCCAGTAAAGCATGCTGCTTGTCCTTCTGCAGAGAACAGCTGGCTTCGTATAGTGGGTGAAATGTCACCTCCCTGCCCATCTCTTGTAAAATCCACAAACCACACTTCTATTTATCTATCTAGCTTCTATTAATTTACAATCACGAAGACTGTATCCCCCTTTCCTGTACTTTCTTCTGACTTCTAACAAATTAATTATTCTGGGAATTATCTACAATATCACAAATCAGTAATTAAGAGAATTATGATTTCTGATGAGGGCAGAAGTAGCTGAATGTAAATCTTGGTCTTTTTGTTCCAAATAAATGCAAATGCCTTTGGCAATATATTGAAGCTACAGGAGAAATACTTCATACTGAAGCAGTTTTCAAAGTTTCCTTTGAGGTTGGCTCAGGTGGCTCTTTCAGTGCCTAAGCCTACCTTGGTTCAAAGAAAAATTTACTATTGCTGTCAGTAAAGAACATTACTTAAAAAAATTCTCATTGTATTTCATTATCATCTTGCTCTTCAGAACAGTCTTTGCAGCAATTTACAGGAATCAGACAGAGAGATGCAACAATGTGTAAAAGTGAGTGGCAAGTACAACACATGAACCAGGTTAATTTGTAAATGCTGACAGGGGGTGGAAGATGAGGCTGTTTTTACATTAGATACATACCTTTATAAATAGCATCTTCAACATGCTGTTTTTGGAACAGCTTATGTGCACATTTTGTAGTGTTTAATAAAATTACTAAAAGTATTGACTTGAAAAAGAATGCCAAATTCTAATTTTAATCATAAAAAGTATTTGTTTTTATCTCTTCTATCAACTCTAATGCAGGACATTTATTGTGGTTGAGATTACCAGATCAAAAGGATTTTTATTAAGCTAGAAGTATGTGTTTCAATAAGGCAACCCAAACCATTCTATCATTCATTATGACATTAATTCCCTCTAAAGCCTTAATAAAGAGAGGCATACTAGGATGACTTCAGAAATTAATCACCCCAACAATTAAAAAAATCCCATTGGAGAGGCCAAAGGGTACGCAGTTTGACTTGGTGATTCAATGCTTTATCAGAACTCATTTCTTCTGGAAAGCAGTGAACTTTGTTTAATATTAACATTAACTTCATAGGAACTACCAGTAATAGATATTTAGCTGCAATAGATGTCTTTCTGAATTCTGTTACTGCGTGCATGTTGGTGGTCTCCAGATCACCACACTGCCCCTCACTGGAGGGAGCACATCCTCAAGTCATGCTCAGGGATGTGGCAGCTATGGCTGAGATCTGGGATGGGCTGTGGAGGTGAACAGGCTGAGGATGGGGCTGCAGGTATTGACCTGGCTGTAGACTGATAGAGTGCAGCACTCTACTAAACACAGCAGCCATTGTGCTGAAAGCTGCCTGCCATGGGACAGCCAGCTTTGACTGAACATCAATGCTATTGAAAAGCCAGTTTGCAAGAATAATTTTCCTTGGTCTTGTTAAAGTATTGATAATGTCTCTATTTGCTCAACCGCATTTTTAGTGTCCATATCTCATTTATTTCTGAATCCATGGCAACCTAGTCCTTCATTAGGGACTCCTTTGTGAGCAGTGAGGCAGCAGAGCAGCACGATTGTCTTCTCACCTCTGCATGGGTAAAGCACAGTGAGTGGCACTAGCAAAAAAGTCTGCACACATTCCCTGCACAGGGAAAAATGACCTTATAAACTCCGTTATGCATAAATTGATACAGTGAAGCCAATGCAAAGTGAAAACCTAAACAAGAATATTTTCTGTTTTTGAGAATCAAGATGAATATTCATTCATCATATTCACCAAAGCATAAGACTGATATCCAGGGCATGTTTGTAGTCATCTTGCAATTTTGTTTTAACTTTAATACTGAAATTATTAACTAGGATTCTTTGATGCATCATTGTAAGCAGATATGAAAACATGCTGATCTCCCTCCATTCATGCTTTTTCTCATATGAAGAAGTGATTACATTTTCAAAAAGTACAGTAAGTCACTTAAAAGTAATTTCTGAGGCAGAAAAAACCCACAGCTTCTTACTCACCACATTTTCTTTATCACAATATGAGCTGAAGTAACTTGAAATAATTGCAGCGTACTGAAGAAGTACTTTGTTGATAGTCTACAAGAGGAGAAGAATCTTTCAAACGGTGAATTTCATAATGTAAACCAAAAATAATAAAAAAGGAGGTTTGTATAAATTATAGGTTTTACAGGTACTTACACATTTAGTATATTATATTTTTTAGACATAATATAAACAATCCTGTGAGCACGTTTTCAAATCCCTGCACAGCAGATGGTGGGTAGTTCTTAATGTAAGGTAATCTTCAATAGCAGAGAGAGTTTAATTTTAGCAGTGCTGTTTCTGAGAAGCACTGGGAGCTCTACTCCTTGCAGTGTACTACATAGTTTTTGCAGCAGTAGCAAGCTCAAAAAATCCTCTGGGGTGACAATAGGGAGATTAGAGATACAGTGGAAAAATAAGACAAAGGGAGCACTGTCCAAAGCCTGGCAATATGAGTTACCTTACAATAATCAGGTAAATAGGAACTTGGCAAATGGAGAATTGTTGCAATGAAAGAACAGAATTAAAGGTAAACGTGAACTTTTTTAAAGACAGCAGGACTACAATGAACATTTAGAGCTTGTGAGGAAATGTCACAATCCAAATAGAAATCCAGCCTAGCAGAGTTGAGTTTATCAAACAGCAGGTGACCTACCTAGCATGTAACTACCACCTCAGGGCTGCAAACAAAAATACTTAATTGCCACACCTTGAATTTTTCCTTCACTTGCGCTAATTAGCTAATTGCATTTCACTGAGTGGCTCCATTAATGGAATTGTAATCAGTTCTTCGCAAGATAATAATTGCCTACATATGTATATGCATACATGTACGTATAAAATATATAAATATGGAATCTCAGAGAGGATAGAACTTCTCAAAAGGGTAAACCATTTTGACTAAGTAGGCAAAAACCAGCCTTAAGCCACAGACAGCATGTCTGAGGATCCCAGTCAGACAGAAAACATTGATTCTAAAACACATTAGAAGCACTTAGCTTTTAAGTACATGGCAACAGTGTCATTCTCCCTGAAGCTTAGTTGAGAGGCATTGACGTTAATTTACCTTTGCAAATCTTCTCATTAAATGAGATAGTGCTTCTGGATTAGGACACTCTAGTTTCCTAATAATCTCAAAGCTTTGATTGAGCTGTGTGAAGACATCAACCACAGAACAGGAGAAGAGGGCATGATCTGATGTTTGCTGGAACTAGAGAGAAACATTCAAATGTTAATATTTGTTCAGAGATCAAAACTGTGTTAACTGATTCTTATACTTGAAATTCCTCCTAGAGTCACAAAAAATAATAAAGAAAAAAAAATTCAAAGTCATGTTGATAATACTGAGAAACATGGCTTTTCACATTTCTTTCACTTTCTTATACTTTCTGATACTTGCAATAAGTTCTGATACTTATTTCAAATAATTTTTATTAAAAATCAACCCAAAATTTTCTTTCATGACATCATTATCACATCATAGGTTAGTGAAATGATACCATAGATTAAATTCTGTGGGGATTTAGGCAGAGGGAATTAGAGCAGGAATTTCTCTATAAGGTTACCTTCCAAAAACTATTATCTTTTGAGGCCTAACAAGGATACTGTGGGATCAAATGTACTTCTGGTTTTGTAACACTAAATAACTCTCTTAATACTTTTTAAATTCTCTTCTTTAAAAAGTAAAGGCTCACCCCGTCTTTTTTGTCTCTTTCTAGTGCTCCATGCAGAAATTCCATTGAGACATCCTCATTTTCATCCAGCCACTGAATGACAAATGGTTCAAACCACCTGAAAATTAAATACAATTTTGTAAAATAGGTACATTTCATAAAGATCCTGAGAGATGTCATACTACCCAGCAGTTTGGCATCTTCATATCTGTCCCTATTGCTAAAAAGTCTAACAACCCTGGAAAAATTTTTGTCACCAAAGATGCTGCAGCTGCCAAAAGATTTTTTGGGCTTCAGTTTCACAAGTCTCTGACAGGTCTCCCCATGTGATGCAAAATTAGTAGTGGCCCTTTCTCTACCAGTGACACATGGTAGGTGTGTCTTCTCTCAATGTTGGCTCTTTGTTAATGTTTCTTTTTTATTTGCATAGGAAATAACTTGTATAAAACTTTTAGTTAAACATCATCTGTGTTTCATTTTTCTTTATTTTTAAAAAATTTAAGGTAATAACAGGCCTCAAACCATCTCAGCAAACCAGTAGACTTGCAGAAGGTTAAGGATAACTCATATAAAAGGACAGGACTGAATGTATTTATTGCAGGGAGAGAGGTGCAAATGAAAACAGCAGCTGAGTATTAACCCAATCCAGTAAGAATGATTTCAGTACTACGTCCCCTTAGCGTTGTATTTTTATCCAAATTTGGGTATAAAACGTGCAGGACCTATAACTAATAGTGCTGCTGTTCCCACATCTCATACCTTTCAGAGACATTTTCTGACCAAAATATTTTGTCATCTATGAAGTTACAACAGTTACAACAAAGCCTATGAATTAGCTAAGTACACATTTAACACCTGGACTCTTCCACTTGATAGAATGAAGAATTAAAGAGAAAGAAGTGCAAAAAGTATAGTTGTCAGTGCTACACACCTTGAGATCTTGCACAAACCTGAGGATAAATATTTGACCAAAATAAACCTTGCACCAAGCCCAGACTCATGGAAGCCTTCCTGATGCACTACTTACAGAGAGTATTCAGGCACTGCATCCTTGAAAGCAGAGAGTTCTCGCACGTATTCATTATAAAACCATTTCACTTTGAAGTGCAAATTCATATAATCTGTGCTTTTGCATAACCGCTGCTTTTCGTGTTCTGTAATAGAAGGAGTGGAAATAAAAGCACTTAACAGCGTTCTAACAGTAAATAACATTCTTGTGCCTCAGTGCACTGGTGACTTAATAATACAGGACTTGCATTTTAAAGCATAATTGGTTTGATTTTTTAGAGGTAGTAGTATCCACAGTTTCAATTTTCAGGTTCTGAGTGAGCTTAGGAAAGACAAACAAACCCAAAGACCAAGCCACAAGTTAGGCATCTCAACTCTCTTCACTGCAGTCAGAAAAACCCACAAATTTGCTGACTTCCCATTCTTTAGGTTCTTCTTTGGCTGTTACAAAATGGTTAGGAAGCTTTGGAGTGTCAAGCTAGAAAAGACAACTGTAATTGTGCAGTAGCCAGAGGAACTAACAGCCAGTCCTATATGAATGCAAGTCCTATATGAATCTGTGAAACCTTCACCGCATCTATCAGAGTTAAGGAAAAGAAAGAGGAGACAACTCCACAGTTGTACAGTCATCTGATTCATGGCACGAGTAGAAAAGCTGGTTTAATAAAGTGTTTTTGAAGTTTTTCAAATGGACTTCACCTTCTCAGTATCCTCCTGTTTTCCACATACAGAATATGCAGATGGAGGTAGGTGGCAGGAGTCATGCTGCCACCTTAAACCACTTTCTGCATTTTTAAAGTCTGATTTAATTTGTTTGGAACAAATGTCCATCTTTCTTCCAGGATTTTGATCCATATTTTCGCTTATACACTATGCTCTGCATTCCTCACCCAGCCACTTCAGACCCAGACAGCTCCATTCCTTTGCTCCATTAGCTAGCAGGCACTTTATCCTTGTTCAAATCCTTCATTTCCTTCTCCCACAGCATGAAACCAGGGATCCACAAGTTTTGGGCAGAATAATCATACTTCCACTTACTGCTCACAGCTTCCTAAAATCTCCACAGATCTCATCTGTTTGAGGTGTCATGTCACTTGCACATTCTTCCCTAAGCAAAAGATCTATTTCCCCAACTCCCTTAAAAATGACCTGATACAGATGCTCAGCAGGAATGATGTTCTTGTGTATATAGTAGGTGTTAAGAACTTACTTCTTCCAAACCTTCTTTTTGCTCCTTAGTTCTGCTTGCTTTGCAACACAGTATTATACAAATCTTTCATACATATTTGGATGTGAACCTAATTTTCTGTAACAGCAGGAGAATCCCACCATTTGTCAGACACCTGAATATACCATTGGATTCTCTGTGAGTGCAAATGCACTGTGAACTGCATGTTCTGTGTTTTTCAGATCTGGCCAGGTACATTAGAAGGAAATTTTTAGTTTTATTATTATGACAAATCAGCACTCCAGTAATATCATCATGCCATCCAACAAGTGATACAGAAGCATTTTCTGCAGTAAATTACTAAGTTTTGTGCAAAACAGCTTATGAAGTGCCCCTGTGGGCTTTTATTGCCTTCTTAGCATTGCAGTAGCATTTTCACCTTCACTGCCTTTTCATCACACAAGAAAAATTACTAAATCAGTTACTGTCTCAATATTGCATTTATTTGTCTTCATGCTACTTGAGAGTAGTACAAATTCTGAGAGAAAGATGTTGCCTACTCTCAGGGTTTTTGCTTTCTACAGACCTGAGGAATCTATTTTTTTTCTTTTATGAGTAGCAGGTTTTCCATGAACTCTTACAGAAAGCTAGATGACAAAACATTTGCTCTATAAAAGGTAGTTCTTACAAGGTAGACAAGTCTTTTACTGAGAACAATTATCTTACTGCTATGAAATTCACTGCACATCTCCTGCTTAAGGTATTGTTAAAAATCCATCTTATATTGCATCCCAAAAGAGTGGGATTTCTGAAATGAACAACATTGCATGAATGTGTTATTAGATTATACAATGTAACTTCAGAATGTTTGCTATAGTATCACAAACCGAGCAAATGCTTATTTAAATTTTAGAAATTAGCTACTACCCCTAATTGGCAAACTTGTTCAGGAGAGTGCAACTTATACAATACCATTCATTGATATTTTCTAAGATTAATAACACATTAAAAATGAGCACAAAAGTCATCAATGAATAATTGAATGTTTTCTTGAGGCTGTTATACCTTATAGAGAATATTTAAAGGGTGTCCTAGGATATTACTTGTAGTTACCTATAAGTGAAAAATGCATCCTCAATCCCTAATGTTAACGTACGAGTGCATCAGCAAACACTTCACATGACCTACAAAGTCAATGAGTATCCATGCACGTAACCTCTTCAGTTCACATAAACCAAAGCACAGAGAACACAGGTGCCCATATGAGTCAGCCTGTGACAATTTTAACTGGATAATAGATGGGTTTATCCCTGGTAACCATGGATTTTGGCTACAAAGCACAGCAACATCACTGCAGGTGTTCTGCATTTAGATGAGGACCGATGGATTGTTTCCTTAATTTGTGAAAAACTTGCACAAGCGAAAGTAAATGTGAGACCGCACAGGATACATTTATACATTTTGAAGACCTGTCTCTATTTTCCTGGAAGGAAAGCTAGTGCCGTGTTCCCCTGAACAGACATATCCATTTTGGGCTTTCTGGATGACAAATGTAGTAGCCGCACAATACAAGTCTTTATTTAAAAGTCCATTCTTGCTTTGCAAAATTATTATAGCACTGAGTCAGTCTGGAACTAAACCTACCAATTGTGTGCAAATGTGCTCCAGAGAGATGATGAAAGACAAACCTGAACATTCTCCTAATCGATTCTAGGTAAGGACATCTCCAGTATAGCAAACCTAATGCTGGTAATGCTTTTTATTTTCTGCTGCTACTTCCATGAGACATTCCTTGTAGTGCAGCACATTTTTGTAAGCATCTCTTAATCTAATGAGTTCCATAAGGAGGACATTTTCAGTTCCCGTTACTGATACTGGCATACTCTATATCACTGTGCCATGCATCAATGAAAAAGTACCAATAAGATTCGTGTACCATCTGTAAACTTTAGTGTGTGTGTGTGTATGGGGCACTTCAGCTGCTTTTATGTGTTGTAGTTCCAGTAAGTGCAAGTTTTTAACATCATTGATTGCTCGGGGGGCTGGGGGATGATATCTCCTTAGGGGTGATGCTGTAATGCACTTGTGCTTTCCACAGACTCGCAGCAAAAGACACTGCGACTGCAACCACAAGGAAAATGATGGAATTGTTCCATCTTAGTGCTGCAAATTACAGTGATAGGAACACCTTCAGGAAGACTTCCAGTAAGAAACAGCACTGAGAGGGAAAAAAAAAAAATCCGCTCAGATGTTATTTGTATAACCAAGAAAGAAGAGAGATTTTGTAAAACCTATTAAAGCTATTATGTGGAATACATAAATATATGCAAATGAACTTGGTGTGTGATGAAATCAGCCACAGACCTGGTGACACTGTACCTGGCACATAATCTAATTGCAGGCAGCAGATCTTTCACAGAAAAGTGTGTAAAGAGACGTAATAGGAAGGAGTATAATTCAAGGTACTTTCCTCACAGGCCTCAACCAAACAACGGCACTTTGGAATCATGCTTGATTCCTTGTTCATTTTTCCAGCAATTGGTAAAGAAAGCTAAGAAAATTTTCTTAAAGCAACAAATAAAAGTCAGAATGATGACTAAGCAGAAATACCTATATGACACTAAAGACATGATGTCATTTAATAAACTGGAATAGAATCTTGTTCACTACAGAGTCCTTTTTTCTTTTAACCTTGAGGTAATAACATCACTCTGAGTTTCCATGTAATTTTTGATATGTATTAGTTGCTAAAAAAAGGAAAAGGGGGTAATCAACCTTCATAAAAGATGAACATGTTAAATATTCAGATAATCAATTTGATATTTTGTTCAACTCTGATTTTTCCCCATTTTGGTACAAAAACTCTGAGCAATATTTTTTCTACAGCAGTTTCCAAGCCACTATTTTTTTAAAAAACCCATACAGTTATACTTCTTGAAGGATTCTAATATGATGGTTGTAAAATATATTTCAAATCCTTATGAACAAGAATTTCAAGGAAATTACTCTGTAAAAAATGGACAAATTGACTGGATACACATAAATATATTTACCTAAGAAAAAAGCTTGTCCAGCTTCAGGCTTTATAGATAATGTTTCAGGGATTAATTACTACTACAAAGGATATTTATGTGTAGCAAATTAATTGCATCACAACCAGCTGGTTTGACTGACATACATACTATTGCCCTGCAGTTCATTAAAACAGAAATGATTGAGACTAAGCATATGGGATTTGTGTTTGGATTAACTGCAATTTTTCCCATCAAAACTCAGCTGTTACTTTCAACCATTGTGACATAATTCCATATTATTTGCAATAATTACTCACCAATCTTTCTAGAGACTACCAGCTGCTACCTAATTCTTTCAGAACTGCTGTTTCAGAAAACCTGCTATTTCCAAACTTTCGATCGTATAATTGGGAAGTATAATTGGGAACACAAACTGAGTATGGCTAGTGGAAGAAAAGCTCCTATAAGGCATGATACTGATTGAGTAGGAATTGGTATTCTTCCCTCTGAATCGCTGTGGAAATGTTACACCCATATGATGCCCCTATGTTTTGGACAGAAGTTAACGTTCAGTGTACCTGACCCAGTTTCCCTGCAATGCAGGAGTGATTGCTGTGCCACTGCCTCTTTTAATGTGGGCATTATGCTTAGAGTGCTCTACACTTAATCCCTGTGCCACTGAAACAAACCTGAAGCCTCTGGCTGAATGTTTCATAGTGGTCAGGCCACAAATAAAGAAAAATGTAAACTCAAACGAAGTTCAGAATTAATTTTGAAGGAAACATTACATTCTACTAGCATCTCATCTGAGGATTGTTGTATTTTGCTAAAGGCAATGGAAGTCACTGGTTATTAACTGAAACACAGAGTAGAACACAACTAATTGATAATTATGTATGATTTACATCGATTTTTATCATGTGAAATTATACTGACCTTTCTAAAAGGGCCCTTTTGTGTCAAGATAAATATAATAAAACAAAAACTGAAAAACTTCTGCCATTCCCTCCTTTTTGGGTTATATTTACCTCTAGATTACAACTACACCCCCCCTAATTCTCCTTTAAAAAATATATTGTGTCTTGCATAACAGACTTCGACATATTCCATCTTTTTTCTGCATTTACCTGGAAATTTTCATCAAAATATCTTTGAGCAGTTCACAAACATAATGGACTGCACCTGGAACATCTCTATGGGATGATTAAGCTGTGCAAATGGGAAACTGAAGTAAAGGGAGACCAAGTATCTTTACCAAGGCAACAGGCATAAATTAAGAAAGGCAGTGTAGATCTTGTTCAAAGATTTCCTAACCATGGAGTCATATTTCCTACCTGGACAGGAGGAGCTACTAGGGAGGGTCAAAGAGCTGCTGGAGAGGGTCCAGCAGAGGCCACAAAGATGATGAGAGGTCAGATGAGGAGCATCTCTTATGAGGGGAGACTGTGGGAACTGGGCCTGTTTAGTCTGGAGAAAAGAAGAGAAGACTGCGAGGGGATCTCAATGTAAATATCTCGAAGGCAGGTGACAAAGGGACTGGCAGGTGCCAGACTCTCTTTGGTGCTGCCCAGCCACAGGATGAGGAGCAATGGCCATAAACTAAAACACGAGAAGTTTCACCTCGTTATGAGGACGAACTTCTTTACATTGAGGGTGGCAGAGCCCTGGAACAGGCTGCCCAAGGAGGGTGTGGAGTCTCCCTCTCTGGAAACATTCCAAACCCACCTGGATCTGTGCCTGTGTCACCTGCTCCAGGTGACCCTGCCTTTGTAAGGGTGTGGGACTGGATGATCTCCACAGGCCCTTGCCAACCTGAACAATTCTGTGATTCTGTGACAGAGACCAGGGAATGAAGACAGACTGTCTTATTCTGAATGGTGAGGAAAAATGGATTTGCTGTTCTTTTTAGTCTTGTCTTCAGTTGAAGTGGCTAATCAATCCTTGACTTAATGCAGTGCACTGTAAAAGCTGATATGCCATTGCCCTTTCTGTTCAAGGAGGACTCTCCAAGCAAGAGGCCATTTGCTTGGCTTCACGTTCACAGCAGCCACAAGAGAGTCCAGGGCACCCGCATGGTGTCAGAAAAGGCAGAGCTGTACATGGTTTCCCGGGAGAGGTAAATGTCTCATGGGAACTTCAAAGGCATCAGATAACAATGTTTTATATTTCCTCAGAGATGCAACATGTAATATCATGGGAGATGTGTGAACTTGCTGCAAACTGCCCTGTCTTCTACTCAAAACATTGCATTTGCCATTTTAACCTACTGTGTTATATTGCCTAAATGTTTCATATTACTTTAGGCAAATTAACTTTGATATCTTAATTTTACTTAGTTGCTTTTTCTACTCCTTGTTTGTGCTTCTTATTACTCCTATTAGTATCATAAATTAATCACTACTTCCAAAGCCAAATATTTCCAAAAAAGTTCCAGAAAAGTGGATGGGTTATCATCAAAAGGGCAATACAAGATGCAAGATGTGCAACTTGATTATGCATAAACTAGCTTGCCTTGCTTGCTGCCAAGACAAAGAAAAATACCAAGATTGCAAGTAAACAAAGAAGATTAACCTCAGTATACACTCTACTTCAATATCATATCAGAGTGAAATCTACATACCACGACACTAAATAGATAATAATATTCAAAGAACAAAAAGTCAGAGAAAAAGTCTGTCCTTAGATATCCGTGGCTATTATTGATTAGAAAAGGAAATAAGCACTTGCTTCCTATGACTGTTCTAATCTGAATTGTGCTCTTTTACTGTTGGTGGAATTCTTGCTTTGTAGACTTATTGACCATGGAAAGTGTAAGAAAATGGAAGTTATGAATGAAGAGGAGAATGGAAGTTATGAATGGAAGAAGAATAGGAGATACTCTTCTGATAGGAGATCTTTGATGATGATAAATGCTCTGGTTCTAAAGAATATGATTGAAATTTCAAATACTTCCTACTGAAGATTCAACATCTATTCAAAGTGATCACATAATCAGAAAGTAATAAAAGATGAAAGTAATGCTGCTGTAGGAGTCCAATTTATATTGATTAGGCTTTTAAAACCTCTAGTATTGCAAAATAAAGAGAATATATGCCCCATCCCTGGAAGTATTCAAGACAAGTTGGAATTGACCCCAAGCAATCTGGTCTAGTGGGTGGCATCCCTGCCCATGATATGGGGTTGGAACTAGATCATCTTTAAGTTCTTTTCCAAACAAATAATTCCATGATTTTATGATTTGGTAGTATAATGCTTGAATCTGGGAGGAAAAACAGAATAAAGGTGACAGAGAGCACTTTACTGAATGGTAAAGCTTTGCATCTTCATTGTAATTTTTGTGACAGGTTTCATCTATTTACTTATTGTTTAATTAAAAAAAAATAATCTTTCCATGAAGGAACCTGATTCTCTGCTCTTTGCCTTGTCACAAGTGTGCAAAGGGAGCATAAAGCCTTATCAAATAGGCATGCTTGCATTTTATAAGCAATTAGCAGACTTAAGTACAAAACAGGAAGAATCTGGCAGGAAGAGAAATGTGAGCTGTACTTCAATAATTACCTGTATTTATACTTGTATCTGGCTCTGCCTGTAAAGGCAAAACCACAGAGGTGTTCTGTAATTCTTAGCCAGCAAATTGCACTTAAGGCTTATTAAAAGATAATGTGGAAACAAGCAGTTTTAATGGATTTATCCTATTCTCCTAAGGGTGCTGGAACCAGTATCAAATGTTTAGTTTAGAACTAATGCACTTGCCCATAAGGGAAAATTTACCTCAGCATGTATAGGAGAAAAAGACACTCATGAATTTCCTTAAGTGGAACAGTCCTGAAAGTAAAAGACTGAGTCTTCAACCTAAGAAAACAGAGAGGAACAGCTGGTGTGTGAGGAAAGCTTTTAAGAAGTGTCTTAGTAAGAATGGGCAAGAATAAAAGTAGCATACAGGTTGCTTGTTACTTTTAATTTTCTTTTACTCCAATGTTTTATTCTAGTTGATAAAAATATTTTAAGAAAGCTGTTATTAGTTACTCTTTCTCAATTGAAGTAAGTCGAAAATAAATGTGGGTCCACTGGGTGATCAGCTCACTGAAAAGAGGTGCAGCACCTACAGCCCACAGCTGCTGTGTGAGCTTTATACAGCTCCATTCTGACAGATATAAGGGGAAGAAGCCCCTCAGGCAAACCAAAGGATGAAAGTTCTCCCCAACCAGCAGATGCAGAACTGCACTAAACAATGAAGGTCCTTTAAGGGACTGTCCGTGGGGACAGTCACATTTTTGCTTAGAGGTTTTTTTTGTTTTGTTTTGGTGGGTTGGTTGGTTTTATTCCCAGCCATAAAATTATTTCAGAGAAAAGATATAACAACTTTTGTAAAAATGTGAGATGAGTGAAGTGGTATCATCTTAGTGGTAAAGAACTGTCATCAAGAAGAAGAAAGAAGCAGCAAAATATTCTTCTGCCTACCCCTGCTGCTAGAGGTGATACACAGCCCCTCCAGCTGAACAGAACACTTCCCCTTTCAACTCATTGGTCTATGGAACACACAGGGCCACGTGAGCTACAAATAATTAGTAACCAATTTAGGGTTCATTTAAAGTACCATTTACATCTTATAACCCATCCAGCATGGTACTCCAACAAGTTGACTAACAAAAGGTTGCCTTTCTCACAATTAGGCAATGTTCAGGAAAAGTTTATACACAAATTTTTTACAATAAGTGGTTGCCTGAGTAAGAGCTAATAATTGTGTTTAAGAACAAGTTTCATATTCACTAGTTAAAAAAAGAATAAATAAGGACAGAGCTTTCATTATTAAATATATGGGAAAATATACACTGCTAGTATTGAGTGACGAGTTTAAGACTAAACAATGAAGTCAGGCATTCACTGATGCACTACATTTTTTCCAGTAGCATCTGGCACCACGAATACACCTACACTCACACATAAAGAAGCTTTAACTTACTAAGATTACTGTAGAGTTGTAATGCTGTATTACTTATTGCTCTGATTATGGTTCAAGATGTAAAATCCAAGAAAAAGGGTTAGAGAACAAGGAAATGACAGATATGGGGGCCATGTCCCCAAGTGCAAGGTTGTGCCACACCAGAGGTCTCTGAGGTAGTTCCAAGTAAGATGACACATTGCTGCAGCACAATGTGATGCCATGTAGAAGTATTAACTTAGCCTCTGGGAACAGTTCTGTCCACTTCATCTGTCTTAATTACTGTGTCTAATTAACTCCAACAAAATAGTGCCATTTGGAATGGCTACGGTGCTTTTTAGGCAAGCCTGGAGATCTCTGCACATGAAAGGTGTGGGTTCTCATACTCACAGAGCTCAGCCCCTCAGGACACACAGTGTGTGCCTGCTGTTATTGACATCCTTGTCTCTTATGGTGACCAAAGAACACTTCTAACTCCTCTCTTCCTCCAGTCATGTTAACATTCTAGCTTATTATCTGCCAAAGGAAAGTTTAACAAGGAAAGTAATCTCCTTGTCTTTGTCTTTACAGAGTCTCTGAATTCCTATGAGACCACATAGGACTCTAAATTCCTCTGGTGTCTGAGAAGACGAGCATGGAACACATTTGTTGAAAAGTGTCAATGCAGAAATGAGACTGACTGAAATAAAAAGGTTTCATATTTTGATAGTGATGAAACCCTGAATTCTAGTGGGTGTTGCCTTCTTGTCCTTTCTAAAACCTCAGCCTGACCTCCCCAAATCTACTTTGTAGCCTTCCTCTAAGCCAAGGCTGTATTCTATCTCAAGGGGAACTTTGCAAGTTGTAAATTTGGAGTGCAAATAAACTTGAAATCTGCCACCAAATGGCGTGACCTTTCTCTGGGCAGCATTAGCCTTTCTGATTTTTTTCTATGCTGTCTCTGTGCCCAGCATCAACTCAGGGACCTGCCTCTTCTCTTTCAAATCATTTTATCTTACCCTGTCATGAAAAAAGTATCTGTCAGAGAAACAGGAAAACACTATCTGTTTATGCACTGAGGACAACAGCAAACTTGAAAAGCAAACCTATATTAAATACATAAAATGGTGGAATGACTTTCTTGTTCTCCTGTTTTTATAAGGCCTTCAGAACCTCAGCTCTGCAGGATGGAAAGTCTATTGCTGTATTTACACAGCAGCTGACTAATTTCTGGCCTGAGTCTGGTAATGACTTCTGGCCACTACCAGAATTAGATTATCATAATAACAGCAATTAGGATGTTCTCTTTCTATCAGACTGGATAACTTCAGATATTTGATCTGACCTATTCAAAAGTTAGAGATCTGAAAGATCTGAAAAAAACATTTCTAAGGACAAAGAATAAAAAAAGATACTTTGCAATTGCATGTCTAATTTCAGCTCATTACTCTCTCATCATCTTTTAACCTTTGCATCTTCGTACTTGTAAAGGAAAAGATTTCCTACCATATGAAGTCAGTAACAAATCATTTGCATTGCTGGTGAAATTCTCTCTCTGTTCTCATTTGTTTGTAGCACGAATACAGAATAATTAGTGGATAAGACAGTACAAAAATATTACCATCCTATAAGATCAGATGCTTGTGTAAACAAAATGCCAGACAACAATATATAACAGAGCTGTTCCCCCGATGCCAAGATGCTGCCTTGGTACTCACAGAGACACGAGGCTGCTTTGTTCTGCTCTAGCCAAAGGCCACTGCTGTGGAAGCTGCTGTCCCCTCTCTTCTCCACGTCACAGCAGCAGCCTCCCAGCTGCAGTGTCCTGGCAAGGGCTAAGGGAGCAGAGAAGCAGAGGGTGTGGTGCCTGCTGGTGCCCCTCAGGGGGCTGCTGGGCCGTCCTGCAGAGGAGGTGGGCAGGGCTGGAGAGCAGCAATCCTGCCCAGCTGCAGCTCCACACACCCCCAGAGCAGGTACAGGAGGGATCCAGCTGTACAGCGAGAGGAGAGAGCCTGAGCAGCCACTGTGAACTGCACCCAGGAAAAAGAGAAGAGGAATGGAAAGTGATGCTCCAGTACTGATCTCTTGCTTATTTCCTGAATTGAGGCTGATGGGTGTGGCTGGATACATTTGGGAATACATAAAGTGGGTAAAACCAGGAACAGGATCTTGGATGAGCTAATCTAATGTTTTTTATCACATGAGCCATCCTTTTGCAAACAGTGCTGAACTAGTTCATTGCTTCTTGATTGGATGCAGAAAGGGATCAACTTTGTAACACAAAAGATGCTGCTTCAGGAGATTAATATTAAATTGGATTAGGAAAAGATTGCAATCACAGCCCTGGACACTAGGTATGAACAGATGGTAGCCTATGTTAATAACTTGGAAGGCGAGACTGGCATAGCAGAATGCAATGCATTTTAATGAACTCCATTAAAACCATGAGGACCAACTGTGAACATATTTAAGGGCTTGTTTCTAATCTTATAGAATTCAAAGCAAAAAATATTATTGACATCAACAACTGAGTTAAATGCAGTTTGTAGAATATGGAAAGAATGAATAACTTAAAAACCAGCAAAGATGGGTAGAGAAACAGCATACTGATCTATATTTTGTGACTAGATTTATTGAGGTTCCTGCTTAGGAATGAAATCATAGAAGGTGAAATTGTGTACATTTATAATAATTTATTCTAATTTCAAAATAATAACTTATACTAATTTCAATTTCCTTTAATTATTATTTATACCCAGGAACTCTCAGTAATGATTCTGGGAGTGGCTTAGAATTTCTAATGGCAACAGTGGCATTTCCTCTCC
The DNA here is from genome assembly GCA_013400975.1 of Atrichornis clamosus. Lineage (NCBI taxonomy): Eukaryota > Metazoa > Chordata > Aves > Passeriformes > Menuridae > Atrichornis > Atrichornis clamosus. Next base: position 503,705 of record WBMZ01003425.1, on the reverse strand, counting down.
TCAGAAAGGCAGTATCCACAGCAACACAGAGATGAGACCATATTCAGGGACTGGTTTAGAATAGACATTAAAAGTCAAGTGCCTCCTAATAAATCTTCTACATCGCTCTCTGCAGAATTAGGATTAATATTAACATTAATATTTGTTTTAAAGTCCTGATTCAACCCAACAATCCACACTTCATATATTGTATAATTAACTCTTCCTAAAGAGCTTCCTGTCCTATTTTTTACAACCAAGAAACAAACCAGGGCTTGATCTGAAGCTGTCTTTTGAGTGATCAGTATGCTCTACTTAACATAGAGTTAGTTATGTTTTGTGAATGATCTTGTTGCAGTACAGAACGTTACATTTTGATGGCTAAAGCACTACAAGCTCTGGGGTGTTCAGGGATGTCCATGTGCACAGTATAACTACACATTCAAGGCTATAAAGTCATGGCAATTATGACTATTAGGAATTCTTGGTAATCTGAGTTGCTGAACAGGAATTTTCTGGCAGCTGTTCCTGACTGACACCTCTCCACATAGAAGGTTGTTTCACTGATGGAACCAGGAATATGTTCTAACCCAAAATAGTGGCTTTCACTTGGTCTTCATGTTTCTTACTCCTTGGAAGCTTTTGCTGTCATTAGTCACTCTTAAAGGATGAACTCCTGGCATCCCTTCTCAAATTTGTTCTTTTGATTCACTCTGACACGACTACAGAACATCACTTTGAAACACTAGTTTGAACATCTCTCCTCCTACCCACATTTTAGATGTCTCATGGCTTCTGTTGTCATTCTACATACTATAATTCCCTTCCTTCCTTTCTTGCTATCTTTTTCCTCTGCTGTGCTTAGTATGGAAGTTCTACATTCAAATAGCATAATTAAAAAAATAAACTAGTTTGCCCATCAATAGCCATTCTAAGTCACTCATCTTTTCTCTTCCTTTATCATCATAAAAATCTATCATATCATTAAAGCACCACCACACTGATATTATCAAGTTAGACATTCTGGAGAAAATAATATAGAAGTGAATCTTTAAATATTTGGGGTTTTAAATCCTTTATGCCTTTTGAATTGCATTGTTGTTTAAATCCAACCTCATTTTTTTTTTCACCCCTGTCAGACTTGCTCTGTTGTTAGTAGCACACTTGGCTAAAGACAATGCCAGTTTCATGCAGGCATTTTCACTTGGTTTGCTGCAATAACCATGTTTTATTGAGTGTATTTAAACCATTAGTTGGAGATGACCTGCTATACAGAAAAAAATGTATCTTTTAACAATGGTTAACCACAGTAGTATCTTAGGAGATAAAACGAAATGGCATTTGATTCTGTTGGAAGTAGAATGAATACAACCTACCTTTTCAACACAAAAAGATTTAATTATAAGTGTGTGCTTTCTCCATAATTTCATTCCATAAATGTTCCTTATAGGCAAGTTAGCAATTTTCAGCTGGTGAGAAAAATTGGAGTGTCTACAATGCTCTCTAGTAAGCATATTTTTAGCTCTTTGGACAGTGAAAATTTTTATCAGATCTAAGCAGTAGCATTTCAAGTTACAGTTCTTTTGTCTCCTTCCACAGATAACTTCATATATTCACAGTGCAGTGATTTGATTCCTTTACAACACTTCTTTTTCACTAGCTTATGAAGCATCTTGAACAAATACATCAAAAGGCTCTTACCACACACAGAAATCTGATGTCAGGTATTACTTGCAGTGGAAATCAGTCTTGGTGAACCTGCTAGTGTAATTAATAGTTTGTTCTAATTACCTTCCAGAGCATATTTCATGTCCTGGGCAAAGAGAGTCCACATGATTTCAGCACTGATTTTTCCCATGTTCAGCTCTTGAGGGAACCTGCAATCAACCACATTACATCAGTTCACCTGCTGCTAGGAACTATGCTTACAGCTGCACAGCAGAAAGGCAAATATTTCCACAAAATAACTCCCCTAGTACGCACTTACTGTATTTTGTGTTTTGTACAATTATATAAACTACCCAACCTTCAAATAAAAACTTCTCCAGAGTGGGGGGCCTGGATAAGTAATTAGTTAAATGTTGCACAAATTCCCTCACATGACATTAAAAATTAAGAAACATCCATCTACCTTGCAGATGACTTCTCAACTTTAGATAAATCAGAGGGCTTATGAAAAATATGAGAGTGTTGGCTCAGATGTTTAGCAGCTACAGGTTTTCCTTAATTCCCTTATTACACTGGAAAAGAGTGAAGCTGTCTGTGAAGTTATATTGGTTTATATACTGGTAGAATTCGAGTCACTGAAGACTTCCACCTTAAAGTAATGGATAAAACACTAAAGAATATAACAGGTAGTGAAATGTAGATTTTGCTTCAAAATTTTATTTTTGGTCTTATGCTTCATGTCATGTCTGAGAAACAGTGTTTTTTAGATACTTCCTGCTGTTATTAATTACGTATTTTTACACAACTTTTTCATAGATCCCAGCTGCTTCCTATTCTCTGTAATAGAAATGCTTTAATGTTTCAGTTACCATCTTCAGTGTTAGCTACTGGCAAACGCTGACATTTTAGTGATAGACACTATGGTTTACATCACATCTAAAAGAAGAGCCATTAGTCTTTAAAAAAAGGCTGTCTCTAATGCAGGAGTGGGACTTAAGTTAACATGAGCCATTCTCAGGGCACAGATGCAGACCCAGGCAGGGCACGCCGATGAAGAGCACAAAGTACAGCACAGAACCCTGGAGTGGTAAAGCTCTGGTTTATCTCACAGGGGTGCAGTGAGAGCCACACAAATGCACCCACAGTTCTCCAGGAATACATAAAATAAGGAAATACCATATTATGAGCTGTGTGACCTTTGTCCTAAGTTTATTACACCACATTATACTAGCAGAGAATTTGGTCCAAAGTATTTTGACCTTTTAGTAAAGCACTAACCAAATTCAGAAAATATTCTGTATAATTTTTGTAAAAGCGTAAGAATTTTTAAAGGTCTTGTTGGCAAAGAAAGAATGAGAATTATGTGCAACTTTAAAATGGTAGCAGTATAATCTAAGTAATATGTTCTTTCTAGGGACATATTTGACCCTGATGATATCTGCAAAGAAAAATACTTAAACAGCTCATTAGCTCTGCCACTCTAACAGGAAGCAGTTGTTAGCTCAGTTCACAGCTAACGGCTGCTCAGTTAAAGAACTTTGTATTAATTCTATTAACACAAAATTAATGTCTGCTCAAAAGCTGAAATGTATTTCAGCTGTCTTTATTTCTTTACCTCCATTCCACTCTGAGTGCTCTCTTAGCACCAGACTTGAACTTTGACAGTGTTGCTCTGAGGAACTTTTAACAAATGATTTAATATTGACACTGTGTTTTGACCATAATTCAAGGCTAAGCCTGATAAAAATGCACTTGTGTGGTTAGTGGTAAATACACACGTGTATGCACTTTAACTTGTGAAAACACATGCACACACAAACTGTGTTGTTTAAACTACTGCAGTTCAACACAGTACCCTGGATTCATCCCACCTGGCTTCACTGAGGAGAAGTCTAAAATGATGATGGTTTTTATACTTCTAGCAGAGGCTGGTGGGTATTGCACAGCTGTCAGGGTCATGGGCATTATGTAACTACCAGAGGTATTGCAGTGTTGCTACAGGTGAGAAGCTGACATGGCTTAACAACCTCATTAAGCACACAACATGTTCCACATGCTAGAGATCAATAGTACCAGAAGCAGCTGTCTTATTAAAGGGAAGGGATAATCAAAGGTCAAATACTAAAGCATCTACATAAGTATGGTATTTTGTATTATTTGTATTTTATCACTTTCTTTTTAGGTAAAAAGGCTTTTTACAAACTACTTCAGAATTTGATCCTTAAGCAGCAAAATGTCAGAGAAATTTCCCATGCAAAGCCCTGCACATTGCATTTTCTAATCTTTGTAAAAGCCGCACATGTTCGCATATCTCAGTGAAGCAAAAGGGCAATCAGGAGAGTGCTCTGTTAGTCATTTATTTCGCTCTTGCTACAGTTATTTCTGCCCCATAGGCCATGATTTTCCCAATTTCTGTGTCATTCATAGAACTATATAAAATCTCAGTTTATCTAGAACAGTTATGTTGCCCGTACATGAGCATATCCATGTATTTCTGAAATTACTTATTTGCATATAGAAGACAGCCACATATGAATAGCTTCTCTCTATTGATTTTAATTAAGCAAAAATTTAGCGAAAACTGTTCTCACTGGCTAGTTCTAACAAAGGGCTATATATAAAACCACAGATCAAGGGAATGAAATTGAACTCAGCTTAAAAGAAAATGAAAAGAATCAATGTATAAGCAAAACATATATAACCCCCCAAAGCATTTATCCCAGATAGTACTGCATGTCTCTAGTTCAAACCTAAACTAAGAAAATTCCATCATGACAATTAAAAATGCTTTTTCTTAATTTGTGCTGTCAAATCCTCAGTCTGCTATATTTTGAGAGTATCAAAGTCTCTGAACCTCAGACACACTTTCTCAGAACAGCTCATATTCCATACTTGGTGCGTCCAATCTCATCCAGATGCTAAATTTCCCAGGTCCTGGGGGGCAAATATGTTCATTTTTGTGCTGTGTATGCATCAAGAGGTTAGATCACACCATCTGTGGAGTGCTGGCCATGGTCACTGCTTCACTAACCCTTAAGACAAAAGTTCTAGCTGATTTTGGAAAATATATATTCTATTAAACTGTGAGCAAAGAGTTAATTTATTGTTACTCTTTGTGCTCTATCCTCCATCTATCCAAAGCTTTATTTTTAACCTAAGTAACATTTCTTTCCCTGAATTAAAAATAATGGGCAAGACAGGTACTTTATATCATCCATATAACTGATCTGGCCTTTCAGTGGAGGATACATTGCTACCTGAGAAAATGACAGTGGGTATTGTGAATGAAAACAGCTTTGTTACACAGGATAATGTTCACAAGTGCAAGGAAAGAAGTGATATTCATAGGCTTCCACTGAATTAAGTACAATTGATAACAGGGAGTATCACGGAATCGACACAAAACACATCACATACACTTTCCATCATCAAAGAAACATTCTAAAGTTGACCTGGCATGGTTCAATTTGTGATGCAGTGTACTCTGATTTTTTCACTTCCTTCCATAATTTTTTTTTTCCACTGACGTATGTTTTATAACTCACTGACTCGTAGGTTATGATTGTGTTGTTTCTTCAGTATGAGTTACTATCCTTAACTTCTCAGATAAACTCCTCAAATAAACATGCTAGATCCTGAAGCATGAGGAAATCTGTTCTGATCTGATCACAGATAAAACAGATCCTTACATTGTAAAGATCTAAGGATCTAAAGAACAAATTTAAAAGTCCCACTAGAGCTTGTTTTGTTTCTTAAATTTGTGCTGCAACAACTACCTGACTGTTCTGAGTGTTTGCGCCAAAAAAAACCAAACATGCAGAGGCCCAAGGTTTAGATCTAGCTTTCAAAATACACAAACATATTTCAGTTGAAGATTTTGTTCTTGATTTGATGCTTCTTTTATTAGAATAGATATTTTATTTTGATAGCAATTTCTTCTGTCTCACAGCATATACAATGAATAGTTACAGGTGCCAGGAAGTCCAAGCTTTGATTGTGAATCAGGTTTCAAACACATTTTACATTGTTTAACTACTAGAATGAGAATTTTACAACTTAAATACCAGACCACGTTTTTCCCTCAAACTTGTCAAGACTTTTATGTCTTATAAGAACAGCAGGTTGCCCCCACACTCCCACTGGGTGGTTTGGTATGGTCTGTCTGTGGCTGTAATGCTTGCTGAGGCAATCATGTCATGTTTTATCTGGATTCATAATCTGATACAGTTCAAACTACTCCATCACAGCATAATTTTTGCCTCTGAGGTAGATATAAAAATAGGGTTTTCAAAACTGCTTGAGAAATAGAATTCTGAGAAATATTATACAATTGTGAAAACTTCTATCAGAATGCTTGGAGCTCTCCTGGGGATCTTTGGTTACCTCATTTCTAAAATAAGATTCAAATGGATGTAGGCCTGAATACTCCACTGAGACACTACATGGCCATATATTTCTGACAAGGAGTCTTATTTTAAAAATATTTTTGTGTTTCAACTTACATTTTCCTTTAATCCATTTTAATCCATTTTCTTTTCTGGGGTGAGCAGGGGAAAAGAGGCTCTCTGTCATTTTTTTTCCAACAGTTTTTACATGCTGCCTTTGTTAGGAGAAGCTTTTCTTTGAAAAAATTATGTCCAAAGAAACTCTGAACAGTTTTTCAAGTTTTTCCACTCAGAGCCTCTTCATCTTTTGCTTCTGAAGTCTCCCATTTCTAAAAGACATTTTATTCCCTGTGTTCACTCTTCCACTTACAAAACAGCAGTGAAAATGAGAGAGAAGTCAGAGACACAAGCTCTCTCCCTTAATCTGTCCCAATTCCGTCCACTCCTGATTCTCTTTTCACATCTTACACAATCACTCATCTGTACTTTAGGGAACCTACTAATCCCCTTAGAAGAACCCTGTTCTTTATCCCTTTACTTTCTCCCTCACATTTGTATGAAAATACAGCTAGAATAAATTTTAGGGTGATTAACCCCCAATTACCCTTGTTTAATTTCAATGAAGAGGCTGAAATGAATCACACATATGTGCTTGTCTCAATCAGATATTTTACAATAAGTGTATTATTTATACAGCCTGTCAGACAAAAAGTTGAGCTTTTGTTAATGGAGGAACTTCACTCTAAGTTGTAAAAATGAAGTAAACAGGAAAAGAGGTTTTTTTCCTTTATAGGGTAAGAACTTATTCCTTAATAAAGTCCATGCAGGAAATGACTGAACAAAGAGATGCTTATTATCCAGGACTAAAACAATACTGTATTTTTTTCAAGTAAAGGAAGGCAATGAAATATCTTCCAACTTCTGATTATCACCAGGAGGTTTCTTTGTTAATTGCATTGTGGGTCCATAAACAGCATGGCACCTTTTATCAATAGACAAGCACATCCCAATGTACAGAGTGCTTTCAGTATCTGCCCTATTTTGGCTGAAAACCCAGACAGTTCCAACTCCCCTTCAGAGCACTCAATTAAATGCAACTGAAGACACCTCTATTAATTGTTTAGTCTTAATACACAGGTAGGTTTCCATTTTAACTTTTGCATAAGTCATCACAGTTAGACTACGCCCAGACTTTCTACAATCTCTCTGTAAAATAGCTCTGAAAAGCTAAGAGCTAAAACATTTCCCTAGGGCCTCATCATGTCACATTTCAATTAGTGCAAGGTCTGTTTCTCCAGCTGTAATAAGTGAAACGTTGCTTTGCGCTCTCTCTATATATTTCATGTTCAAACCCCAGCACTGCCTCCTTTTTCTGTGTTTATTGATTGTCTCTCTCTTTTCTACTGATGTATCAACCTTAAGTTATTTGACTTGTCTTGGTTATTGATTGAACCTCCCTCATTTGTTACATCTTCAATTCTGAGTAGTCAACTTCCATCTCCAGGACATTGCTCTCCATTTTATGATTTTTCAGTCTGGCTAGCCAATCATAAATTTGGAGAGGGTCTTTTTGTGAAATTCATTATCCTTTTACAAATACATTCATAAAAATCATACCTAGAAGAGCCTCAGCATGATCTGAACACCATTTGTGCCAAGATACTCAGACACTCTCATAATATTAATATCATCACACTGTTCCACTGAAATTTCCCTTCTATCCATTTAGCTCTCTTGTACAGTATTTTGCTACTTAACTTTTTGGGATGACTCCTATACTGTATTTTTAATGTTCCTAAAACAAAGGATTCTCTTTCCATTACCAGAGCACTAAGTTTTTGTCAAACTATGTCCATGCTACATTCTGTACAAAAATCTCTAGCTAGATTCTATTTAAAATACAACTACTGATTCAGGTGTACTTCTTGTCCTTTTTTAATAACTATATGATTCTTAATTATTTTGGGGAAGGTAATTACTTACTGGTTCAGGATTGGTGTATATGCTGTTTTATCTTCATCTATAATGGTGACCATCAGAGTAATAAGCTGTGCCCAGAAATCCAAATTCTTTGTTGTTGGTCCCTGTTCTTCTTTAGGGACTTCTTGTTTCTTACTCTGTTAAAACAAGATTGAATATATTTTTATGAGAGAAAAGTACTATGGGACCTCCACCTACAGATTATTACTTGGTTGGGAAGAGTGACATGTTAAGAATCTTCAGAAATTTTGGACCAAGACTGGCAAACCAATAGAGTAAAATGCTTTAAAAACTGTACTTGGCTGTGGACAAATATTAAAAAACAAAGACAGTGTAAAGAATGTCATGTCAGCAAAGAAGATCAATAGAGACTTGATTTTTAGTGCATGTCCACATTTTAATTAGAGATATTATTAAATTTTTTGCTATGCTGAGACTGAGTGCAGGTAAAATTGTCTGTTAAGACAAAACTTTTAAACTCTATACAAAAAAGACTGAACAAATCAATGCTAAGGAGTATTTAATGTTTTGTTTTGAATTATATGCTGAAGGTATTTGGCCTAACAGATGCTATGCTCTGTGGTCTAAATGAAGACACAGTTAAATTTCCCTTTATTTTATTGAGAGTTTTATATTTTTTAATTTCACCAAAATGTGCATATACGGACAGATTTAATCTCTCCAGTTTTGAATTATGAACTCCTGGCCTGCAATTTCCTAGACAAAAGCATTCTTTTGCTTGGCAGAAGGATCAGATTCCTTATCAGGGTCCAATAAATAACTTCACTGTAGGGACCCAGATATGGAACTGTCCTTAGTTCTGCATGGACACACACATACTCACACAAATAACGTCTCCACACAGAGGTATGTCTGCACATGCTGCATCTACACATGCCCTTCTACACAGCTGTCTGAGACACAAAGGGCTCTCAACCAGTAAGTCAGAAAATAAACATGCCTGTGGTCCTGCGAGTTTAAACATATATTCCCTTCTCATTCCTAGTCCAAGTATGACCACTTCGATGGACTTTTTGAATATGCATAACGCTATATTATTGTCACAGTGAATTAATTAAATGTTATTTTAACCTCAATTAACTTTTATCTATTAATAACATCTAGAATGGCAGAAAGGGAATTTCAACTACGCTTAATTGAAATTGTTTCTGTGGTCACTGTGGACTATTTTAGAAAAGTATCATTAATCACACAGCTACATCTGCAGTTGAACTACAAACTGTACCACCTCAGTGTCTAAAGCAAGTCAAGGGATGGTGGGTCTGGTGTCACCAGCAATTAACAACCACACATGCAAATGAGAGAGCTTTTCAAAACAGAAATAAACAGTAGAGCATTAATGTCACTCACCAGGGCTTTCCTGGTATGCATTATATTTTTATTAAAATGTCTTGTTTCTACATCAAAGATGTATGTCTAATACACCATTTTTTTTCTCAGAAGCTTGTGCATGTTTAAATCAGACCAACTGAAAAGCAGTTGTTGAAGACAAACCCACCTCACATTTAGCCCAGTGTCTTATCCAAGAAGTGTATTTCACAGAAAGTGACATGTAGCTGAGACAGCTTTTCGTGACTATGAATATGAATCACAGAATGCGAAATTCTGTTCTTTAATATAGGTAGCAAAAAGTAACTAATTTACAATGTAATAGCTGCACATGAAGGTTCTTTCTTTAAAAATTATCTGGAACAAAAATCTCTTGAAAATCAGTATGACCTTTTCAAAAGTCCCAGAGAAGATATTTTTAAAATAGTCTCACATTACAGATGTAGTTTTATGCCCTGAAAGTGCATGCTCTGCCCATGCCCAGTTGTTCCTTCCATACTTTATCCTAAAATCTAACTAATGTGTTAAAAATGCTCAGAATCATTCAAGCTGATTTCACCTCATTGCTGGCATTATTATTTGCTTTATGTGGTTTCTGGCAACAGATGCCTTCATAGAAGCTTTACAGAATCGTGGAATACTCTGAGTTGGAAGGGACCCACAAGGATCACTGAGTCCAACTCCTGGATTCCTGCACAGGGTAACACCCAAAATTACACTGTGTGTCTGACACCATTGTCCAAATGCTTCTCCAACTCTGGCAGACTTGGTGCAGTGCTATTATAATGAGGTAAAACATGTTGGAAATTTTATTTAACTCTAGACTTTTTTCGGTCTAGTTGTATCCATTAGAAAGAAACTGTCAGTGTAGAAGCATGAACTAAATACCTGATATACCTGATTAGCACTGGCACAAATACAGTGAGAAGATATATGAGCCACTAAATGCTGTTAATCATAGTAGAGGATAATAACAACACTGAAGAATTTCTTAAAAATACAACTGAAAAGGTCAAGAGGAACATAAATTCTCGATATATCAGGATGACAAAATCATTAATTAAACAGGGACTATTAGTGATTCTTAACTTTTAAAATGAATTATTTTCTGAAGTTGCCTGTCTTGTATTTTGTTTGATACAGCACTGAACAAGCTCAAATCACAGACTGCTTTTACAGTAACCAAGGGACCTTTCTGAATACTGATATGAATGAAAGTTTGCCAATTAGCAGAATCACTTTCTTTTCCACTAGCCTTTTCGCTTAAAAAAGACTACTTAAAACATCTTGACCTCCTGTAACAAACATCACTTTGGGTGGTAATGCTGTCCACATGCTCAGAACAGTGCCAGGCAGTTAAAGGTTCAACAGTGACTGGCCAAAGGCAGAGCAGTGATACTCCTAAGAGGCTTCTGCTGGCAGATCAAACAAACAATAACACCAGATGATGTCTTGTCATCAAGACATGCAACACAGGTTTTTATACTCTCAGATTAATTGACTTGGCTACTTCTTGTCTTTAGGATCATCCTAGAGTTGTAGCAAACACCTTAAAAGGAAAACATCTTTAAATAGAAGTCATATTATTAACCTAATATTCACAAACAGGAAATACTACAAATTCTCTGCAGAGTTTTTAATGCAATATCCAAACTAGGTGATGTATAACTCTTTGTCTTCTGCCACAGAAGACATCAAAATGAGAAAGAGGAAGTGAGTAAGAGCAATTTTTCATAGGATACACATAGAAATGAATTCTTTATTTGCACTGAATCTTGTTTTTCTCAATTCCCTTTTACTGTCAATTTCCTAGTCATCTGAGTTAACATTCAAACAATAGATAATGCAGCACAGAGCCACCAAAACCAGTTACTGGTATTTTGATATTCTCTTAAAGAAAAAAATAAAATGTAGAGAGAATTTTCTGAATTTAATGAAAAAAAAGCTAAACTGTTGACGTGAAAACATATTTTGTACTCTGGAAAAGTGGCTGAGAGTGGAGAAAGCAATCTCAGGCACAGTGTGAAGCAAGACTAAAATCTACATCTGTATTACCCTGAGGCAAATCTGTAAAGGCTGTAAAGGTCTGAGGAACAGAGAGTTTTCAACTTCTCTCGTCATTGATTTTACCAGACTGTAGGATGAATATATAAATGATAGACTGGAAACTGAATGAAAACCAACACAGTAGCTGTGAGTAGCGTGAGGCTACAGAGGGCAATTTTATAGACCAGTCTTAGATTATGAAACATTAATTTAAACAATGTTTCCATATTTTTAAACTGCTCAGTTAATATTACTTAGTGTGGAAGATGTTAAGAATCACCAGAGGATATGCAATATACACTATATATAAAACATACACGTATATAGACATTTATATATTACACCTGCATATTTTTTAGGAGTTTATATAAGTTTAAATTTTTTTTTGTAGGTAAAAGAATGAAAATTTGGCTTTGCAACATTTTGTTAGAGAGCCAAAAGCCAGAAACCATTTGCAGACACGCAAAACCTGTGAGGGATTTCCCTGTGCAGTGCTGTTGCACAGTAACTAACTCCTAAGCTGTTTTCTTATTTGAAACTGAAGCCTTATTCATAGACTCATCATAGAATCACAGAATGGTTTGGGTTGGAAGGGACATCAGAAATCGTCTCATTCCATCCTCCTGCCATGGGCAGGGACACCTTCCACTCGACCAGATTGATCAGAGTCCTGTTCAACCTGGCCTTGAACACTTCCAGGGATGGGACAACCACAACTTCTCTGAGCAACTACATTTTATGTATTCTCCAGCACCAACTGAAGTGGAATGGAATTCTTTTGGATAAATTCTAATTAAGAATTTTCAGCCTTTTTCTCCAAGGACATGGCTGCAAGGAGCTGGTTTAGAGTGGTGTATCCACTCAGGTCAGTGTAACATGCTCTGGAGTGGGCAGCCAAGTGATGCCGCAGTTTTGATTTGCCCCGCCTACTCAAAAGTGTTCTACTTCTGCAGGGAGTAGGTGGAGAAAGACCCAAGTGAGCCCCTCACTTATTGCAACTTTTTTGACTTTCTAACCAGTGTTCTTAGATGAGCTGCTAAGAAGTAATTTTATCTGCTAGCGTGGGTCTTTTTGTGATAGAGAATTCTCAGAATGGGGTTGGAAATACCACAACAAAAATTGCATCCAGTTGTTCTGAAGTACTTTATCAGATGTTTTTCTATTACTTTAGTTAACATGCTGCCCATCAAACACAATGCTGCAACACAAGGAGAGATCTCTGCATGCCAGATTTGAAGAAGTTAGAATGTTTTCAGTGCACCTAAAGCACTATGTATATATAACAAAGTGCCTCACAAGAAGTATTACTTGACATGAAAATTTGCATGCCTGAAAAATAACATTACCTGGGGTAAATAGCTTTTACTACTGCACTTTATTTCCCACTTCATACTTTTGAATGTGCTTGAATATCACAGATCACATATGTCATGCTTCAATTCTTGCAGTATTTCTGTAAGAAATTAATAATCTACCTTTATTTTTTTTGTCCTGTCGTTTGTACTAAAGAAAAAAGGTACTCCTTCAGTGTGGCTTGGGTTCCCAGATGAAAAAGTGACGAGGGATTGACAGCTGAGTAAAGCAATACTGAGCCAGCTCTCCAAGCACAGGCCCATCCACATGCTCGTCTACAACTCTGACTGCCAGAAGCTGGGATGTTATCAGCACGTTATCAACCTGACCTAACCTGCTGCACCCCTACGAGAGATAAACTGCAAGGGAAGAGTACTGTGCTGCTACAGTTGTGAAACACCTGGCTCCTGAATTGGTCAATTTTTTTTGCTATCTCCTGGTCTGCACCATGCTTAGCTGTGACAACAGACATAGCTGAGCTACAGAATAGAGTAAAGGTCTCTAAAATCAGGTAGGATACCAATACTGTTATGGTGAGTTGATGTTAATGATAAAATATTCCCGTGTTTTTTTCCAGGATACTGGTGCTGTCAGTCATGAAATGATTTGTATTGCTCAAGAGCTCTTCAGATAACACGAAGAGTATGATCTGCATTTCATTGGTTTCATTCAGTGGAGAAGACTGCAAAAGGAATTACTGAAGGGACTTCAGCCACTGTGAGCATCAGCCAGGATTTCAAAATTTGTTTTCTTAAGAAAACAGAAACAGTGACATATCTGTAAATGGAGTCAGAAAGCTATCAAAGTGCTTCCTAAATTACTTCTCCAAAATATTTTTTTTCAACATAGGACAGATAAGCACTTCACTCAGATCACTGTTAATTAAAAATAGAAAATACTGCATCTGCTGCATAAGGAAATAGTTCTTTATCAGAGGGCTTTGTCTCCAATAATGAGAATGGTAATATACATGTCAGTTAGACTGCCAAGATATCATGTTTTACTATCTGTAGTAGTCATTTGTTTTTTGTCATCAGTTTTTCTTTGTCTTCTGGTGTAGAACAGTAGTATGACATTTTTGCATGCTGTTAGCATTTGCAATACTTCACCCCAGGAATTATCCTCAGGGGTGATATTTTGCTGCAAGACATTAGCTTTTTAACAGTGATTATCTGTCTGACACAAAGGTAGAGAGCAATAAAAAGAGGAAATGGAGGCTGCTGAGCATATTTTGTGATTTACTTGTTGCACTTAGTGGCAAATTTCTCAAAACTGCAGCTTGAACACCCACAATTTCATCATTCGTTGTTCTGTTTTCACCCCAAAATTAAACCATCCCACACGTTCAAATATTAAATATATTTTCTAGATATACTGTGGCAGGCGTCTATGAGAATTTTAGGTTGCAGCCAAAAGCAAATGCAGAAGGTGGTTAGCCTGAGTGAGACACAGGTCCACACCCTGAGCGTGCAGGGGCCGCAGCAGGGCAGCAGCTGCCAGTCCTTCCCCTGAGTGAGAGCAGGCGGTGACCTACATAAGGACCACTTCTTGTTGCTCTGGGGTTCATTGATCTCAGCTCTCAGTACTCACAGCTCAGCCCTCAGCTGTGCAGCTAAAACATCAACCTCCTGCGCTGCACCACCACGCTGGGATGAGCTCCCTGCCTCCGAGGGGAGGAGACCTCACCCCATGGGGAGGTGAGCAGAGATAAGGGAATGGGTAATGATGAAGGCTTAAGGATGGATTCTGGTGTAATCAGACTAAGCAGTTGGGACACAAAGCTAATCAAACGTTAATTACAATATTGGATACTGTGTCTTTATTATAACAGTGCTACCCCAAGCCAGTCACCTGGATTCACTGTAAAACCTCCAGAGCTGTAGGTTCAAACAAGCTGGATGCTCAGCTGTTCCTAAAACCAATTGCACATGTGGCTATATTGACAGGAAAATATAAGAGGATAATGCTGAACACAGCTTCCTTGTACAACTCAAGAGCTGATGCAGAACTTAGGTAGTCATTTGAATTATTTTACGCATCTCTCTGTTAAAACTAGAGTAGTTATATTTCTCAGAATGTTCTTCCACCTTCTGTGAAACAAAATCTTATTGTCTGGCATTGAGATTATATGTGATTGTTTGTTTACTGTTAGAAATACATTATTTTGAATGCAATTTATTCATATGTGTTTTAAATTTTACTCTTTACACATCTTCATTGAAGTGATTGTAACTATTGGCGCTCATCTGCTTAAAATTTCTGCATAAAACTGCCCCTGCTATAAATCTTGCAAAAGAGAACACAAGAGGCATTGAAATACAGTGAAATGCTGTTAATTCAGTTTTCCAACTGAGTGAATGCTTGTGGAATTTTTTTTTTAATTTTTAATTTCAGGACTTGTTATTTCTCCATCATTAAGTAGAGTTGTGTGAGAGAAAAATAATGTAATAAAATTGCCTGTTATGCTTCTAATAATCTGGAGAGAACCATCACTTAAATGTGTTTTACATTCTCTACCAAACAGAAAGGCTATAATATCCCTGCACTCTAAAACCATCTTTTAAAACAGACAAGTTAAATGATTGTATGAATTCACATAAAAATGTTGTGAATTTTTTGAAAACAGATTAGATTTTGCAGTTGTCACAATGCTTTGCAGAGGTAAGACTCCATCACTTTTAGCTGTTTACTACAGACTAGAATCTGCTGATAAACTGCAGACTTATGTAATACCCAGTCCAGCAGCACTTCATATTATATTTAACAGACAAGATCAAATTGCTGCAGAGTAGACGTTAGCAAGAAAACAGAACAGTTTGTGACGTAAATAGATGTGATGCCTGAAGCTGCTCCTTCCATTAATTTATACTCCTACTCAGCTTACAAAATCAACTGTTGTAGGATAAACACACACATGAGCACTAAGTGTGGAGTGCTTATTGGTGCTGGTGAGAAATTTTGATGTTCAAAGCTACAGATAAGTTAAGTTTTCTCACATAACAGGAATCCAACATGAGAAAATAAATTATCTTCTCAGAAATGTTGAATATATAGCAAGTATCACCTTCCCTGAAATACAGGAATTCATATTTTGAAATAAGTGAAAGGTGCTTTCAGATGAAATTTGATGTCTTATTAGTATGAGTGTTCTTACTAATTATATACTACAGAGAAAATGTGCATTTGCCAAAGAGCTTAATGAATCCTGTTGAAGGCTGGAATGGTCACTGAAATGCCATTTTTTCAGTGTCCCATCCAGAAAGCAAATACAAGGTACAAGGGGTAACTTGATAAAGCAGTGATGCTCCTTTAAGACGGTACTTAATTCTAACATTACTTACAGAATGGCTGTATTACATGAAAAAAAAATAAACAGCATTCTCAAGGATTTTGCATGCCACTTGGAATACAACAAATGCTATAATTATTTTGCACTGACAGTTCAACCTGACAGACTAATATAAAGAAATGTTTCAGAATTATCCTCTGCTTTCTTCAAGCAGTCACTAAAGTTAGGATCCAAGTGTGAATCACAGGTGTTAAAATATAAGGCTGGAAAGATAGTATATAATTTTCAGTAAATTAAAATATTCTTTTTTCTGAAGCTACTGATGTGAAATGTTAGATTTAAGAAAATTATTTTCCTGTTACAGATCTTAAATGAACAGTAAACAATCTAATGTCATCTTCCCTAAAAGCACTGGACAGTTTCACAGTCACGTCCAATGTGATGACTACATTATGAGTTAACATGTTCATTTTGAAACTCATCTTGTTAAACATTTTAGAGTTCATAGCTATCTGTGGGTGTATTTATGATATATTGCTCCTCCATGCATAAATAAAATGAAAATCTGATTGCTTTGATTTTAAGGAGCATGGAAGGCTTTCTACTTAAGGCAAACCAACAATAATGAATGACAAATAGCATGAAACAAATTCATATTGACCTTACCTGATCTACTAATTGGGTGTAGAGATCATAGCAATTGTCAAAAATGTATTTATAAGTTGAATCCAGGCAGGCTCTTACACAGTCTTTCACCACAGTACTGGCTCGAGGTGGGCTCTGCAATTCAAGGACCTAATAAAATATTTCACGGATGGTAGAATGTCAGAATTAGATTGAACACAAAAATCCGAGTGTTGAATGTACTTCTGTAATACAGGACAAAAAGGGTTGAAATACAATAATGATAAAAAGAATTAAAACTCTGTTGACTTAAGGTGGTCGTAGTTCAAAGACACATTAAAACACATGCTTAAGCAAGTAGATTTTATCACTAAGTTTTACTTGAATGAAATTATTCATATGACGAGAGGCACATGTGCCCAAGGGTTTACATCTTTATATCTTAGGGTTTACTTCTTAGAGGTTTTTTGATTATTTAGGAAATAATTAAACCATATAATTATATGCTTTCCTTTAATATCAGCCAAGTAGTACTTACTTTTTCAAAGCAAAGGGTTAATCTTTTTTACTCCACTTTACAACACATTAATTTAAACTTTAACTTAATGGGTTATTTTAATTCTCTTTATGTAGTGCCTAATGCAATGAAATCACACGCTATTAGGACAAATGTTGTTTTGCGGGCTTTTTTTTCATTCAGTAATATTAATGTGTACCATTCCATTAAAAACTTATTTCCATACTTGACCACTGAGATATCAACCTTTTGAGTGACTAAGGGAAATAGAATTATCAGACCTATCTTGCTCTTTGACTTGTGATTTTATCATATTAGTAAGAAAACATTTTTCTATATGATTCCTAAGGACCTCAGCTGACATTTCTTTTTCTTTATGTGATTTACTTCAAACTAGTTAAAAAGGTAGACTTTTTTGTTTCCTTCAGAAGATATAAAAATAATTGCTAAAAAAGGAAAAGTTGTGGATTTTTAAAAAAACGGATATTACCACATTATTAATACAAAGTATGAATAAAATTACTTTCCTTCAATGATCAGCAGTAATTTGAAAGATTTAAATTAACACTGAAGGAGATGAATTGACTAAGAGTATGATTGTCCTGGTAAATGAAAGGTAACAGCTTTTTTTTTTTTTTAAATTTAGAGTCATTGTGTAAATAAAAGACAATACCTTCATTCGAAAAAATGTAATGCTGGTGAGCAGGTCCACAGTTGATTTCAGATCTTGGAGTCTTTCAGAATTGCTGGCAGGAAAATTATCCTGGTGAATCAGGAAAAAAAGAATCGTGCAAAATTTGAGCTACAGGTAAAATCCTTGAACAACTAGTTAAAAACCCTCCAAGAAAACTTAAGGTGCTGCTTGGAAGGATTAGAGATGTTCACATATTACCTGAATTCTGCATGTGAGGAACTTAGTGAGGAGTGTCCCTTTGGAATGAGTAGGAACACTTTTGAAAATGGTCTTGGATCTCTAATGCGAATGATTCAAAATATTGTGATATTTCCAAAACATGAATAGAGTAAAAAATATAATCAAAATCTGGAAACTGTTGCTAATGAAAATAATTTATGGGCTTTCTATAGCTCATACATCACTTGTAGGCATAAATGCAGTAGTAAGCTTAATGTAAAAGTAATATATTACATTTTTGCAATGATCTCTAGATTAACAGACTGATGGAAAGTAGTGTTACTTAAACATCTTCCTACTAATGAAACACCAGCCTCATGCTACAGTACTATCTGGGTAGCATTCTTCAAAATTAAAAGATCTTAGGGTGAACCTTCTGCTGCATGAAGGATATGGTCTTAAAAACTCAATATGTGCAGCTTCTACTCCCTCCAGTGCCTTGGGGTTCTTTTAAATGTTCTATTTCTCCTTCAGTTTTAGAAAGCAGGCCAGGTGACCAGAGAAATCCTTGGTGTGGAGGCTGGCATTCCTAGAAGCCGAAAGGAGAGCTCCAGCTGATGAAGCCCTAACAGGTATTGTCCAAAAGTTTCATGACCCAGTGGAATGGAGGAGGAGGGAGTTCGGAACCATCTGATACCTGGCAGGTTATCCAGTGCATGCCTTCCTGAAAGGCTGGCTTTGGACCATACTTCAGTGCAAAGGGATTCCATGAGGCAGAAGTGAAACTGGAATTCCTACCACTTAGACAAATGACCCTTTCAACATTACTAGAACCTTGGAATGGAAGTTGTAGGAAAGATGTCAGTCCTGAATAAATACAGCAGTACCTGCACTTTGCACTACCTGAGTCAGCAAAGGTAATTCCCAGATGAATTAACTTAATCAAGACTAGTTATAGTTCAATTTAATCATAGTTAAATCCTACTCTTCCTTAAATATGTGCTGACCCTTGACCCTTCTTAGCTTTTGGGAAGAATATACTAAGTTTTTTCTTTTTGTCAAATTGGAAAAATATTGTTGTTAGACTGCTTAAATTCTGTAAATTTTTATTCCAAAGGATTTGGGGTCTCATGACAACTCTAGATAGAATACATTGTACATACCCTGTATTTAGATAAATCAATCCTCAGAGAATTGTGCAATTGATCCAGCAGTTTTATGAACTTTTCTCTCTGTAAAAAGAAAACAAGAATATGTTGCACTAGAACTTGCAGGTTCCTGTAATTGTTGGGGTTTTTTTCTTTTCCTCACTGTGTTTCAAGACCAGGCAATAGATCTTCTTTCACTTTATTTTCCCTTTCTATCCTTTATTGTGATTTATCTGGTAAGCATTAAACACTGTGCAGCTCTGTGATACATTAGTGAGGTCACAAAGGCTTTCCAATGCAGTATTTTCCTTTCTTATATTTGCCTTGCAAATGATTAAACTATTGACGAAAACACTTCCCCCTCCCTTTAATAAGAAATTATGCTCATTTACAAAAGAATTTGGTGTAAAAGTATGATCAAAAAATATATTTCTGACACAGTGGCTTTTGTAGGAAGTAATAATTGTACTGCACAATTATATTTTTTGCTTTCAAATTTGAAGATTAACTTGTTATCTTGATAGATGAAGGAGCAGGGAAAATATTTTGCTGTGAGATTTCCAGCTGAGTTGTGCCATTCTCAAGTAATACTAATGAGAGTTTCTAATTACCACGTTAGAACATATTCCATAGTCTGCTGCACAAAACTCTGCTGCACAAAATTCATCAGCCTTTGTGAAAGCAGCAGACTTCTGGAAGTACCAGGAGCTGATAGATCTCAGGATGCATTGATTGTATCTGCACCATCCCCCAAATATGATGGTCAGTAATTTGAAAATAGAGTCTCTGTGCTCTGTCTGTCATCAGTGGAGTATTAACCTACACCAAAAGCCACTAATTTGACACAGTTCCCTTAAGGAATCAATCAAAGGGGAACTTTTTTGTCATGTTATAAATCTGTACTGAAATATTCAGTCAGCCAAATCATTCCCAGCTGTAGCCTGAGGACTCGAATTTGAGATGTTCTTTTTGATGAATGATGTGCAGCTATTCACTAAAAAATGCCTTTTGACCCAAGAGGAAAAATAATCTAATATTTTGCCTATAAGTCGATTGTTTGAAAAAAGAACTCCAAATCTCTATTAGTGATGTCTACTACTCTTTTTCCATCCATCTGTTGAACTATGAATTGGATTGGAATTGCGTCAAAGGCAAACTGGCATCAACATCAGACAAAGGACTTAATCTCTGTCCAATCTGAGGATAAAAGTAGTTCTGATCATTAGAAAAATGGAAAAAAGGAGAAAAAAAATTCTAAATTTCAAATGTTGCAAACTCAAAGTTCTAATAAAGCTTGAACATTGAAAGAGAAGCCTTATTTCAATAAAGCTATAAAGTCATTCCATAAGAATCCATCAATCAACTTTAAGAAGGAAACCTGAATAAGAACAAAGAAATACTGTGCTGTCATAGAAATACAATAATTAAATCATAAGTATTTTAATATTGAGTTTTGACCATAAAATAGTTGCCTTTAAAGTGAAGGAGCCAGGTTAATATTCCTCTTTCAAAGCAAGCCCCTAGGATCAGGAGATAAGGTTCCAGTTCAAGAACATGCTGTCTCCAAACTAAAGACCCAGCCCTGGGTAAATTTATGTGTGAGCACTTCCACCAGAAAAATAAATTCATATTGAGAGTAAATATTTATCAAAAAATTACTGAGTGGACATGAAAATAATGGAATTCTTAAAAGCATTTTTTTACTGAGTTATGGCATCCCTTAAATAAAAATATAATAATGTCAATACTACTTTAGGAGTATTTAAAACTAACTGTTGACTATGTATGAATGTCAGCAGTAGCACCAGATTCTAAGTACATTCAGAATTCAGCAATAATAAAATAATTCAATCTTTGGTAGGGTTTTTACACAAAGTGAATTTTATGAACGTAAATTCTATCTCAATGGTACGGGTGCAGGAAATGCAGACTAATATTTAGTTTCAACTATTTGAGGCCCTGTATGACAAAGGTATGCAAGAATGCTGTACTTCATACATTGCTTGCTACAACCCAAGATTTTCTTTAGCATCCAGAGCAAATGTTCTTTGCAAAACTAAAAGTTTACAGGCATGAATTGCATTTCTTTTATGAGCATAATCTGATAATTATGTTTCTGTCTTTTGATGGGAAGTAAAAAGCAAAGCCAAATTAAGACATTCTTGGTTTACTCATCCAAATGCATAATTTTATAATTTTGCCTTGAGAATCTAAAATTCGTAATGCCTTTATTATTCTAATACTGGAGAAGAGTGCTAGTGCCTCTAACACTACTTCGAACACAATTTGAAATTTTAATTTGTAGTTAATAAATTTTAATTATGACTAATACATTATTTCACATCAATAAATGATATTTTATGAAAACTCTTAAATCAAAAATACACTTTATATCAGCCCTACAAATGAAAGTCCCATAAAAAAAAAGAGGAAGGAATAAATACATTTTTCAGCATAAAATTGTATTTATGCTCACTCTCTCTGTATCATGTGTAATACCAGGGTATTATTACCAAGGTAACCTCTTTGAATTATTGCTCTGCCTTCCTGCTCTCAATTTCCAGTGAGGGTAGATGAACAAATTAGAATAAGGAGCGAATGTATCTCTATTTATGATCACATTCAAAGACTAGGAAGTCCATGCTATGAGATAACTTATCCGCAGAAGGAAAGTTATGAATAAAAAAAGTAGTACTACCGCATCCCAAAATGCTTGTATTCCTCCTAAAATTCCTGATACCTAAATTCAGAACTTAGACAATGCATCATTATTTCAGCAAAAATAAGAGAAGGTCCATCATTATGGATTCTTGTGAGAAAAACAGCATTTATGGCTACATCGGTGAGGTTAATATGAGTTTACTGATGACAGTCCAAGAAAGGAATTGCATCCAATCCTTAGTCTGATGCACGTATCAGTTTACAAGCACCACTGCAATAAAACAAAAACCTGATCGTTGAAGGTTTTAGTACTAGGAATGTGTGCCAGTGCTTTCTACCCTCTATGCCTCCCAAGGAACTGAGTAGCATCTTCTCTAACTTTTATTGTAATTGATTCTTAAGATTCAGGGTAAAATTTTCAAAGGCTAACAACTTTTATTCTTTAAAATGACCCACTTTAAAAACATTTTTGAATGTAGAAGTTAATATGGTATATATTAGAAAAAAAAAAGCAGACTAGAATTCTGTTAAAAAAGAAAGGCTACTTACCCCAAAGTTGGTAGCAGCAAAGCGATCTGAGGCAGATACATTTGTTGCTGCTGTTGTATGAGCATAGAAAGCATTTATATTGGCCAACAGTGTACTCATAACTGCTGGAACACCAGGGCACATATATTTAGATGATAGACAGGAAAAGTGCCTATAATTCAAATAAACCAATAGTTATTAAAGATGGCAAGGAATCTGCTTGTTCTCTCGCCATAATTTCTTTCCAACTCCAATGGTGTAACTTTCAAGCTACCTCATGGAAAACTGTGCAGACGCATATGGAAAATCCAGAAACATTTGATATAATTGCCACTTGTTGCACACTGATATTTTCAAATTGATCACATTAGATTCATATTCGATTTGTGCTCTGTTAATCCTAAATACAAAACCATGACTTACCTACCTTAATTGCTATTAAGAAAAACATTCATTATTAAACAAAACATTAACATCAAACACAAACTCATCATCATAGAAAGTCACAGAGATCAAGTGGAAAAGAATTTAATTGTTGCCAACAAAAAGTTTCAATCCAGCATTTTAGTGTGGCTTTTATTTTAGGCTGCATTATTAATGAAAGGTGAGGCATCAAGCAGCTTTTTGGTTCACCTTGATTTGATTTAGGCCATAACGAAAACTGTTCCACTTTTATTGAGGCCAGTAAAATTTAGATAATCAGCCTAAATTCAATTTATTATTAAACCTGAAGCAGCCAAACCCAGAGCTGCAAGTAGCAGCACAATTTACTTGTTAAATGCAACAGGAGGTGCCTGCTTGTAGCATACAAAGAGTTCATAACACAACACAATATGAGAGGTACAAGACGGATGAAAGATCTGACACACGAGGAGAGTGAACATCATCATTGCAAACATAAATTCCTAATTTCAAGATTTCAAGGCAGGATTGGGAGGGAGATAATGGGGTTAAGAGAATGAGGGGAACTAGGCAGAAAAGATGGTGGTGAAAATGGGTGTATAGCCAAACAGAAGAGGGTTAAGAAACTCCAGTCACTCTCTGTATGACTGAAGGTCCTGATCTGGCCACATGCTCCTCTTAGCTGGAGTCTCTGGCTTCTCTCTCCTGTTTCTCCTCAGGAGCATAAGGAAGAGCAGTGTGTTGGGCCTGAACCACCTGGGCACTAGTGTCCTTCCAAGAAAAAAATTAACGCAAGGTACAACAGAACTCTATCCTGCTGAACTTAAGCCAAGCACCCTTAACTGCTGTCACTGCCCAAATCATCTTTCAAGACATCATTTAAGATTATTTTCCTGTAAGGGCAATCATACTAAGTGCTATTATCTGCTTTTTACATAACTGAAACTGCTCAAAACTACGCAGCAAACCAATCACATGGGCCAGGACTAGAACTCAGCATTCGCAGCTATGTGCTCATGGAGTAATATTACCAAACCTTTCATTCATTGCCAGCATTTTCCAGAGGTGCTTTTAAATACTGCAGGGTGAATCTAACAAAAGCGCAACACAGTTCTCTACCTGTTAGGAAAATCTTTCATTATATAGTACATGTTTTCTGTCAAGTAGAAAAAGAATACTTTCCTTTGTAATAAAATACAGTAGTGATGTCAGGTGATTCTCACCAATACAGCCAACCTTTAAAGTTAATAGAAACATCTTCTGATCTACTAATCGCATGCAGTTTGAGAAACGTATGCAGTAATGATCAGAACTAGTTTTCAAAAAATTCGCAACAAAATAATTAATGCTTTTACTGATGATCTTTAATTTCCAAAACTCTTCTAGGTCCTTGGTGTATGAGAACATCAGTCTGGAGACAAGAAGGCACTAATAACCCCACTGGCCTTAGAGTCATACCTATAACATGTGCTCTGCTGAGGGAGGAGGCAGGCAAAAGGGGCAATCAGCAGCAGCCTGTTCTGAGAAGTCATTGGGATTGTGTCAGTTGCCTTCAGGGAATGACAGATCACAGAAAAATAGTTTGGGTCAACATTTTAAGGTGTCTTCTGCAGGTTCTTCTAACCATTTCACAATGAGCTATCCATGACTTGTGCTGAGGTCTTATCTTGAAAGTAGATCCAAATTGTACCAATTTGTCATGAAGAAAATTTTCACTGCACTCTTTCACTAGTAATGTTGTTAGTGAAAATGATGATAAATCATCTGTGACAGATTTCTGTTTCTCTCCTTCATTTAATTAAAATCTCTAATCTTCCCAGAACCTATTAAATATACAATGTGGGAGTGATGATAATTCAGGTTATCAGCCACCTGCAAGCTACTTGGCTTCCTTCTGCTTGCTAAAATAAAAAAAAATCAAAGGAAAACCCCTTCCTCCTTTTTCCAGGTCTTTGAAAACAGCAGCCAATAGCATGAGTTATTAATAATTTCTAGTGTGCAAAGGATGTCACAGCAACCATTGCGAAGTCTCACACATTTTAGAGTAATATTGCACTGCTTAAACTACAGTCATGTAGTCATGTCTAAAACCAGCTTGCTCCAACTTTCTTACTATACAATTTGCTGACCAATATGCAGTGCCTGGGATTCTTCCAATATTTCTGCTAGTGTCAATCAGTGAAGAAAGAAGTCTAATTGATGTGCTGTACTCATCAGTAAGCAAATGCTATCAATAAAAAATTAGTTTAGTGGGAGATTTGTGTGCTTTTTGCAATGCTGCCACATTAATTGAAAACTAGCAGGAGAACAAGATGACATAGTTAGTGCCCACTAACTTGCTGGAATGAGAGCTGTGTTACTGGTTGAGAATCATTAGGTTCTGCCTGTGGTGACTCTTGCCAGCAAGAAGCAAAGATCTTAATAGAGCTTTTATTGTGCTTGACTATTACACAGTAAGTTCAGGTTGCTGATGTTACGTGTAATTTCAGTGCCTAATCAAACAATCTGTTTCAATACATGCTCTGATTTTTGCCTTCTGAAGAGAAATAAGTTATGCTGAAAGATGAATAAAAGGAAAAAAAGTTACTTTTTCTTGATGGGGGAGTGGTGGCTTAATATATTTAGGTAAATAAAATTCCGGTACGATTCCTTCTAGACATTGAATTGACAGCATAAATTGCCATCAATCACCACAGTATCAAAATAAAGGCCAGCTGGCTCACTGCACTGTCCTTTTACTTTTTTTTCCTGTTTTCTGTGATACATATTTTCTTTCCTATCCTCCCACACATATATGCTTGTACTTCTGGGAGTTAAACATATAATTCATGGAGCTAACAGCATCCATCTGGCTGCAATCCATCACAAAAAAAAAAAAATCCTATCTGAACCATATAAGAATAGCTGTAATTGTCTTTCTTTTCTTTTTCTAATACAGACTCCTTGAGGAGTGGTGGAATATAATAATCATAAGAAAGAAGAGTGGATTATGTAACCCATACAGTCAAGACTTGAAAGACCTGCAATTACTGCATCACAAGCAGGTTTTTTGTTGTATTTTGGTTTTGGGTTGATGGTGGTTTTTCTATTGACATGAATTCCACATCTGGTAACTCAAAGCAGATTTCCTTTGTCAGGAACCATGTAGTTGTAATCCATGTCTCGAGAGTAAGACACCCCTTCTAAGTCAGCTTCTTTCGGGAAAAACTGTCCACATTTATTCTCATAAAAGTGTGCATGCCTCTATCTCCAGCAACAGGTGCAATCATGCTTGAATTCATTCTCTTCATAAATTTAACAAGTAAGGTCTCACTGGGGACTATGACTAGAGCATGTAGGTAACCACCTGTGTGATATCTTTTGGGTTGATATCCTCATTCCAGTATGAGTATACTCAGTGTATTTGGAAAACAAAGGCTGTATTTTTAAAATACTCTTCCTCTGTACTAAAGAAAAAAAATATAAATAAATATTGAGATCCAGAAACAAATCTTCAGGATTTACTGAGGGGCTCATAGCTGACAAAGCCACTCTCATGAATGAGAAATGATAGACAAATGTGGTTGTTTATTGCTGTAGTGGAACAGGATGCCAAATTGTTCCAGACAGGGGTACTTTAGGGAAGCCTAATCAGATTTATGTTGTGTAGAAATGCAGAATGGCATATGTTCCTACTCCAGCATACGCCATCTACCCATACTTAAAAGGGTCAAGACTGACACACTCTAACTGGCACTGAAACTTTATATAATAGATAGTCCTAAAACAAATATGAATTTGGGAAATATTCAGGCAAAGACAGCACCTCATTAGCAGCATCCTGAAACTCACATAGCCTGATGAAGTGCATAAGAAGCATGTGGATGCTCTCTGGGGTCTGGATCGCTGGGTATTAAAGCACAGTCAGTTTTGTATTTACAAATGCAAACATTTTAATTTGCAATGTTATCATGAGACACGCAGTAGAAGTACACTGCAACTACATTCTCAAGCAAAGAATGCTTGCACAATACACCTCTGGGCAAAGTGATTGCATTCAAATTCTCTGTTGTATAGTAGAAAATTGCTTTTGTTTTAGTAGGAGTTCTTTGTTACCAAATGCAATCTGATAATTCTATTTTCCAAATCAAGAAGCTGTACATTTTCTTCCAGCCACTGAAACAGTTCCAGAAGAAAAAGGTAATCTCATAAAAAGAAATAAAACCAACAGATAATAGTCCAAAAGAAAGTTCCTCATGACAAATAGACTTAGTGTCTTCACTACTCTTCTCCCCAAAGTCTGAATGCTCTGAGATGTGTCTGCAGATGTATCAGCAAAAGCATGCGCATGAATATGTTCTTCTCCAAGTACTACTTCAGATCACATTCATCATTGATTTTATTCCTAATTAAAAGAGGTTGCGGCCTTCCCCTCCGACAGGCAGTGCTCATTGTTCACATGCAACATTTTAAAATATTAAAGGATGCATATATGGGGGCAATCAAATTTTAGCTTTGATTTCCACTGACTACCAATATTGAATTCACTTTCTTATTACACCTGCTTTCAAACACCTGGTTTGCAGTCATCAACATAAGGGAATTTGGGGGAAAAGTTATAGAAGAAAGCAAGAATAAAAAGATAAGAGGGCAAAATAGGTGATTTAACTTAAAATATCTTGGTTAGAATTTTTGAGTAAGGGCTCCTGAAAAATGTGTTGCAGTACTTGCCCAGCTTCACATCAGACTAAATTTACTTCCTTTTCATGAATATCCATACATTATGTTATTTACTGAGATAAAAATAAAGCATCTTCTTTATATGAAAATATAACCTATCCTTTTCCACAACTGTTAAGTAAAAAAGATTTTAAATATTCACATCAGTTATGTTACTATTTTTACAATGCTGACTTTTGCAATATCTGAATTTCTGAAACCAGTTTCAACCTTTTTCTGGAAAATTTCACAGTACTGGTACATCAAGAGATGAAGAAAAAGAAACTTCAAAACAATTTTACAGTTAAGGTTGTCTGACAAAAATACAGCCACGTTGTTTTGAGATAACCAATACTAGTTAAGAGAAAACACTAATGCTAAACCCTTATGCAAACTGGTAATAAGAGCCCTCCTTTGACATTAATGGCTCTTATGAATTAATTTCTAGTCAAACCTTGAATTCATGTTGATACAAACAGTGGGAACAACTCTATCACTAACGTTTTGGTAAAAGTGCCATACCATTTAATATCAAGTTATAAAACTACAATACTATGCTAGTTAATAAATGACATAACTTAATCACACAGAGCTAAAGAGAAACTAAACCCAAATCCACGAATATTAATGAAAATCAATGCATCTATTCTTCCATATGTAGTTCACATGTACAATACCACAGAGGAGCTGTCAAGTTTCATTAATTGTTCTGTGCAATGCTGTGTAAGTTCCTTGGAGGAAGATCATTAAAAATGTATATCTTACAAAATACATCCTGCACCTGTCTATTAGATGAGCAATACAATAATTCACAGAGAGCTACATAAAGTGAAAGACATGCTCACTGTAATGGCAGATGGTGTCATTATATCCTGCAATAAAAAGAAAACTTCACATTTTTATGTACCTTCATACTTATTCTAAGACTTTTTAGGAGGTTAAGAGATGCAAAAAATGAGATATGTGTTCTGATTCAAAATTCCATAATATCAGCTTTCTATATGAAAAAAATATCAGCATTTCTTATTTAGAGGACTAATTTGCAGTCCCCTGCTTTCCTACAGTTCAGTAGGAGCAGAATATAGTCCTTTCCACCAGAAAGCTTTTTGCCGGATAAATTGAGAACACATGCTGGAGCTCTTGTGTCTCCAGGCCTCTGAGCTAAATAGTGCTGTGTTATAAGGTGTTCAGACAGCTACTTCAGAGTGGAGAACACAGGGATAGGTCCCAATACTGTTAAAAATGATTTGCACAAATTATTTACATATACTAGGGAAGCTCACTGTAGCCTCTGCTGCTGTTCATAATTTCTGTAGTCCTGGGAAAGAGTACAGAACTTGTGAAACCCTGTTCTACCATCCCAGTCCCATCTGGAACTTTGGAAGTCTTTCTGAACCTTGCTATATACCAGTACCATAAGGATTAAGGAATGCATTAGCAGTAATACCAGTAACAGCTTATAAAATGCTTATAATACATCTCAATTCCATGGCAGATGAGAAGCACTCCAATGAGAAGCAGATGGACAAAAATGATAACAATAACTTAAAATCAGGAATGGAAGATAAATGTAAAATGAAATCAAGAAGCTTGAAAATCATTGCTTCCCTCAAACACATCCTTGTAAAGCAGAAAACCAGACAGGATAATACTTACGTCATAGCTTGATAAATATATTCAATTCCATAGCGCATTGCAAATTCATCTACAATTTCCTGTGCAGCATCATCAAAGTACACCTTCCAGGCGTCATCGCCTTTCACCTCAGGGATTTTCACAACACCGTTAGATTTAACTTCCGTCAAGTAGTGGAACAGATTCTAAAGGTAACAAATGTTTCAAAGGAAATTTTGGCTTTTAAGTAGCATTCTGAAAATATATCCTATATATAGTTGTATGTAGTCATCACTATATTAATTTCAAGGGGTTTTTTATTGTTTATTTTTCTGAAGACTGGCTGAACCTAGTCAGCAGGTTTGTGATTCAGCACATTGCTCTAGCTCCTTGGTATAAAGTCCTGTCAGTGAACTGGCACAGGAAGACTGCAACGTAAAACAGTGCAGAAACTTCTCTATTATATGCCCTTGATAATGAATGAAATCATGATGTTGTAATACTTATTATATAGTGTTTCAACTTTAATTGGATCTGTGACCAATAAATTTGCAATTCATTATTTAAAACCTGAAGTTACAGGAAGCTAATAGAAATACTGCAGGTGCCTTTCCAGCTGTGCAAGGCGTGCAGTAAAGTTCAGGTTTAGTAACCTTGGGAGCAAAGCCAGGATTTGATGTTAGTCGTAAAATGCTTTTCAGATAATGTAGGTCCATAGGTATCCACAAACTGAACAGCAGATTTTATTTCCTATTTTCAATGATTTAAAAAACCCCAAAACTTTGAAATACTCTCAGTTTTGCTAGTTAGCCCGTAGCTGTCTTGTGGATTGTCTTAAAGCAAAAGAAAATTTTCATTTACTTCACAGGTCAAAACATTTGCAACATCAGGTCAAAATCTATCAGCACAAATGCCCTGAATATCCGATTTTACAAATGGTGAACAATGGGATTTTGTGGCTACATACTAGTGGTGAACTTTTAGCCCTATATTAGTGATCAGCTTTCAGAAACTACTTGTATTTCCAGGATAGAATTTTTTTGTGGATCACTATTTGAAGGAAGAGGGATCAATTGCAAAGAAAATCTCTCAGAAGACACACTGGTTTATCAGTGTTGATTTTTTTTCAACATTGACAAAAGCAAACTGGATGAAAGGAAAATGAAATTTTATATTGTATATTCTTGATGTTAGCAGTCATGTATGGAGCATCAAAGTGCTAAATCACAGTACAGGGAGAGTTTTCTGGCTCAACTTCTTCTTTTTCTAACACCTCCTGGCAGGAATGATCTGTTGTCTTATGTTGTTCTGCCTTTGCCTCTGAACCTGATATGCCATCAGCAATACAGAACAGGAAATCTAATATAAACTTGTCTGGAAGTACAGCAGTAGTTATTTGTTTTAGTGTTCTAATGTTCTGTTGCCTTTTTCCTTATTCACGCAACAACTGAATAGCAATTTCTGTATGGTATACGTAACTTCTCCAACATACCTCATGTAGACAGGTGTACTGCACATGATAGGGAGCAACTTTCTCCTCTCCTTCGATTTCAACATTGATTTTCAGTCTAATGGCACCAGAGACAGCAGATTTATCTGTTCGCTTTTCTGAAGAGTGGAAAAATAATACATTAGGAACTACTAAGAAGAAATGTATATCATATAAAAAGCTTTCCTAAATCATTCCAAATTAATAAGTGTATTCTCTAGAGCCAGAAAGTCCTGCTATTGAAAACAAGAATGTTTTTTAGTACCTCCACATGGTTCAGGCAATGAAATAGAACATGAAACTATCAAATAAAGAGTCATATTTTATCTGCTATATGCGAACAAGGCTGCACAGCAATTTATTTACTACTTTCTACTTTTCAATTGAAATGACTTTAATTTTCTATCTGGTGTCTGTACCAATTATTATTATTTTCCTTTAATTATGAAGACTTTAGCAACAACCTGTACTGCTGTGTCTCAGTGTGCTGGGTCCTGTGCAGGATCACAAGTCCTGCTAGCAAACTTGTTCCAGTGTGGGCTCCTCTCCTCGCAGGTCCTGCCAGGAGCCTGCTCCAGCATGGACTTCCCATGGGATCACAGCCTCCTTTGGGCATCCGCCTACTTTGGTGTGGAGGCTCCCAGGGGCTGCAGTGTGTCTCGGCTCCCCGTGCCCGCCATGGGCTGCGGGGGCTCGGCAGCCCCACCATGGTGTGCACCAGGGGCTGCCCGGGAAGCTCTGCTCCAGTGCCTGGAACCCTCCGTCCCCTCCTCCCGCGCTGGCAGGGGTGCCTGCAGCGCTGTTCCTCTGCGTGTTCTCGCTCCTCTCGCCAGCAGGAGCTGTGCAGGCATCTCCTGCCCCACACCTTCTTTTATCACATTGATTATCCCAGAGGCACTTCCACCATCACTGATGTGCTCAGCAGAATAACTGAGACAAAAGGAACTATCAATTTTTTTTATTCTTTCACAAAGTGCTGTGATATGAGTGGTGATTAACAGTACAATTAATAAGAATTGGTATTGAGTGTTTTGAGTATTTCACTGCACTTGCTTCTGTGTGGTGTAACATACTGCAATTATGTCAACGTGTATGTATCAGAATAAAATATGCTATTCTTTTTAGAAAACCAGAATTATCACAACCCATTTATCAATATTTTAGATGCTGATTGAAAGGTTTT
The DNA here is from genome assembly GCA_013400975.1 of Atrichornis clamosus. NCBI lineage: Eukaryota > Metazoa > Chordata > Aves > Passeriformes > Menuridae > Atrichornis > Atrichornis clamosus. The sequence continues at coordinate 471,938 of WBMZ01003425.1, read as the reverse complement.
AATTTCAGATTCTTCCTTTTGCAGAGCACATTTTTTCAGATTTTATGTTATTAAATTGCTTCCAGTCAAATCAGTTCAGTATTTCTCTTAAAAATCTACTCCATAATAATTTATATCAGTATTTACATCAATTTAAATCACTGAAATTTTTGAAAGAATAAAATTCAGAGTTCATTTTGAACTTACCTTAAAAAAATATCTCATTATAAATAAGAACTAGACCAAGAGTATTTTAATTGTCAGTAAGAGATCAAATAGTTCTCAGGTATCTATATGTGCCACTGAGAAATGAAACACCAGACAGGGAGATATGAACTGTTGATTAGGAAACAAATATTCTACAACTTCAGAAAACTAAGTCATGGAATTCACTCAAAGTATTTACAGAGAGGCAACCTAAATAAAAATTTTAATATCTTATTTTTATGATCAAATACAGGAGATTAGCTTTTAAAGTGCTTCTTTGCTTCAATTTAGATAGAGGAAATATGTTCTGAGATACACATCCATTAATTTATTTGTGGTTTAAAGAATGATACTTTTAAAGACCTGTCCAGACAAGAAGCGCAGTCATTGAGGACAACAGAGGGCAGTTTGAGCTTCAGCAGGCTGTCTTTGGGGTATGGCTTGGAAGGTGAACACGTCTGATGTGGGCAGAACAGAAATCTCAAGCAAGACATTTCATGAAGAACCATAGGTGTAAACACGGCGAAAAATGGAAATGATTAAATCCAGAATGGTAAGAAATCATTTTAAAAAATATGTGATAAAATGAATGTGGAGAACAATATAAATGTTTGTAGATTTATTTCCCAAAGAATGCTACTCTTAATGGACTATAAAATGTTGGATTTTCTTACACACTTTCAATTTTTCATTAAAATGAAACATTTTTCTTTGATATCATTTGGATTAGTGTGCTCTCTGTAACTGTCAGAACTCTGGATCAAAATCAAAAAAGTATTACTCATTTTCAAATTAACCTGCAATATTTAAGATTTTTAAAATTATATATTGGTACCAAAGATATATATTTTGAAGCCACAAAGTTACAGACAGTGAGATTCCACCTACATTTGTTTTAAAAAATCAATAAGAATCATACCTAAATTATACCATACATCCATTTCTCCACTCAGTGTTCTCACTTCAATGATTGTTTGCCCAAGGAAGTCATCTGACTCCTTCTTGAAATGCTGTTTTACCCTAGATTTGATATCATCATCTTCATCCCATACTCTCACTTTTATTCTATCTGTAGAGTTATGGCATTCACTGGAAAAACAAAAATAAAACACAAAACATGAGTGATATATAAGCTATATAACACTGTACTGCTGTCTAATGAATTGACCTTGATTTCCATACATTTGCTTAACTGCATAAAATGCCAAAGCACAAACAAACTGCAACATCCAGGGGAGAAAAAGGCCATTCTGCATTGCCAGAGACAAAACTACAAATACTACGTATATAAGAAAGTAAGGAGATTAACTTGATTGAATTATGTACACGTAGAGATTGTACTTAGGAATGTCAAGAAATCCTCATAAAATTATTAATTGCTTTAAAATGCATACTTCTTGATGGTATTATTTAACAAATATCTTAGGAAAGATACAGTTAGGTCAGTTTTATTTGTTTAGGAATGCTATACAGTACATACAGTAAACTACAAAACTAGTAGTCTGGAATAATACAAAAAATAGAGAAAAAAGAAATCAAAGAGTATTTCCAGCGTTTGTCAGGAAGCTGTTGTTAAAAACCAAAAACTATGCACAAACATCACAGCAACACAAGAAAAGCAATCAGAAAAATGCAGGAAAATAAGTAGCTGCTTCCTTTAAGATACATTAATGTTCCTCAAGGTCTCCGTTCCCAGGTAAGGAGAAAGAGTAGGGACCATGCCATGTACCAAAAAAATTTCTTGCAAATTTAAGTGGCTTACTAACCCCTCCTGGGTTGGGTGGGTTTGAGAAACTACTGGATATACGAGGGAATGAGGTGGCTTCACTTGCAATCTGCAGAGTACACAGTGGATAAAAATACTGACTCCCAGCTGCACCCTGCATGGATTTGCACAGAAACGGAAAAGGAACTCTATTATTGCTTATTTCTATCAGCCACAATGAGGACTGTTTACTATTTGTCAGTGATGGCTTTTGATGACTTGATTAGAATATTCCAACATTAATATCCATATAAGTATGTTTTTAATACCCATTCACTAATGCTAGAGAAATATTTTATATGTTATATATCTTTGTTAATCTTTAAATATAAAGTGTAGCAGCAAACTATCATCTTCAGCAGGGTCTTATTTTGACACTAGATTAAGAGTTTTTACTTGAAATCTATTTAAAGCACTATCACTGCTCAGTGATCTATCTCAGTGTTATCAGTGTTAAAACAGTAGTACTCTAACTTATCTTCCAACCAGCACCCTCAGGGGTATTCTAAGAATTAATTAGTGGTGGTAATGGGCTTTGGAAGTATAAAGTGCTGTAAATGGTATTATTACTGTCAAGGCCAATCAGACACTAAAAATGCATGCACAGCTTTGCTCTGCCACACTGTGACATCATTATCTCAGAAATGCCTGTGTCTGTCTGTATTCCAGATTTTAACTTTGCAGATATTTCTGGTAATTAAAATGTACATTGTTCTGTGATTAGTAAAACTAATAAAGCACAGTGTCCTTTTGTCTTATGACTGGCTTTCCTGACATCTAACAAACTTCAATCACCTATTGAATCTTCTCCCATAGTGGGATTTTCATAAATTACCCCCTTCCTGTGAAGTCCTTGGGGTCTATTATGGGGTGAGCTCATCCTGAGGACACTGTTAGGATCTCATCTCTCTCTCTGACCACATATTTTCACAGAACATGACAGACATACTATTTAGGCAATCTGTGAAATTTCTCTGACTGATCACAAAATTCAAAAGCTATTGGCAAGGACATATAAAATATAGGAAGATACAGATGGATAAAATAAACATCTCTGCCTTAAGAGACTAGGCTAAACCCAGAAACCATTTAATTTTCCTGAAACATAGCTCTGAGTTATTGCTTAACATAGCTGGAGTCCCGAATTGCATTTAGCTGTGTACCCAACAGAAATATTTGACAGGGCATTTCTACAGTGACATAGGAGATCTATCACTGGTGAGGTATTTTTGTGACCCTCATCACCATATCTGTGCTTTTAATAGAAATCTTATTCTTGCTTTGCTTCTCAGGTAGATGCTGCGTATAAAAAGTCATTAAATGGTACTTTGGAAAATCCACCATATTTTTATTCTCCTGAGACAACACGAAGTTCCCACTGATATATGCTTAGCTGATTAAGAAATATTTATTCAGATGGTCAGGATGACTGTACTATTCCCTGATAGCCTCAGTTGTCTTTTCCATGTCCTTTTCTCTTGTTGTCTTAGGCTAGTGAAGCATGGTGAGACCCGTCACAACCAATGTGTTAACTCACATGTTCAACTTTGTGTCCAAACTTTAGCACTGACTCAGCTCTGCTACATGGTTGCAATGTTCCTGTTCAAGACCACAAAAATAGCATGGATTCGTGTTTCAGGAACTGAAGAGTGGATGAACAAATATTCCCACTGGCCTGCCTTGTGGCAGTGCAGCTGCAGGGAAATTAAAGCTACAGAGCTGTCGCTGAATGATTCTACTTACCTGCCCAGACTCTCAGAAACAGCACTATGTAATGACATGCACGTTCTGCTTTAGTCACTGGTAACATCTGTGCAGAAGCTCTACTTCTATTTATTCCAGGAAATTAAAGGCTAAGACAACATATGCTATTTTCAGCGTTCCTCTTCTAGCCACTCTGCTTTATATGCTCAGTAAAAGCATTCACAAAAGTGTGATACAAGAAGAAGAGAAGTGAATTGTTCTCTAGCACACAGAGAATGAAGGCACTGATACTTCTGGAAACTAGAAAAGTTGCAGTATATTCAGAGAGGCGATATAGAAGAGACAGTTTTAATAATTTACCAACAATTTGGTGACACTACATTACCACTGCATTTCCAGAATGCCACACAGACTTGAAGTAATCCTCACTGAATTCCAGCTTGTTCTAATGGCTAGAGTAATAAAATTGTAATAATAAAGTATCTTTACCATAGTATCCCAATGTAAATTTCATATTAGATGCACTGGCATGACCTGATTGTACATCTCCTCTAAGAGATCTGCACCCAGTGTTAAAGTGACACCTAAGTGATACCGTGCTACTTTGAGTAAGTTCAGGAAGCCATTTATTGCTATTGTTATTGCCATTACTGCCAGCCAGAACCAGATCCACAGCACTGCTATGAGAAGTCTGCCCACTTTATTCTGAAGTGTTCAGAGATAGTTCCATGGTCCCTCAGGAAATCTATTCCAGAACTTCCTTACCCCACTGTAGGCAAACTTTGTGAAGTCTGATTTAAACTAAATGAAATTTGTGGCTACTCCTTCTTGTTCTACTATAACAGTAAGCATGGAAAATAGATTATTCCTTTCCTCTTTGCAGGAGAAAGGATGTGTTTAAAGACATCCTTACCTCCACTACTTGTCTCTTCTCTAGTCTGGACAGTCCCAATTCTTTAGCAGTGTGGTCACAGGCCATGCTTTCTGATAAAGTAGAATGAGACTAATTATGCTTTTTCTTGCATTATTTTACTCTGTCATAACAAAAAGAGAGTTGTATAAAATTAATCTGGATTGACAGCAGTTTGAAAAAAAGACTCAGACCATGCATTCTGTGCTGTGAAACTGAAAAACATTATTGCTGAACAAACAATTTATCATTTGAATTGTTGCTTAAAGGTGTTCTGCTCTCTTGATTTGGGCTGAGGCTGTGAGATACAGTTATTTTAATTAGTAGAATATCTCTCAGAAACCTGGCTGTTTATTAAAGAAGTTTTAGAATGGGTGAATATAGCAAACAAATATGCAGTTTTTATTACTCAATTGGTTTTATGTAATATAATTCTGTTACATATTCTTGTTTATGAGACAATCCTTAAGCTATTTCAACAATTATCACAAAACTGTGTTTAGATATCAGTGGAAACTGAAACACCATTTAAGGTTAACCAATTGTGTTATCCTCAGGTACAGTGATGATCATATTTTTACAAGTCAGTTCAGCTGATCAAGAATGTGTAAAGTAACAGTAGAAAGGTATCTTGGTGAGGTCCTCTTGTATTTTTTTCCTATACATGGCTGCTTATGGTAAATATTGCTGTAAATGAATCCACTAATCACTTATTTCAGAATAAATAATGTGCAAGTGTTACACTTTGAAGTAGTTCTAAGCAAAGAACATCCACAGCTGGGTGACAAACCAGTTTGATCAAATGTTTTGATCAAATGCCCTGAAGGTAGCAATATATATCCAATGACGGTATTTATCAGAGCCCTTATGTTGGCTTAGTAACAGCCAAAGTAGAAAGAATAATGTGAAATAATTAACCAGTTAACTGAAAGACTTCTGTATCATACAGTTGTATCTGAGGTGTTAATGAATGTTCAGGCAAAATGTGGTACCTGCAAAGTCAGCAAGGCAATTTGGAGATGTGTCCTTGCTAGACAGTGCTGTCAGAAAAAACAGATTTCTATATTTCAGCAATCAACTGTTGAAAATATTCAAGAAAAGACTGTGAGTAGAGTTTCATTATAGTGTATAAATGCAAAGGTTTCTACAAAGTTGAAAACTATACTGCCAAACTATATCTTTTTGTAACTAAAAAACGAGAATGCAATCCCTTTTCCCATATCAGATGCCAAACTCATCCAGAAAGAAAAGGTGACAGATATCTGCAGGACTCCTCCTTTGCTCTGGCATTGGAAAAAACTCTCCTATCACTGAAGTGTTATTGAAAATAAACCCCAAAACTGCTCTGTTATCTCATTCCTACTAATGCCAGTAGAAAGGATCAAAGCCCTTAACACCTATGTTACATTCATGAAATGAACATTTGCTGGCCTGTTTACTTCTCTATCTTGTGCAGCAAAAAACTCTATTTTCGTGATGGTTTATGAGGTCCTGTTGTAAAGTCTCTGCCAGTATCCCATGGTTATGTAGCAGAGGGCCCCCCTGTGATTTGGTTAGAAACATTCCCTTGCTGTTACCACACAATCATATCTGGTTGTAAGAACTAGAGCACTGCCCTCACTCCATGTGCTATGGCAGAGCAAATGCACAGTGGGGAGCCAATGTTTTTTCCAAGTCCTTGTTTTGGAACAGATGGGAGATTTAAATCCATATTTAGGTATTATGAGTAAGTATAAGATTGTAAGATTTTGTGAGACATCTTATTTCTGCATTTTATCATTTAAAAGTTGTAATGATGATTAATATTAGATTTGAAACAGGAATATCAAATATCATTAATAGAGCCTAATTTAAATAATGCTTCCTGAGTCAATTAAATAGTTACATTGATCTACTTTAGATTTAATCTTGTGGTTAAACATTTACAGTTTATTTAATATAATTTAGAAGTTCCCATATACTTTCAATTTAAATGCAATGCATTAAATAAATCAGGGAGACTATTTCAGAAAGTACAAGTGCTATAGAAAAGTTGGAAAATGTATTCAGTTCAAAGCAGTTACTCAAATGTTCATGCTGTAGTAAGGTTTGGACGAGACGGTTTATAAATATTATTGCTAAGGAAGCAGATAATAGTAATCCCTAGTGCTGAGAGGAAAAAAAAAAATAGAATATTTTCAAGTTTCCAGGGATCTTATTGCAGCCCTGCTCACATCTATGAGAAAATGCATTTAAAACTTCCTACCAAATTTCCTGAATTGCTCATCTAACTTTTGACATGTTGCAACCTGTACAATTAAATGCAGGAAAGTGATTAATCTCCTACTTTTGATCACTCACAGTCATTCAATGGGGTATGACACTTCAACTGTTGCCAGAGTAACACAACTTGAAAAGATATACACTGCTGGTATAGAGCAAGCTCATAACTATTCATTTCTAATACAAGTGTTTGAAACTGTGAAAGGAAAGGGCATGCATTGTTTAATACAGCTGGGTTCCATAGTATCTTTTCCAAACTAATAAAAGCAGCATCTTGGACCAAACCTCTTTCAAACTCACTGTTGAAACATTAACCTCCTCCTCAGGAAGGTGGCAGATTTTAGTCAAAAACCAGGGAAGTGCTTCATAACAAGAAGGTAATCTCTCATATTAAGATATTGCACTTCCTTGAAGTAAACAGGGCTCTATTTCAAATGTCTGAACCCTCCCAGAAATTGTTTCAACAGTTTATGTAGGTAGGAATAGTGACAACAATATGACCTCTTTATATGAGGAAAGGAATTTAAGAATAAACTAAACAATGCTATCACACCATACTCTCCACACCAGACTTTCAGACAACACTCAGTCTCTAAAAGAATGGACATTACAAACAGCCCGACCCAGAGCCTGAAGCACACCAGTCACCACCAAATTCCCCAGCTACACCTGGGAGAATCACAATGTTGAGTAAAAACACATTTACCTTGCACAGCCGGTATCTGGCACATAGGGAGACATTTCTAGTGCCAGTACTTGGTATGTAAGGATGAAGTCTGAAAACTGTTACTTAATTTCCCTAAAAAATTAGAATAAATAGACACTACCAATATATCCACAAAAAGACTTAATTTTGAGCTGCATGAGTACTGTAATATAAAGTTACAATAAACTTTGATGCTCTCTCCATTCACAACTTGCTAATTTATTAATGCCATGAATATGCATAGTACAGGCGAAACATTTTCAAATTAAGTGAATATTTCACTTTGTACTGTTATAGTACCTAAATGTAAATTAAAAAAAGCCAGAAACAACAGTATTTTCTATACTTACAAATAGAATTTTTCATCCCATACTGGATTCAAGTTTCCAAAAATAGTTTTAGTTCTCCGTTTGTTTTTGCCAACTTGCACGGTAACATATGGGTCACTTGAGCCCGTTTTGTCCTTAGCCTGTAAGCCCTGAGCACAAAGAACTGCAACAAAAGGAGAGAAATGTGCTTTAGCCCTCACAGCCTTCATTGCCAAGAAGTAAATGAGAGTGACAACAGCAACAGGAAACAAAACCCTCAAAGTGAGGGCTCGTGAAGGAAAGCTTTCTGGATTATTTTCCCACTGTCTGACTCCAGAGACTGACAAGGCTTGTCTAACTACCTTTCTGGACTGTAGAAGATTTTAAAATATAGTTTATTTAATAGAGTAATAAATGTAAAGATTCAATACTGAGCACCAAGCAAATAAATCAAATTCAAATAACACACGTATAATTCAAATACTTTTCTCAAACTGTGATTTAATCAGCATGGCAAAGAATATAATGCAGCTGTATAACTCATCTTGAGCCTGATAATTCCCTAAAATTCCCTCTCAAATAAATAAATAAATAAATAAATAAATAACAATTTCCAAAATTACTCCAAAGATCCAAACTAACATTTCCAGAGTAAAACCTCTAGTATAGATAAAGATCTGCTCTGTGGATGATGAAACTAAACATAAAGGGCATGGCTATGATTTATCATTTGTTCTCCAGAGATGAACCATGGTTTTTAGAATACTTTCTTTGCTGTCACAGAGAGGGCAACACTTCATATCAATTATCATTAACTGCTTCTGTATTTGCTAGCCTTTCTGATGGTTAATGTGGGTGTGTAGTTAATGGATATGACTTTAGTGGCAAATATAAATACACGCAATTTGGTTTTCCATCATAATTCATAGAACTGGAAATCTCAGGAGAAAACAGGACTGTCAAAGAGCAGCCGACCAAAGCCAGAGAGCTGCAGCAAACACACTTGCTGTGGGCTCCTACCATCAGCAGAGCTTTGGTTTCCTTATTTTGCACATATTATTTAAAGCATCTCAGTGGTAACATTTAGTTAACATTCTGTAATGTCAATCATTTTGGATAATGAAGCTCTCTTGGTGTGCTCAGGAAAATGATTACATAAAAATGGCACCTTCTTGCTCAGCAGATCAGCTCGGTGTGGGTTCAGTCATACGTGCTGACTTCGGTGAAAAAAGTAAGATTCTGCTACTCTTTTACATATTCAATTTCTGAAAAAACTCCTAGGAATAAACTAGCATACATTGTCTTCCCCATTCACTCCAAATCCATAGGAAAATTTTTAGAAGGCAAGGAAGTATCCCTCTCTTGTTTTGGTAGGAGAATTAAATGACAGATAAGAAAAAGTCTCCCAGGAATATTAAATTGCATATATTATACTGGCCTGAACACAAGACAGCCTTTAGTATCCTTTAGAGGTAGAACTAAAAGTAAACATATAAATTAAATATGTCCTTAGTGCTTGGTGACAGTCCCAAAATTCAACAATTATTCTTTGGACGTTCAGGTAACATCCCTCAGCCTTCAGAATAGCTTCCCTTTTTGCTGAGGTCTTAACTCAAAAACTGAAATGTCAGAGTCAGAGGACCTAGAAATCTTTATGAGCAACCAGGCTAATGCAATTGGAAGCCATCTGGAGTATGTTCTGGGTGAGCAGCATCATGCAAAATCAGCAATACTAAAATGGAACACACCCTTAATCAAGTAACATGAATGGATAATGAGTTTCAAACCAATGGAGTCTGGAATTGCAAGCTCAAGTGTTTTGAGCCACTCAAAACCTTTTTTTTTTTGTAAACAGTAACTCTTGCTCATCATTAGCAGAGAACATATTGGTAGGAGGTAGAGGAGATGAAATAAGTCCATTTATTCATCTTTTTTCCTAGAGCAGTAGAATATAAAATAGTTTTGCCAACAGCTGTATCTTAAAACTCCACTCTTGGCATGCTATAAATTCAACTGTTTGTAGGTACACCAAGTATGCAATTGAACACACAGTTCCAGCTCTACTTATAGAAAATCTTGTTCCTGAACAAAGGGAAAAGGAAAGAAAGAGCTCTTAGAGCAAAAAAAATTACCTGTGATAGATAATTTTGCTGACCACTTGGATGTTCCATCCAAAACACTTTGTTTTGCTGCTTTTGTATATTGTACAAAATCTTCTTTAGAAATATTAAACATTTCCTGGATCACTTCAAACACCTCTGGTCTATTTTTCTCTCTAATCTTCATTCTTTCCTTCATAGCACTAATAATATTCTGTGTTTTGTCTTCTGCACCATGTTTGGAACTTTTCTCAGCTGCTCCTGAAATGAGAAAGAGGTCACTACTGTAATAGAAAATTAACCTTGTTCTTTTTTCCCCTCTAGGATCTCCAGCCAACTCTTGCTACTGCAGTACTCAAAGAAGATCCTTGTTTCACCTGAATGATATCAAGCCTCTCATATTTATTCTTTGTGGTACCTAAAATTATCAACTGATTTAGTTTAACATGAGGGTTAATATTCAACTTCCATCAGTTATCTGTTATACCTAAAAATATTTATTAAATCAACACTATTCAGTACCAATCAGTACTACAAAAAAAAATCTCAACATTTGAACTGAGTGGTAGACACTGAACTCGTGATCTCAAAACTCAGTCATTAAACACCACACCTGTGCTTTTGTGGTGTTATGCTTTAAGGCCTTTTGGAACACTCTTGAAAAATCACCTGAGAAAATACTATATCATGGGTATGGAGCAGATAGATTTCTCTCTGCAGTAAAATGGTCATTACTGATAATTTCAGCAAATATATGAGGATGGTAGAAGAGATGAAAGGATATTATCTATGTGAGGAGACTTCTAGACTGTATTAGCCCATGATGGCGTGTCAGGCAGGAAACTTGGTAATTGGTCTGGGACACAAAAACCACTACAGTTTTTATTGGTTTAAATAAAAAAAAATCAAAAAGATTTTAAGGAGACCAAGTCATAGCAGATTTTATTCACAGTTCTTTTCAAAAGTGCTATGGAGAGATTTCTCTCTCTAACAGTTGTAATTGATCTCAGAGGCCCTTTAAAAAACAAGGTCAGATTCACATTATAAAAATGCCCTTTGTGTGTCAGAGAAAAGTGTTTCTGATCAGTGTCTCTACAATATACTCTCAAACCCCCCCCAAATATCAATCTTGCAGTTGGGTGCGATGAAAGGAACATCAGATTTGCATATAGTATCAGAATGATATTACAAACGTAGGAAGTAAAAATTTAAATTCCTGCAGTGCTAAACAGGTTATTTCAACTCTTGATGAGACTAATATATAAAGCAAGATAAAAGAAAATGAAAAATTTTATAATCAATGACACACTGCCACTTGCTATAGGCATTGCTGAATTTTGGCACATGTTAAACATCTCTCAAAGGCTTGTGGCACTGAGTGTCAGAATCATCATTATCATTAGCAGCAGTAAGTACTTTTACTCCTCCAAAAGGTTGTGAAAACATCATCCAATTAGCCATCCTTAATGCCTGGAAGGATTAAAGTAATGTTGTTCCCTTTAAAGGGATAGTAAAATTTAAAAAAAAATTATGTTGAACAATTTTTTATGCAATTATAATTCAGATATTTCAATAGTGAAGAAGAACAAAGTCCTTTCTTTACAATACCATCAAACACCAATATGTTCTTTTGAAGTTTTGTTGAGGCACACACAGCTTGCAATGGCTAAAGAGAAAGTTGTCAACTCATCTATAGAACTGGAAAGGGTCATCTTTCAGCATAAGGTTTCAGTAAGGTCTTAAAACATAAACATTTCAGACTTTGTTTTTTTCAGTTTTCAGTGTGGCTGAAGGTTTCTTAGCACATCGGAGGGCAAGTGATAATACGTATTGAGAGAGATGTATAGTAAAGTGGGAAGGCATAATGTTATAAGGCTGGAAAAGTGTGGGATGAGATACCAGATACCAATGATCCCAGACTTCCAAAAGGCTACAATGTATGGCTTCAAGGTGTTTTTCCATGGCTAGTAAATCTTGAGAAATCTTGAAAATCTCTTGGCCAGAGCACCTACTTATTTTGAATGTGGAAGGCCAAAGTTCGAGTGATTAAAGATTATTCAGACTGAAAAATTAGAAATTAGTAAAAGCAGAATTAGATGCTACCATGAAAATACTAATGCTATCAGTTAAAGAATTCTCTATTGATTTTATTACAAAAGAGAAGATTGCTGAGTGGCTTGGAAAGAATAACAGGTCATTCCTGGAAGATGCAGGAAGGAACATTTTTCATTTCCTCTTGTTTTCTGCCCTTTCTTAAAAAGTAGAAATGCAACTTCATAACTGAATGATAAACCATGGGCACAGTCTGAATGGCAATAGTGTATTCCTCTTAGAAACCTTGTTGATTTTTGAGGCAGCACAGATAAAATTGAAACGTGTTAAAATACAACTTCCTTTAAGTAAATATCTTTCTCTTTATACTAACTTATTTATTGCAACTAATTTTACACCCTCTACTGCTGGCAGTCTATCACCAATTCTTTTCATTCAGTATTGATCAAACTAATTAAGATAATATTGGAACTTACAATGCATGGGAAGTTAACAAGCCCCTTTTGCCCTAGGGACTGATATAAACTCAACATGATTGAAATATATTCTAAATTAATACTTATTGGAGATGAGAGGTCTAATGAAAATACTACTGATTTTTTTTAAACCTAATTTAGAATAAGTTTAGATATTGATCCTAAAGATCTTGAGATGTGAATCCATTTCTACAGTCTATATGAGCAATTGCTATATATTAAAAAAAAAAAGCACAGAAATTTGAAGGACAATACGTCCTAGTGATTATGAGATGGCTAAAAGCATAAAAATAACTACATTTCTCTTTATGTCACTGTTAGCATCAGCTTTCTCATAAATTGAGATTTAACCAATTGGTCAATTCATTTATTCAATGGAAAACAAAGAACATGAATCTCATTTTCAAAATAGTATAGTATTCAAACCCACTGAACAATTAATCTGTTGCAAAAATATGACAGGATGCTCAGAAACATTTGCATACTAATGAGAAGAATGGGATCCCTTAGGCATGTTAAATATTTTATCTACAATTTGCCTTCTAGAGGTTTGCTCTTTAAAGCCTCAGTTTACTGTTTTCAAACTGCCCATACCAGAGATGTCTGCCAATCCTATTTAGTTTTTGCATGCACTCTCACACACTTATCATTCATATATCTGTAAAAATTTTATCAAAGGCAACATGGTGCTCTTGTCATTCATATAGATTATTGCCTTGACAGTGGGAAGGGTGGAACAGCAAAAAGCATTGTCAGCATGGAAATATCATGTGAAAGTGTTTCACCCCACAGGGAAAGGATTACTAATTTTGAGTGGCAGTAACAGCTCAGCAGCTTCTCAGAGGTCATGAAAACAGAAATACAAAGGTATTACACTCAGGCCTAACTGGCTTAAAAGTTGTTTTTCTGTGTGTATAGCAACAAGAGTTTTCATCACTTTTAAGATGCCTCTAAACATTCTAAATCTCTTTAAACCTTCTCTATCATGAGAAACCAAGGACTAGATGAGGATTGTGAGAAACTCTTAGCCCTGGTAATGTCAGGTACATCATCTTGGATCTTGCTGGTCTCACAGTGCTTTTACTACTGAGCAGAAATAGCTCTAGTAACAATTCCAGTTTGAACTGTGACTCTCTCAAACAGCAGAAATAGATTTAAATGCTATACTTTATATATGTTAGTTTCCACAGGTATCTCAGAGAGTTTTCATTTTCCACTCTGCAAACTTCTGCAGGAATGAAAAGACTTAACTGCTATTTTCTCTGATAAAACTGAACCCAAATCTTAGAGGTCAAATCTAAATAGTCTTTGAATCAGGGGTGACTGGATGCAAGGTATCTCTTTAGAATACAGCACTGACCTGTGTTGTGCTGTACTTGTAGAGTGCATTGCAGGACGGAATATCCATAAGAGAGAAATTAATGTCCTTGCCATATGAAAATTCCATTACAAAAAGCTTCCCACATCCCTCCAGTGTAATTCATAAGTGGACTGAATGGCATGCAGCAACCAGACTGGGAAGCCTGATGGAGTAGGGGAGAGTTTTCACGGGTTTGGCAGAATAAGAATGACCTGACAGCAGCAGAAAGGTTCCTCCAAACAAAAAAATATGATTACCAGGCTCATATGTAAGGAGTTAAAGAGTACAGTTGACTGTCTCAAACACTCTTAAGGCCACAGAAGAAACTTGCCATCCATCACCACAGAGGGAACTTGAGATAAGCACTGAAGAGGGAAATTTGTGACAGGATGGCACTATTTCGAGGCCTGGCAGGGGTGAGATCTGGTTAGCACATCCTGGTTAATGCACCCGAACAAAAATTCCCACTGTGGTGAACTCTGTGAGAGGAAGGAACTGCTCGTACGCACTTCACCAGCCACAGGTGGCCTCAAGTGATGGGGCAGGTGCCAGCTGCGACCTCCAAAGACAACTAAAGCTCCCTGAAACACTGGGGGAAGCGTGCACAGGAGGACGTGCCCATCCTCCCTCAGCATGCAAGGAAGGCATACCCATCTTTGCTTCACACGTAAATTAGGAATACCCCTCCACAGATACCCAGAACTTGAACTGTATAAAGGTGGTACCACACAAAGAATGAGCTGGGACTCCCACCACTGAGAAGTTCAGGGTGGAGGACCCTTGGGATGCTGCTGGATCCACAAATGGCTTGATCTCTCTCTCTCTCTCTTCCTCTCTCTCTCTCTCCTTTTCTAATTTTTTTTCCTATTTCTCTACCTCACATTTATTGTTAAATGAAATCCGTGTTGTTGACTTTGGCATATGGTCTCATTTGCACCTTAATTCAGCCAGAGGCATCTCTCACTAACTGGATCATAACACCGTAACCATTTGATTTTTGCAATACTTCATTACATTACTCTTAGAACAAGAAACCTTGTATACATCTCACTCATGGAGCAAATCAATCTTGACTTTCTTAAATTAAAAATATTTCTGAAACAGTGTGTTAGAACATGATATGTTATTCTGTTAAATTCTCCAAAAGAAAATATCCCCTTCTGATGTAGTAAGTTTCAGCTATGCTTTTTTTCTAGACCATTTTCTGTATGTAATTGTGATAGGGAAATTCCCAAAAAACTGTATAGAAAACTTGATAATTATGTCTTTGCCACAGGATACAATCAGTCTTTTCAGGAAGCAGCAAAACTGAGCCCTAGCAGAGTAGCTCCAAATGCAGCAACAGCCCAGTTCCTTGAAGGATGTGCAGCAATTAAGCTTCAACTAAATCCAATGTGATCCATACAGATTGGGTTTGTGGCCCTCCTGCAAGATTAATCCCACATTGCATTTTGAGAATAACAGTATCAATTCAGTGCCCCTCCTCCATGTTTTCCTCCTCCTGTACATAAATAGCATTAAACAAGATAAGAGGCATAAGGGGAGAGATTAAATTTAGGACAGCTATTTCTATTTCTTACTACCTCTCTTAAGCTGGCAAGTGATTTGCACATATCCTGCTGCCATCAGAAGTGCAAGCTCATCATTCTTTTAACTCATTTGCATGTCTGTAAATCCAGGTAATACAAATGGAGTGATTCTCAGGAGAGCTAGGGTGTCAAATGACCACTCAAAACAGTGAGATCAATGGGCTGATGTGCAATTAATCAGAACAGGAATTGACATTCTGAAAATATACCTTCTTTTGTTGCTGTCCAAGTAACAGAACTATTTGCACTTATTGAAGAAGCTGCTCACGAGCATCATCTTTATACACTTTTGAATACTCACTGCCAAAAACCACATTAATGCTGTACAATCTACTCCTACAACAGTTGATATTCAAAGCAAACATTCTTTTCTCACATGTGAAACTATGGCAAAAGTTAGCTGTCAAACACACTCATCTGTAGTGCAGGATCACAGTTAAGCACAGTTAAGTAGTTTGATTTAGAAATTCAGCACTGATTTATGCTCCATGGGGTCAGTTGCTCTGAGAAATTTTGATTAATTCCTGAACAGTACGAACCTTGAGAATCCATTCCTTGTGATAGCTCCTCACACAGAGAACACAGTGAGAAGGAAGAACTAAGTGAAATATCTATGTAGTTTTCCTACCTGTAGAACTCTGGAACATATTAAGAGTGAACAATGCGGAATAACTCCAGAGTTACAATAGCCTGTTCCATTCCAAAATCAGAATATCAGAAAATTTGCAGATCTTGATTTTCTATTGTTTAGAACTTTGTGTAATAATTGTAATTTAAGAGTGGTTTAAATACACCTGATAGATTTTCGCAGGAGCATGCATGGTGGCTGGAATCAAACTGGGCAAAGAAAAAACAAAGAAAATATTATCTTGCATTAATGTTACTCCCAAACGACTTCCTGATTAATTTTTTTTCTGCTTACACATATATGGTATCATATTTTGAAGGGACAAGATCCTAATTACTGTTTCATATTTTTAACTATTATAGGCACATTATTATGGCTACAATAATACCAGGAATACCTTTTTCATATTTCCTTTGACATTTTTTGTGGTTTGAGTTAAGTGAAACAAAGAGGGTTTATGTCAAGTAATGAATTGCTTTGGATATTTCCATAGGCAGTGGAAAGTAGATAATTCAATGATGTTACCAAGAGCTATTTTGTAAATGATCAGCAACATTTGACAGGTTTCAATAGGAAAAGGAAAATTAACAGTAGGTATTTAATAAAGTTTCTGGACAACTTCTCAGCTGGCGAGCATCAACATGCTTTAATGGGTTTTGGGTGATCTGGTCTTTCATTTCAGGATATAGCAGAGTGTACAGACAAAATCAAAAGGTATGAAGTATACTTTAGCAATCAAGAGGTACTCACTCTGCAAACAGTCAGCATTTAGGAGGTCTTGGCACTTCTCATGGCATTTGACTCCACATTCGGTGCATCTCATGCCTTGCCTGGCTATGCCCCAAAGTAGGCCTTCACATTCATAACAGTATGTGGGAGTTGTAGCTGTCCAAATTTCAAAGTTATGAGGTGTAGTTGATGATATTGGATAGATCAAAGCCTGCAATGTCTTCTTGAAGACATGGATTTTCTGTTGGGTTAGAAAAAAAAGATTCAGTTGTTTTGTTTAATACAAGTCAATTTTTTCTAAATTATATGCCATTTATGCTTGAAATGTTACAATATATCAGATTATACATCAAAGTATGAACTAATTTGCAAAATACTGATTTACTCATTTTGCTTCACACTTTGAAGATAAAAGAATCCTGGATGACTGTTTAGTCTGATTGCAGAAACAGCAGAGTTAAGCTGGAATCAAGTTAATCAATTAACACAACATCTTATATGTATTTTTATATTTTGAAGCAGAAAGAAAATTCATCAGCATTACATTCTTTGGGGCATTTTGAGTAGTCACCTAACATTACTTCTAAATATTTAAATACTTTCTACGGGAACTTAGACACACTGTACAAAACATACTTTGATTATATAGATCAGTATCCTTTAATACTTAGTGTCTATAAAAGCTCATCAAATAAAAGTGAGCCAATCTCAGGGTTCCATTTTATCTGTATTCCTGTAATAGCATACTCACTACTTCCTTTTTAACCATCAAGTTGCATTTTACTACAGACAAGAATGATCCATACTCTCAAAAATTCAAACATATTGCTTGGACTGTTTTGACTTAAGACCCATGGCCAGTTCTATTACAAGAAGAGTTATTTGCTATTCACTGATTAGTACTGTAACAACCTCAATCTCAGCTCTTTAATGCTTAATAAGGTGAAAACAAAGCAGTCTCTGAAGTTTTGCATATAACGCCTTGGCTTATATGGGCACAATGATCTGCTTTGTTTATCTGAGTTTTTTTTGAGGCACCCAGATATTTTAGGTCTGGGCAATTTACTGGGAATAAGAACTCAGCAACTTATAGGCAGTACTTGGCACCACCCAAAAATAGGACATTAAGTTGTTTGTGGTTTTTTTACAGGGTGGGTGTTCACTAAATGCACACATGGCTGCCATGAATGCATTTGACATTTCGGACCTGTTCCCTTATAAATGAACAATTGTTTCTCTTAGAAAAAAGAAACCATATTAAAAAAAGGTAGCACAGTGGGATATTTCTGAAAGTCTGTCCTACCATGTCTTCCTCTGGTGTGGATATAATGTGAGGTTGCTCTAATGCTGGCGGTACAGATGCAGCAAACTGGGGAACAACACTTTGGAATTGGTGTGGTTTGTCTGTTTGTGCTTTAACATCACTGCCACAGTCCTGACAGTATAGAAAGCAAGACAAACTTATTCAGTGAAACTTTTGCTAACACTCCCTTATATTCAGCCATGGTAAATGTATGCCGAATGCAAGATATAATACCTGTCGAAAAATATGCTGACACATTCTTGGTTGTGTCTGTCTGCATATCTGCTCAAAGTTGGGAGGTATTCTGCTCATAATAGGTTGTCTGATAAAAATAACTTTTTTGGTGTCTGTATATCTGCATAATATTGCACAGAGTCATCAATTAAAGGACTTTTGCTACTGTGTGAAACCTACACCATGTAGCCATAAATGTGCTGAATCATAGGTTCAAGCACTAAAAATAACAAACCCTAATGTCCAGTTGCCTAGGCTGCAACAGCTCTTATTGAAGTCAATAGTTACATGCTAAAAACAACATCTGTTTGTGAAGCCTGGCCAATGATATATGGTGAGACATTTCACAGGTATTTGTTCCTAGCACTTTGAGAACACTGTAGAACTGAACTAAGAGAAAAACCTGATACAGCAGGAAAGATTCAAATAAGTACTGAATTACTCTACAGGGTGCTCCTTATCCTCTCTAATCACTTCCCTGAAAGCAGCTAAGGTGTTCGGTTTGGCAGACCCTAAGGACAACTGTGATAGTCATGGCCACCTAACTCTGGAGAATTCATCTTTGTACATTTCTCCACTTTTGCCTTCCATGTCACAATTTACCAGTTACAGGGATCAGAGAGAAAGCTTTAAAAAAACCTAAAGTGAATTTATACAGCTCGCTGAGGAATCGTGTTTCTCAGAAACCACTGATTACACTCTCCCACTCCTGAACTCTGGCAGTCTCCATACAAATCCTGCCCTTTCACCCTGTTCAGCTTCACTGTTTTTTCATATTACAAATACTTTTAAAATGTTGCCATTATCTTCTTCTGAAATGTCAGTAAGTACTGAAATGGTAGAGCTCAACAGGCCTGAAACATTTGCAGGTAAATGAAGTTTTCAGCTGAAAGACACGATTTGTAGATTGGTTTTGCTTCTGAACATATTCTTTCCCCTGTTGTTAATAACGCAAATTGCAAAGGAGAATTTTATTTCTCTTACTGTCTAGAGGCTTTCATTCCTATTACTCTTCACTGTTTAAATATTTCTGTTATATGGATCCACTGAGCATGACAACATGGCACTAATAACTTCCAGTGTAACAATATAACTAATTACTGGCTTGGCAACATTTAGCACTATTAATATGTAGCAGAATTATTTGGTTATCTGCTTATCCTGTGAAGGGAAGTTTGTTTCTGTCACATACTACTTGAGACTTTTCCACATCATTGATCTATTATTTTCAAAAACTAGCAGCTCTCTTTGTTCAGCATAGCAATTAAATGGATGCTCAAGTGAAAGCATATGTCTGTCTCACACTACTTAAAATGTCTTTGGATCTGTACTTGAGAACGTGCAAACTCACTGTGTCATGTGTGTGTTGTACCAAAAGGATAGCAGTGACAGGTGTCAAAGCTCAAAGCCTTAACCTCAGGTTTTAAATTTTTGAGTAGGTGGCACCTGAGTTTTAATAAAAGGCATTTGTTCAAAGAATTTTCGTACTGAATATAATCAGCCAAATAACCTGCTCTCACCAGAGTCATTAATATTCCCTCCAGAAAAAGTTGAGGGAGGGTAAAAATTGGGAAGACCTTAATCAGAGGAATAACTTGCCCAAAGGGGATTGTTTTCCCTTAGCTTTCATTGGTGACTGCATTTCTCCATCTACATTTCACATCTTCATTTTGTGGAGGGTATCTGGAGAATTCTTTTATGCCTGAAGGTATGTTGCTCTACTCAGTGTAATGATGCCCTAGGTTATTAAATTTGGCTGGCTTCTTAAAGACCAAGTAGAAAAGTATTACCTTTCCCTTGTTTTAAAAATCTTGCAAGTGGCTTTACTGGCTGTACCATTACATTTACCTGTGAAAGAGTACTCCTGGACCTTTGGCATGTTTAGTGAGAGCTGGTGTCAGACTGGCTTCTCTTAGTCACCTCTTCGCTGAATTAGATCTTTATTAGATTTTTACTGGAAAATTGGTTCATTTTCTCATCAAATGAACTTTTATGTATCTAAATTATATTTGTTGTCTGCCTTTGGACTTAAATTTTTATTTAAAGATTTTTAAGAAATAACTATTTCTAGTACACAGTTCTTCATATGGCATGGTTCAAATGGAGGACAAAGATTTTGAAGGCAAAAAAACTCATTCAAATTAATTTTCTCTTTCCAATTCTCCTGAATCAGAGTTCAGTAGTTTCTTCTGGTTGATGGCAAGCATTGTAGAAATGTTTACACTGAGCTGTTCACTGGGATTTGCTGTCTTGTTTTCCTCCTGAGCAGTAGCACTTACATAAGAATCTATAAGTGTGGTCCAAATTATCCTTTCTTGTCCTACATTTCCTGGCAATTAATATTATTTACAAAGCTTGCAACTTTAGCTTTTCAAAGTCAGAGCCTGGTAGTTTTTACATGAGAGGAGGTATGTAAATAAATAGTTGAATATGTATTATTTGTCATAAAAGTTAGTAATACATAATTTTGTTTGTTTAGTAAATATCTTTCTGTAAAGCATATGGAATATCTTAGGGTCTTTTACTGAACTTGGGTATTCTTGTACAAACTATAACAAAGATGAAAAAAGTCTTTCTTTTGTATCACTTGGATGGTGTCAGTTTTTCTCTATAACTTTCCCTCAGCCTTGAACAACTTCTTAAGATTCCCTAGTTGTCCATTCTATCAGCCTTCCTATTGGAAGAACATTTCAAACACCAGCTGTTTTTTACCTCAGCAATCCATCCCTGAGCACCACCAAATTGTGACTTTACGATTACCATATAAGCACAGAAAATTCACGGTAAATCAGATAAGACTAATGGACATGTGTGTATTTGTGCTATGGATTTCAGTTCCCAGAACACCTGTCAGTATTTTCTATTCTCCCATTCTTCTGCTATGGACCTTAACAACAGTGTAAGAAAAATTCAGCTCTTCATTTTTCTTCAAAGTAGGATATATTTTAGAAGGGTATGCATGCTCTAGCAATTTGAGGAACACAAAAAGGGTCTGTATTCCTTCAAATTATTGTTTTTGCTTAGTTCAGTCATACAAACCTTCTCTCACATCACACTTCAAGTATTCTTGAAGAAAATGGCATATGTTGTGTTTTTGTTTCAAAAAAATTTAGTTTGCTAAATCTAAGCAAAGTCAGTAATGGTAAACCACAACTCACAAGTCTGACTAGCTACAACAATATGATTTTTCAAAAGATTCTCATGGTCACTTCTATGAATTAAATATTTCTTCTAGAATCACATATGTAATTAGCATGAGTTACACTTAAAAAAAAGTCAAGCAACCTATAATGACTGGGAAAAAATAACAACCACAAAGAAACCATCTTCCAGAGTCCCGTCATTCTAATTGAACTCACGGTATGATGAAGAAAAAGGTGCTGAAAGACTGCAGGTAAACCTGGTACAGTTGGACTATTTAAAATAAAAGACTTCCCCAAATAAGTCTTTTGTAAAACAAAGGTTTCTTGCTTAGTCTGAAATAAAAGGCTTCCTCAAATAAGTCTTTTGTAAAACAAAGGTTTCTTGCTTAGTCTGACTGGCATGGATATGGGTCAGCAGAAGCAAACCTGGCCTTGCTACTGTGGATCAGGGAATGAATTCTGCTCAAGATCCCTGAAAGTTCCTACCAATAACTGGAATACACTCAATTTCATCCAGTTTGGAGTGTCTCAGGCTGAAATAATTTTTAAATATCTTTGAACAAAAATGTCTCTATTATTTAAATGACTTAAGCCTGTCGCTGAAAACACTTACCATTTCGTCGGTGTTTATGGAGGTCCGGATAAGCATGGCCATGGAAATACCAGATTTTCTAGCTGCAAGTGTCTAAGAAAAATGCAAAACAGTTACAAATTATATAAGTAACACCAGCTGTTGATTCTAATGGAAAGCAAGAAGTACTTGATTATGCTATTGGATGTAAGCAAAACTGTAGAAGATACAAAAACTTTTAGTGAATCTTTGCAGCCCACAATTTTTAAGGTTTCAAGATAACAGAAGTATACTTTCCATCATCATTACTGTTTCTTTCAGCAGTGCCCAGCTGAACTGCCATTCCTAATACAAAACCTGTTATTCAGAGGTTTGTGACTCAGTTTTTTTAAACCACAGGCTGTCACTGTTTTTCCGCTTTGCCAACCAAATTAGTGTGGTACAAGGATAGGCATCCTGCCCTAATTTGGAAGCTGACTGTGCCTGCAGCAACTTGGGAGATCATTTTGCAACAGTCTTACGCTTCAAGTTGTCAGTCTGGATAATTTTTTGTAACTCACTGAGCATTTTAAAACTCTGTGTATGTATATAAAATGCTATTTGTCTTAAATAAAAAGACCTTGAGAAACCCGTAAGTATTATTTTCCTTAAAGACAATATTGATTCAATACTATGGATAGCTGTATGGAGAACTACTCTGGCTGAGACAAGAAAAAAGACTAGAACTCAGTCTCAATCTGTTCTCATTTGGCCACTTGATGTTATTGGTATATGGACAGCACCTGTTTCTGAAGACCATGTACTTGGCTGTAGAGATAATCTAATCTGCTCTAGTACAGTACATACAGAGGGACTGAAAATAAAGTATTTTTAATATACAATACATGGAATACAAGGAATTTTATATTCCTTCTTGCAATACATCAGAAATTTAACGAGTCCTTGAGAATTAACTAGCAAGTATAAAGATCAGAAGGAAAAAGACCCTTGGGAAATGAGTTCTGTGTGTTTTCCAAGTAATATTTCAAATCTGAACATCACTTCTGCTATCAGTAGTCCTTTTGTCCTAACAGAAACAGATAAGATTTATTCCACTGTGCTAAATATCAACCATAACACTGTTATATTACTGTACTTCACCTCCCGTGTTGGTCTCATTCTTCCTTTCTCCTATTCTAAATCATTCCAAATACGTCTGTATACTTGTGCTTTATCTCTGTTTTTCTGTCATCCAGTATCTGCCTTGTCATTCTTTGCTGCCCTCACAGTCTAGCAGTGTGTGCATCAATTATACCACCCACTAACCATAAGTCTGTTTTTGCCTTTGTTATGAGGATACAGATTTTCACCCAGCTCTGAAGTGGATCTCTGTAGTACACCATTATAGAACTATTACAGCAAAAGTTTAAATGATATTTTGCATATGACGTTCTTATTTTTGTGAAATACGTACTGAGTGAGAAGCAATTTAGGCTTACATCAGCAGAGGAATTGCATCATTAATCTCTGGATGAAGAGACAATTCCAATTTCTTCCCATTTTGTAATTTTAAACATTGACATTTAAAATGGATTTCTATTTATTTATTTATAAGACTGTTCAATTTTAATTCTAAATGTTCACTTTCCCTGATTCAATTTCCAATAAGTTTCTCTTGATAATAATTAAACTTGCAGTCTGACACAAAATTATTAATCTTGTGAAACCAATTATAGGGTAAGAAATCATCCTTGGTTTAGTAATATTTGATTAATCACTCTGCTATTAAATAGAACACTCCTTTTTCTTTTTTCTCATTTAAACTCAGGAGTTTGCCAACTTTATGCCATTAATGTGCTATCAGATTTTCCATTCTGTTATTATTAAGTAAATAATTCTGTTTGCTTCTCTGTGACCGTCTTTTCATTCTGTTTCTGTGAATATGGAAAATTCCATGGGTGTGTGCCAGTGAGATTGACAAAGTCACAGGAAAGATTAAATAGCACCCAGGTGGTGTTTTTTCACACTTTTTGTGAAAAACCCTAATGCTACAGGACCCACATATCAAAGTGAAAAATGGCGAGTAAAAATGCTTTGGGATCATGAAGAAGAAAAGAAACAATTTTCACAATCAGTAGAGTTTCAGATTTTAAAACAATGTACTTTAAGAGCATACATCTTTTGATCCCCCTTGAAGCAATAGTTTTTTCTCAAAGTCTTGCAAGGTACCCATGTACATTTACTTGACTGCACGAAGCTAGCTTTATAGTTTTGACCTCCAGTCTTCATGTCCCTTATACTTAGGAAGGGATTTGACCCTTTTAGGTCTCAACTGCACATTCGTAGCCATTCCAAGCAAGGGAGCAATGTGAACAACTTGTCAGGACAGGAGTACAAAGGGCATAATAACATTAACCTCAAATATTGGGCAGTGACTGCTGCTGTGTCCTGTCCTCCAGCAATACAGCAAAGTGCATGAGCCAGCAGAACTGCAGTTTCATGCTATCAGAATAAGTCAATAAACAGATAGGATTTCCTGTGAGAAAAAAGAAAATAGGGAAGCAATTTTGACCCTGTCATGTGTCCTTCAAGCCCAGTATTCCTAAGGGTTACCCTTGGAACCATGGAGCTTTACCAGTTTATCCTTTAATCAGAATTGTGTCTAAAATTATAGTACAGCACTCTAAATAAAATAACAAAACCTAATAGGAAACAAATAATTAGGCTGTTCTTAATAAACTGTTTGTCATGTTGAAAGAAAGTGATATCTAGAGGGATTTGTGATAAAATAGTAATTTTAAAAGTCGTATGTATTAAATTTACAGGTATTTTAGTGGAAAAAGAAACCAAAAGCATTATTTCCACTTATGCATCACTGTCAGGATAAACTACACTGTACAAGAGACAGCCCGTGAACAAAATGCTTTAGTTCTGAAATACTGTAGATATTGATAATTCAATAGCTTGAAGCACTGAACAAACACAGCAGTGTCAGTTCTTAAGTATGGAATGAAATAAAGAGTGAGCATTTTGCAAAGTAAAAGGGGAAAATGCTGCCAGACTTATCTGTGGGAAAGAAGGTGACAGGTTATGAATGTAAGAAAACTTTTCCCCCTATTACTTCTCTGTTTTTAAGTAGCAGCAAGAAAGAAAGGTAAGTGTGGCCAATCATCTGGAACATCGGAACATCCAGGAAATTGTCCTAATTGTCAGAGCATCAAAAGAATGTGGTGAGCAGCAGGAACTTGAAGTGTTTCATCACTCCCCGTTCAGAGGACACAAAACTTGTCAGCAGTTTATACTTGTTTACCCTCTCAAACTGATGTTCAGATCCTACCTCATATCTTTCCTTATGTGAAAATTTGACCTATAGAGTGTAAAGACCTTAAGTTGTATTATGAACATATGAACAAATCTATAAAAAACAAAAAAAATGGCAAAACCCCCAAACAATAAGAGATGATCAAGAAGACCATCGTCTACTTAATTTTAAAATTTTTTTCCAAATCCTTGATACAGGATTTAAAATAAATCTCCTTTATGCTCAAGGCCTTTCATATGACCTAATAACTTGCATCTACACTGCATAATTTATTACCTCCAAATTTGCCTCAGCAGCTTAAATAAATAAATTAATACAATTAGCAGTCATTCTAGCAAAAA
The DNA here is from genome assembly GCA_013400975.1 of Atrichornis clamosus. Classification (NCBI taxonomy): domain Eukaryota; kingdom Metazoa; phylum Chordata; class Aves; order Passeriformes; family Menuridae; genus Atrichornis; species Atrichornis clamosus. Next base: position 446,271 of record WBMZ01003425.1, on the reverse strand, counting down.
CATCGAAATATGGTAACTGCAAGAAAAAGCAAATTGGACTCAAACAACAATTACATGTTAAATGATCAACTGTGTTGGTAAGGAAAGAAAAATAAAGGAGTCCCCTATCAGAATAAAACAAGCAGGCTGTGTTTTGCACAGCTAAAATCGCACAGAGGAACAAGCACTCATGCTAATGTAACTGTTTGTGACTACTGGCTGTGCCATGCAATACTCCTTTCTCTGGTTTCTTTTCTCCTTCACAAAAATCTACAGACTGCTATCACAAGGGAGAAAAAGTAGAAGACAAAATATTTTTTACCACTTTACTAATGCTGACTTTATTTTTAATGTGAAGTGAAAGTTACCAACTAGAGGTGAATGTGACAAAAATATCACTGTTTTCATCATTTAAAGCCTGCACAATTTCAGAATGTTTCTCTTTGAGCAATTACAGGCAATTTATCACTCTAGGGATCTCAACTTTATTATTTTGGAAGACAGATTTTTACTCTGTTTCCTGGGGTGCTGGTGTGGAGGGGGGTAGGAAGGAGGAACAAGTAACTTGAAAGGAAGTAAGATACTGAGTGAAATTACTTAGCCCTGTCCCGTAATTTTTCTATTAAAAAAGGTTGATGTCTAATCCTGAAATAGTCAACAGAAGTGCAGTCTTAAGACCAGAAAACAGATTTGGAAAGAAAATGACAATTCAGCTCAACTACACAACCATTACTGGACTTTACCATTTACATTTTCTTCATATTAGTAGCACAGACACAAAAGCATATCCTCAAAGATAATGATATTATTTTGATTTTCCTTTAGTAGAATTAAAAAAAACCTTCACAAGTATAAAAATACTGATTATTTTATGATTTAAATTAAATTAAAAATGAATATTTTTATTATAAATATAATCCAATTTTCCTGTCAATGCTTAAAGGAGCTAAGAAGATGGACTGCAGATAGCAAACAATGTAAAATAGTCCAGATATTTAGCTGACAACATACCAAAGCAGAGAATATGACTTCTGCAATTTAAATATATCTCTTCTTTATATGAATGTTCAAATTACAATATTTGAATCCTAGCCTCTATAAATGTTTTTTGTTGGGGAGACACAGAAAAAATGTTTCGGTGGATTATCATTTTAGCTGAAACAAGCAGTTGTTTCATCTAGTATGTTCACTTCAACAGACTGTTTTACAACAGCAGCAAAGCTTCACAAATTATTCTTGTGTTCTTATAATAAAATAATAAAGCTAAGGAGAAATACATTCCTGAATGATCAAAAGAAGAAATTTGCCCGATTACAGTGACTGCACAGTATAAAGTCACCTTTAAATCAAATAAGCCCAGGAACTTTTTAGAGTTTTCCTAACATTCAAAATGCTGACTGGCATTACGAGAAGCAAAGACAGTAAAACAGAGCTACCTTTGGCTATGGCTGGGAAGATCACTACACCTATTTGGCCACTGGGAATTAAGAACTTCTAACCTCCGCTATAATTATTCTTACTCCTCTCCCTGGTTGTAGCCTCACCTCAACTCAAGCCCTAACTAGTAAAAAAGACAGAATATGGTTTTTAAGTGCAGAAGTTATAGCAATTACATCAGCAAGTGCACTGGGCTCCTCTTTACTGCCTCCACAGAGCGTCTGTTGATGCTCTCTGTATTGTTACTGCACTTGAGCCATCATTTCTCCTTTCACTGCCTTTCTCTCCTCTATCAGATACATTCTGCCAGAAGTCTAATTATGACTCTTGACTGCAGCAAAGAGAACTGTCCCTTCAGGTGCGTTTTGACTGCCTTATCCTGTCTAATGACTGAATTCAAAATAAACAGAGAAAGCAGAGCATCCCAAAGCCTTAGTGCAAAAAGCTGCTCAGAGATTTAGAAGGAGAGTGTCCAAATGATGGCAATGAGGATGGGAAGAGCCTCGAGGGGAAGCCATAAAGGAGTGGCTGAGGGCACTGGGTCTGTTCAGCCTGGAGAGGAGACTGAGAGGAGACCTCATTGCAGTTACAACTTCCTCGTGAGGGGAAGAGGAGGGGCAGGCACTGATCTCTCCTCTCTGACCAGTGACAGGATCAGAGGGAATGTCCTGAAGCTGTGTCAGGGGAGGTTGAGGTTGGATCTTAGAAAGAGGTTCTTCACTCAGAGGGTGATCAGGCACTGGAAGAGGTACCCCAGGGGAATGGTCACAGCACCAAGCCTGACAGAGCTCCAGAAGAGTTTGGACAACACCCCCAGGCACATGGTGTGACTCTTGGGGATTTCCTGTGCAGGGCCAGGAGTTGGACTCAATGATCCCAGTGGGTCCCTGTCAACTCAACATATTCTGTGATTCTAAGTTGAAAATTGGGTTTTTCAAAATGTGAATTTATGGAAACAAATGGGAGTCAAAGATATCATCTTAAGAAAGTGTACATAATCTGGATAAATATTACGTTGAGATACCATGCTGAAAGCATGAAAATAATAAAGTGTAACTGAAAGTGCAGAGGGATTACAAAAATAAGGAATAATGTATCTGACTGATACTGGAGAATTTAAAAGTAGTGAACATTTTCAACTTCTCTTTCTCTAGGTATCTAAGGCTTTCCAGTACCACAGGGGAAGCATCATGCTTGAGTCCTAAACTTCATGCTTATATCATTAGAAAAGATATTTGGAATATACTGATAAAATTTTAACAAATTTTTTCTATTAATTTTGGTATACCTGATGAAGAGGAGAACACATTCACATAAGGCACAACTTCTCTTATTATTAAATTCTTGGTCATAAAATATTTTTTCTACTTTCCAATACAAGATCATAATAAAATATGACATTAACAGAATCCATAAGTTATTATGATCATTTTAGAAAATTTATCAATATGAAAGTACTTACCATAGCCTGAAAAATCCAGACAAGATAGGAAAGAAATTATAAAGAATATTAATAGTGAGATTTATTGCAACAAAAAGTGAAATTATATTTATTTCAGTCAGTATCAAAAGTCTAGCACTCATTTCTAGTAATATTATTTCTATTTTCCTGAAACAGTCATAGGTAAGCATAGAAAAGGATCATTTACATTTCTTTTGATGTCAACTCATTCTGAGATGTACCTTTCTGTAAACAGTTCCCACAATTAAGAATAAAACAGAGTATCATTTAATATGCATAAAAGTGTCATAACATTAGAAGATAGTAGATTATATTCATGTGTAATACAATTAACAGTGGAGAGGCTGCTCTCAAACAGATGGTTTTAATGAATTCAGGCTCTACTAAGTCATATATTCTAACATTTAATTGATTTCAGAAGGAATTCTACCCTAAAATAATTGCTGTGCTTTCTCTTTGTGACAACTCAGACAGTGTGGTGGATCACTGCAGAGTATCTGAACACAGTTACTGAAAAAACATTGAGCAATAATTTGGCAAAGACTGATCTTTTAATGACAACTACAGTAACCATTTACTTAGGCTAACACCCCATCCTTTCTTTACAATGAGAAATTGGTTGGGGGCTAACTGCCATCAGAGACTAAATAGGTATTTTACTCAATTATGAACTCTGTAGTACAGGAAAAAAATAAAGAGAAATGTGAATAGCCCTTGAAATTCTTCAGAGCAGAGAGATTCTACTTAATCTTGCTTTGACTGGAATCCAGAATAAGTCTCAAAGGAACTGCCATTCCTTTCCCCTTTCTGAAATTTATTTTCCTAAATTATTATTGTTTACAATGACTGTTAAAAAAATCTGATACCTCATCCTTGTCTTGTACCAAAAGTAGCCATAATTCTTAAAAATATTCATAGTGAAAAAGGGCTGCTTTTTGAAAGGAACTTCCTTTCTCATTCAGTATCAAAATAAATCAAATGAATCAGTACCCCAAACACTCAATAGCAGTTGTCTTTATGAAAATGAGTTTTTAGTTTATTATTGCATGAAATGCACATTACTTGATTACCCAAATAATACCTAAATATTCAATGAGATATTCAGATTTATCTAGCACATTATAACAACTGCCTCATTGACTTTTACTGGCCTAAATCCATTTTCTCAAGATACCTTTTTTCCATAAAACAATTGTTGCAAGCAATCATTCAGATGTGCAATAGCAATTACAAGAAACACGTAGACAACTGACAAATCAACAGTTTTGGATGTTACTCACCACATCTCGAACAATGGGAAAAGATTTCTTTCTCCGCAGGTCTGGCATGCTGTCAATCCCATACAGACCACGACCAGCACTGCAGGAGATGAAAAAGCACAGAAGAAAATAAAAACATGGGGTTTACAAGTCTACATCCTTAAGAACTGCTTATATTGTCTGTATTTAGAGTTAAAATCAAAATTAGCAGCTATCAGCTAAAGAAGGTAAGTGCTCTAACTCTTATGAAAAACCAGTAGGAGTGTTCTTGATGCTTTTTCTTCTGGCATTCACCCAAAGCAGAGTAGCTGAACTGTTGCTTAGTAAGTCCTAAAACGTTTTATCGTTGATTTAGAAGTCATAAGAGTAGCTTTCCATCATAAGTTCCTGTATATCTGGTAGTTGAGACACAGCCCAACATCGCATATTGACTACCATATATATCACTGAATATCATTGTAATAAACTTGACACAAAGATTAAAATATCTCGCTAAATACAAAATCACATCTCATATAACTCCACATGAATGTGGAAAACTGAACTTGTCACTTTGAAAATAATTCCATGATGACAATAATAATTATTTTCTCTTGCCTGGTTTAAGCTTTTTCATTGAGCACACAATTAAACCCCAATTAGACCTCACATAAAAGGTGGAAACAACAACAAATAGCAACCTGGAGTCACTTCAGAGAGTAAAAGGCTGACACACCAACAGAATTTAAAATACATACTGATCTGGATAACAATCAACTTCATTCTCCCTGACTGTTCAAAACAATTAACATCGGTATTCTCCTGAACTTTTTCCACTGAGGATTTTGGAAGATTGCTGTATACCTTGTCAGTTCTAATTCAGAGATACCTGAAGATTCTTAGAGAAGCTGGGATACCATAATTTTGAAGATCCAACATTTTCCTTTCCACGGTCCTTCTGTTTGACACTACCTCAAATACTTTTTTCAGTTCTTATATTTCTCTAAGTATATAAAAACTACATGTCACAACAAAGATTTTGTCATCTGAAAGCCTTCATCTTATTTATACACATGACAATTATTGCATGAAAAGAGATATAACTGAAATTACTGATGAAATTTTCACTTTCTTCTGGTGCACCAACATCATTCACTAAGAAAGGGAAAAGAATTCATGACCTGCTTATGCAATTCTTTTACATTTTCACATGAACATTCTTCCATGCAGGGTTGTAATACTAGAACTTATTTTCAAGAACATAAAGATTGTGGTGGACCCAAATTGCAACTTCCAGACACACTTACAAACCCAGCAAAAGTGGGATAGAAATAAAATAACAATTCTGAGGTTGTGAAAAGTAAATGCACAGAGACCAAGAGAGAAAATCAGGGCTTTTTGCTACTCAGGAGCAGTTCCATCTGCAGTAAATAAAAGTTATTGTGTATAAGGCATTCTTATGCTCACAAAGATGCAATATCTGTAAAATGATTCCCACCTATTATTCTGCTCTATAACACACAAATATGACTAAAATTGAGGTTCTTACTAAACTCCTTTTACTGATGATTAAGAAATATCATATAGCAAGGAAAAAAATCCAAATTCAAGAATGACTAAAAGTCTTTCTATGGGGAAAAAAAAAAGTTTGAATTCAGAATGCTGATTATGTTACCAAAAAAAAGGATGTCTTCTGAGGGAACCGCAAGAATGATGGAATAAAGACAGATGAGTACATAATACAAAGATATTTTATTATGACATTAACAATGTAATTTGTGCTCAGTGATCTGCTATAACAGCAGCTATATCTGCTGTCACACCTCTGTCTTTAAATAGCTACTCAATCTGTACTTCCTCCCCACAGTCTTTTCATTATGATTTGCAACTCAACTTCAACTTAGCAGAAATATCTAGCTCTGCTTTTTCCTCTGTGTATCTGTACAATATAGCAAATATTTGCTTATAAGTTTATATATAGTCAAGAAATACCAATTTTATCTTGAAAAGGTAAAACCTATTCCAGTTACTAACTGCAAGGCAAAATATCAATGACATGAAATATTTTTGCTTTAAATGCCCTTTATCATTTCTGAAAATACCAAGGCAGTACTGCAGATACTACCAAGGCGTTTATGTATTCCACCAGCAGGTTCTGCAACTTTTCTGCAATTCTTTTAATTGTTGAAGTATGGCAATGGCATGCTTCAACAACTAGGAGTTCTTACACTTGCATACTTACCTGAATACCCTTAAGAGATTAAAGAAGCTAACCACACTTGAGGGAAGAATGACAATTTGAAACTGCAGCTTGTAAAGGGAACTGTATCCTTTCTTTTGTGCAATAAACCAATGACCAGACGAACTCCTACAAGACAATAACTCCTGCCTCTCTGCTGGAAACACACATCTCAGTCTTATTTTCAGAGAATTCCTTATGTAGTACTTTTTCTCACATCTTTACTGTAAGAGCCCTGACTCTGGTGATATGAACCAGACATTCTCCTGTGCACAAAATCTTTGTACAAGAACAAATTGATCCTTCTAATAACATTTAAGAGGACCATAATTATGCAAAGACTTTTGGCTATCAGTTGCAAATAAGGATTAATATACTGATCTGGATTGTGAGATCAAACGTTATTGAAAAAGAGGAGAGCTTCCTTACCAGAACTAACAAACTGGACAACGCTGTATTGACAATGAATTTACAGTCTTTGTATATAGCCTTTGGAAACATTGAACACTACAGCCATAGAAAAATGGTTCATGTTAATGTAGGTTATACATTGAAGCTTCTGCTCCCCTCCCTACACCCAATTATAGCCCAAAAGTAGCCTGACACAAATGATGAATTTGAATCTTAATAATTTGATAGATGTTATCATTCAAGCCAAGAAAAAAATCTGTCATATTAACTTTTTTTTGTGCTTCTGAAAATATTCTACATAACACAGTAATCTATTTGAATTTGTCAGAGAATATAAGAAAAATACATTTGTTTTCCCGTTGAGAATATGCCACTGAAGGAAAGGAGCAATCATCAGCATGCTGCACCATCTGTGTAATATTTAAAAATTTCAGAATGGATCAGGCTGCGTGGCAAAATGATCAGTCTCTGACTCACCATTAGGCAAGCAATAAATTAATACAGAGCATATCTCTGGAAAAAGTAAAACTGTGCTACCCAAGATTCATATACATAAAGAAAAACCCAGCTGACCTACTTTCACTTTTTAAAAATACGGAAATAATGAGCTCCAACGTGTCTCATTTTCAATAAAGTGAAGAAGAAAAATAAAATGAAGATATTATGTGGTATTGCTATGGAAAAACCAGGAAAGGTGGTGCTTTTGCCTTTGGACAGAGAAGTTGCATGAGAAACCCCAGAAATGCTGACTTTGGTCTTTGCCTTGATTTGCTTGTCCTGCTTGTCTTTCATTTCATGCAACCAAGTGAAGGTCATTGCAGAGAATGAAGAGCTGCAGTTCTTGCCATGGACTTGGGATGCGCTGGTGTGTGTGAGGTGGGTTCAGAGCATTGTGACAGGAGAGGGAAGAACAAGGCAGAAAAGAGGCAACTGAGATATTTCTGTGTAGATAAGGCACAGTAACAATAGCTGCGAGGGAAGGAATCTCCCCTTGCTTCAAGTGGCAACATCTTTTGGAGAGAATTAGAGGGGGCAGGAGTCATAGCTATGCTGGCAGTGAAAAGGCTGAGGGATCCTCGAATTTAGCATTAGGTTTTGCATGCAGGAGTAGAGTGGGAAGTGTGATTAAAACAGAGCCACAGAAGTCTTTGAAATGACAGCATTCTTTGGCAGACTGAGAAGTTAAATAAAAATTGCATAACTGTTTTCAGGGAAGACTAGTATAATAGAGGTTTGAATGAAGATACTGCAGACAGAAAAGGGAGGAGAGGACCAGTCTATACTTTGTCAGCAAAAGAAATAAGGTTTAATCTAAAAATATGAGCTAGTATTGAGCTACTGTCAGCCATATGAAGTTGTCCTATGCAGTGGTTGCAGGATGTCTGTATGAAGGATTGACACAGGTTATTCTCAGAGGATTCAATATTTCATTATATTCACCTGTGAATGGAAGAGAGAGCATAAGAGTAGCTTCTGTCTGTATAGTCCTTGTCAGTGGCCAAAGTTCTCCTTACACCTATGAGAATTCTCTTTGTGTGTAACTCACAAAAAATAGGAATTCTACATTACCTTTTAAAGGTCTACATCTATCAGGACACTGTAATCAAGGAACTGGTTCTAGAAAGTGGTGCACACAGCAAAACAATACGGTCACATGCAGCTTCCTACAGCCAGAGATACAACACTCGACTGTCAGTACCTACACTCAGAATCTCCTTACAAAATGCTGTCCTAAGCTACTCAATAACCAGATGTTAAACTGTTTCTCTGGTCTGCATTTGGTGACTAATCCTGCCCGATGTCACATGTGGCCTCACACTCATACAGCAACTCTGAAGGTTCTGTGCATTGCAAAAGGCAGAAATACAACACTTTGAGGTATGACAGACTGCATGGAAACTACCTGTGCCACTAAAAAGCTGTAGATTGCCTTTAAATTGGTTCTTAAAAAATAAGGAATTAAAAAAATTAAAAGGAGAAGATGTACACAATGAAGCTAGCTTCCTTTTAAAATAATGCAATTTCTTAAAATAAAAAAAACTTAATCCTATAAGATTTATTTGCAGATATAAGTAACAAAATGCACAGTCATGTTGTTACTTACCCAGTAAATGCCTGGACTGCATAAAGCTTGGAAGCATCCAAGGAACTTGCACTTACTAACCGAGCCTTTAACAGAGACCAAAAAAAGTAGAGTTACTTGGTTGCTTTTAATAAGTTTTGGACAGAATTTAACTGCATCAAACGTATAAGACATATGAAAATGTTTAGCAGGGTGAGCTCCAGGCCAAAGCTAGAGTAACTGTTCCTTTGGGGTACATTTTGGGAGCATTCAGCATTTAGTGAAACACAGAGGATGAATCCATGGGAAGATAAGGTATTGCTTCCCAAACACTGTTGTCCTTTAAGTCCTATAGTGTATACAGTGTAGGTGATAATTAGAGGCAAAAATCAGATGTATTTGACAGTAGCAGACCCCTGTGTTGGCAATTATGATAAGCACAACAGTGAGGGTTATCCTGTTTATAAAATGCAACAGATTTGCAATACACTCAAAGGAGAACAAAAGAGTGGAAAGCTGGGAAAAAAACATGCAGATTTCACAACTAAAATGAAGGAACAAAACAGGTCAAATAAGTCACAAACAAACATCAACAAAATATATGATCCCTATAGGAAATAGGTGATTTTAAACCTTTTCATCCACAGAACCGTTATCTGAAAGAGAATTGGGAAAAAGGGGAATATAGGTTAGACAAAATAGTCTCTGAGGAAATATCTTATGCTAAAAAAGCCTGTCAGTGTTTTAATCTGTTAATGCAGACCAGAATCCAAGTAACATCTGTGCTTAGCTGTATAGTTGTGGCAAGATCACTGTCACTACGTTTTAAACAATCAAAAGAATGTTCTTGATAAGTAAGACCACCTGCCACTTATGAAGGTCTATGTGGATAGCACATAATATTTACATTCTATATCCCATCTCCACGTGATTTTTAGTTCTATTGCTTTTAAAGAAAAATTTTTTTCATAATAATGAATATATATTTAATATAGTTGCAATATTTTTTAAAAATGCACTATTTTCAAGGAAAAAGAGAGTTTCAACTACAGATATAAGCACACTTCACACCCCCACCCCAACTCCTGAACTGTAACTCTGCTATCACAGCTACTCATACAATGACAGAAATTACCCCCAAATGCCAATAGAACTGCAACTGCAAGAGTATAAGGTATTGTATATACAATAAATATATAATTTTAAATTGCTTAAAGTAAAAACATGATGTATTCACATTTACAATCAGACAAAATATTTGCTGACAGAGAAAGCTACCCTTAATCTATTGTCTTGTCACTTCTGCATTTTATATTACAGTGCATAAATGAAACAGTGTTGTTTTAATTGTCACCTTACTGATCTTTCCATTTCTCCAAAGGGAGTGTGCATTCTACAGACCATTTGAATAGTTTGGGTATTCTTAAGATGTTTGGAAATACTTCAGGTTACATAGATTACAAAATAATAACTTACACCCTGAACTTATGCCACATTTAATTTTTAAACCAGTTTTTATACAGGAAAATATCACGCTCAAATGCATATGTCAAAAATAAACTGGCAAGTAAAAAGTTGCACACAGCGCAGCAGTGAAAATCCAAGGCTCTACTGTACCACTAATTTTAGAGGCTACTTACATGACCAAAGCAAAGCACGTGCACAAGAATGGGCAGAATAGAACCTGGAGATAAACTGTGCAAAACACATTTTACCAGTCAGATATTATCTCATTTTCTATTCAAAAAAGCTAAGTAGAATGGAGCATTGCTAGGCATTAGCAATGGCACAACACCAAATTCGAATGCACAGAAAATCCAGCTACTCAATAGTCTCTTCTCTTTTGCAATACCAAAAAATTTGCCATGTTCTTGTGCTTGGCTACAGATCTTAGCTTTTCCTTCACAGCTACTGTGAACAATCCTTTGGAAAAAGCATGCCTAAAAGAACTAACTATAGTTTATTGACCCAAGCAAACTCATGCTTTGAGTTTTACAGAATATTAAATTGAAACAACTACAAATAGTAAAATGCATGACTTAGTGAAAATAGGGTGAGCACATAGCTCGGCACTAGGAATATCTGCTTGATATGCTATGAATTGATACTTTTCATAGTTCTTATCCTGAATGGAAATGGATGTGGTATCAATTTCTATTTTCATGTTTTAGAAAAATAAATTAAGATGTCTTTCTTCTGAGGCATGAATTATTCTCATGTTTTCTCTCTTCAAAACTTCCCTACTCCCCTTTCTGAAATACAGGAATTTCTATTTTGCCTCAGAAATTAATTCTTGGCTAAATTAAACTGTCAAATTACCCTCATTTGACACAGTAGTTTGTAAAAATGAGTTCACCCTTTAAATATTTTTTTTTTAATTTATTTGTGAAATATATTTGTCTCACAACATGAGATACTACTGGCTACTCTTTCTAAAGAAGCATGCAAAGATTTGGACAGCCATATCATCCAACTTCCCCACTCCAAAATTATTACAGCATTTCATAAGCAGGGTGAGGGCAGAGCCAGGAGTAGATGACTGTAAACTGGTCTGGCCTTGGAAACAGAATGGGAGCTGCTTTTCTGAGGGCTGAAGAAAAGATGAGGAGCAGTGAAAACCTGAGTGCTGGAGCAGCATCTGGACATCAATGAGAGAAAAGGCATGAGAGCACGTGCCAACAGGATTCTGTGTAGGAGAGACAGACTGGAGAGACAGAGCCATCAGTTCTCAAACTTGAGAAAAAGGAAGAGTCCAAAAGGTGAAGAGAAATCTGGGGACTGAAGGAAGTTTTAAGCAAGACCCTATTTGTAAGTTTAGAAGCCTCATCATAATCTGATCATGCAGGCTACACCTTCTTTCTAGAATATCTAGTCATAATATTGGTAATACTACTGCATAAAGGTGCATAATACATCTTAGTATTACTTATGTAGAATGAAATTTTTAAGTAGTTTGCAGGTACTTTGCTATCAGATGCCTTAAGAATCACATGAATTCTATGTCTAATTCACTTGTTTAGATAGTTATATTAAAAACTGTTGAGATGTGTCTTCCACATAAAATGAAATTTTGTATTTCAAAGCATGAGAGGTGGACATATGAAATTTTCTTTTCCTCTCTTGCATTTCAGCCAGCTTCATCTAATTTAACTATATTTCCTTTACTGGAACCTAATTTCACCTAAATTTAGGAAGAAGAATGACAATCAAAAATTAGAAAGGGGAGTTACAGTGAAAATTTAGGAAAGGGAAAAAAAGGTGTGTTTTTGGTTTAACTTGCTTTTATTTGCAGTTGCTACTTATAAAAAAAAATGCATCTAATGGTCTCTTTTCTCAGTAGAAATTGCACAAAGCAGACAACTGACGCAAATTTCCCAAAAAGGAGATCTTGAAAGCATCTCTTTTTTGTAACAAATGACTGCATCTTCAGAGACAAAATTAGTTTGAAAACTTCATTGTTTACTTTTGCTTGTGAGCTGACCATGAGTGAAATAATGTGAACTGAGGAAGTGTTCTTTGCATCAAAGAGAGCACCAAATAAGGAAGTGCACGGAGTCACCAAGCAATTCACTTTAGTAGTCGTTAGGCTACCAGAACAGACAGCAACATTCCTTGATGTAGATCAGAAATGAACTGTGATTATGTAAGAGACCACTGAATGTATTTTCAAATCAGGGGTTCAAGGCTAGACATCTCAGATTATACTGCTGAACGACAGTGATTTACTTAACAGAGCTTATCTTCATATAACTCATTTCTGTCATCCACACATTGAAAACACTAAACTAAAAAAGTTATGAGTGTACCTAGGAGCAGTGTAAACACCAGTTCAATTAGTTAATCTTCCTTATTTTATTTCAATTAGCTGCTTCTCCCTAAATTTTTATTTGAATTGAAAATTCACTACATTATGAAATACCAGAAATAGCCTTCATATTACGCCTCTATACCACATGCCATTTTAGATAACAGGAAAGTGTTTTACTAGGACTATAGGAAAAACACTATGGCTCCGTAATTGTTGCTGTTTCAGCTCAGTGCAGTCCACAGATATGTGCACCTGTGTACTGGAATGATGATGAGCAGGGTGGTCATCTAGCTACATACTACTGAAAATTATATTTACAAATGTCAAATACTGAAGGCAAAAGGAAAATATTCACAGACCCTTTTTATTTTTTAAGGTAGCCAATTATATTTAATCAGGTAACTACACATAAAATCAGATAAAATTACTCTTTAAGTGTCCTTTAATAAGTTCCAGGTATTAAACAGCTGAATAATATTCAGCACAGACACTAAATCCTGGCTTCTGTTGAAAGTGGTTTACAAGTACCCACCTAGGCAAGTTAGTCCCCATATGGGGAGGGTTGAGGGTGGAGTGACAGAGGCTCTTTTGGTATTCTTTTGGTTCCCTCAAATAAGCCCCCAGGCTATTTTCTAGCCACATATAAGTTTAAACATAGGCTAAGTAAAATTTCCAACAATTGTTTATTAATGCTGCATAATTACTATTCAAACTTAATCTGAAAACTAACAGATCTTAGAAAAACTTAACTTTACACTGTTACCAACAGTTTTCAAACTATTGTGGTCCAATTTATCCTTTCTAGAAGCAATGCTGCTATCTGTAACTTAGCACACAAACCAGAAATTCATCATAAAAGATAAGTTTCTGTACCCAAATTTCTGAGAAAAAAAAAATCTGTAAAGGATGCTGAAAAGTCAGATTCTTCCAACATGAAGGGTATATTAGCAATGAAGATATAGAAATGAAGACAGACTTTTGCTTCTGTAGCTTGTGGTAACATCAGAAATACAACTGGCCTTATCAGTCAGCAGAGATATTTATATAAAAAAAGTTCAGGTGATTCTGGTCCCCCAGTCATAATCCTTCAAAAGTCTTGTGCCATTATTTCACTTCTGCATTTTTCTGAGCAGCAGAACATTGTCCCAATAGACTCCTCATTCTTTAATTCTTTAATTTAACTGCAAATATTTAGTTCACCACCTCCTGCCATAGCACAAGAGCGTAATAAGGTTCTAAAAATGTAAACTCTTAGGAAATCTTAGGATCAAAATTAATCAAAACCTTGATTTTCTACTCTTGTAAGTATGCATTGTTGCATAACACCAAATAGGAAAAAGAATTAAAGTTCTATATTCTCTCAGAGTGCAATTTCAATATTTAATTCCTCAAAATGGCTGCAAGAATGTCAAACTGACTGATAATTACGTTGTTCCTGGAAGAAAACCCTTCAGATAAAATACTTGCTGGAATTAGATAACAATACAGCTGTTCCATGAAAATAACATGTGTAAAGTACCCACAGTCAGAAGCAGTTCGTAGTCTGAGCTAATATAGTCGGAATTCTAATTAGCAAGTATTGCTAAGGAAGGGAAACAGATGAAAACCAGGTTTGAACAGAAGCAGAACATAAAAGTAGATTGTCCAAAACAATGACACAAATTAAGCCATGCTAAAATAATAAATGCTGCACCCAGAAGCTATTATTGCCACTACAGAACAGAACATTACCCTGTGTAGGCCTAGAGGATGTTGTATTGCTGAAGCTTATTCTGGGGAGATAGAATATAACGCTTGAAAGATAATATTAAAGCTAGCACATCATAAGAGATGAGTGATGCTTGTCTGACAAAGAGAAGGTCAAACTTGAATAAAGCTTGGTTGACAGGAGAAATAGAAGAAATGCTGCTAGCAATTTACTAGCAGTGATGTAGAAAAATCACTAGCGGATACATTGAGAGCCAAAACAGGAGGTCAGTTTGGTGAAGATGAAAACTACATTTGTGTCTTTAATAATAAAGTGGTCTGCAAATCTGAAACAAAAGCACGTGTTTAAGAACGTCTCTGGTGTTCAGAAATTGAGTCCCATTAGACTTCTAGTGGCTTTGTTTTCTATTGTTTTTCAACAGCTACTAGATACTTCTACCAAATTCTAGAACTTACCTCTAAAAGAATAAATTATTGACTCTCAAGAGAACTATCTGATTACAGAATGTGGTGGTCTCAAAAAACTACTATGCTCTTGAAGACTGAGCTGTCTTGACAGCCTCTGGCTCATCAGGTTGATGGTAGGAAGTAAAAGCATGCATTTTAAGCACTTTCCCAGAAAGCATTAAAATCATAAAGCATTATCTATAAAGGATAGAGACATATTTAATCTCCTTCAATACATATGATAACAGTACATGAAACGAAGTCATTAATTATTTGCTAGGGAAGCAAACAGAGTTGATTACTGAGTCTTTCCATGTAACACAGCTAACAATGCCACAAAGTGTTGGACTTGGACCACTTGCAAGCTGAAGTCTCATAGGGTTTCTTCCAAAGAAATCCAAGCAAACAGTCCCTCGGTTTGACCACAAATGTGAAAGCAGTTTCTCTGGACTCTAACAAACAAAAGCAATGTTCCTTGGTTCTTCTGGTGTTGAACATTAGGATTACACTGAGACATGCAAGTGGGTTTGTCCAACAGCACAGACAGAAGTGACAGCAGGGCAGGAATGGGAAATGGCTGCCTGGGACAGAGCAGGGAGCTGCTGGCCACCTTGGGCCACAGAGCACACGGGTGCAACTGCAAAGGGCTCAGTGCCATAAGAGCACATCAGAAGGTCAAAGTTGATGATAAAGACAAAGTGCTCACAGCAAAAATGTTTCAGGGGCATTGACTTCATACAAGTGCAATTTTTGCCTTGATGGCCGAAAGCCCATTAGCTGCTGAGCACATCAGATGTGAGCTTGAAGAAAACATCTGGCTTGGTAGTATCAAACCAAATGTGGAGATTTGGGAAGACAGATATTTGTTTCAAAAGTGTACCCCTGTTGTAAAATGAAATGCTAATGGTGGCAAACACATAAGTTATATAAATATACTATTGTTAAAGACCAAGAATAACTTATAGACTTAGGATCAAGAACAAAAGATCAGAACATTCTGTCTGGCAAACAGCCTCATATTTCACAGGAGATGATGTTCATAGCTGATCTTGGTATGAAGTTGTTTCTTCTTCTGTGGAGTTGCATCCACTGCCAAGATAAGATTTAAGAAACTATCTAAAATAGTCTCAAACACTTTTAAAATTGTCTTCAAAAACCCCAAACTAGGGAAAAAGAAAAGATTTAGATAGGCCAAACTAATTTCAAGACTTACAGTAGTGGAAGAAAAAATGAGTCAATGTATAATCATACACAGAATAAAAAGGTGACATAAAGCTGATATTGCTTAGTGAGATAAGACAAAGATATCAGAATTTCTTCTGTTGATAAGCAAATTGGCTAACTGATACAAGAGAAGAAAAATACTTGAAATAATATGTTTAGCACGAAAACATTAAAAAATGGTTATTTGCCCTCCCTGTTACCTTTTATGCTATAGGTAAAAACAAAACCAAATTACAGTTTGATTTGGCTCTACTTGAAATAATAAGTTGGAATAATTATGCATAAACACCAAAGAGAGACACAAACGTTAAGACCTATAGGTGGGTACACTGGAATTCAAAGGATGACTTTTGGTTCTATTGGACTTTTTTTTTGCCTGATAGAACATGCATAAACCCTTCTAAATTCCTCAATCCCTTTTTATAGTTAATAGAAAAGGGCATGCCTCCTTGTCCTCTACTGTTACACTTTTTTAAAAAAAGAAAATTTCACCCAACATGCCTTTTAAAGTTCCCAAAGAAAATCCATTAATGTTTGTAGTACCTTCCGTAGCTAATGGATGCAGAGGAGCATCAGCTCCATCCTATTTGTGCTAAATGAAACCAGAACACCTACAAGATAAGACTAAAAGATGATTTAGTTTATACTCATCCATTTTATAAATATTCTTCTCTCCTGGTTTGTTTTTACATTCAATAACAGTACGTCCATCACATCTGTCTGTCCTTATTTCATCTTGGTATATATGCAGCTGAAGGACAAGAATTCCTGTGGTGATACCCACAGCTATACATACTTTATGGGTCTGTGACAGCACTGAAAAATCACTTGCTGCTGTTCCAGTAATCAGCTCCAGAGAAGCTACTCGTATGTCAGTCAGCAGATTGCTCTTTGCCACTACTTATTCAGTGAAAATAGATTATAGTATTTTCTGTAGTTTTCTTTTTCCAGCTAACTTGTATCTTTTGTACACCATATTCTTTATCATAGCATCAAAAACAGTTTTAAATGGCTTAATCAGCAACACAACTATAAGTCTTGATTTTCAGATTTACTAAAATTCTGATGATGCAAACCATCTTAAGAGAACTCTCAACTCATCAAGGAGGCACATTTCTCAGTTAAAAAAGTTTAATCAGCTTCAACAATAATTTTGCATCAGCAGGAACTGAAGAGGTTTCAGATATTCTCTCCTATTTAGAGAGGTGTTCCACTGATCACATGGAAAATATGCATAAGGAAAAGGTCTGGTACCTGTCCCAGGAAAGGAGTCAAAATTTCCCTTTGACAGCAAAACAGAGACTCTCTATTTCATACTTTACTGTAATATTCTACTTCACCTACACATAAGAGGAAGACTTGAGCTTATTTATGAATTCATGTTTTCCAAGTCATTACATTTTTTAAATGCGTGTCTAAATATTTTTTCAGCCTAATGCTTTAACAAGATTCTTTTTATCCTGAAACTGCATTAGAAAATGATACAGTGTTATTTCTACTTCTAAAATACAATGATCTAAAGAAAATGCTTAAATATTTTAGAAATAAAAGTAGAAAATGTTTTTTAATCTTGATGATATAGTATTGTGTTCATTTTCACAGCAAAATCAGTATAAAAAAAGACCATAAAATTGACATTCATGGTCAGCTTTCTTTTTAGCTCTAGCAACTTTAAATCTGTTTAAGCACAAAAAGAGCAGGTAAATTGCATGTATATTTATCAATCTACATTAATTCTAAAGTCAGTGAAAATAGTGCTAAACGGTTTCCTGTTTTCATAAGGAGAAGAGTAGCACAGACTTTCTTTTATGGAGGAAACTAGCAGTTTTAACGAATTACTTTTCCTAAAAATGGAAGTCATTCTCCAAAAAGAACAAGTTTGGGGTGGTCTGCTTTGGTGGGGTTTTTTTGGTTGGTTTTTTGGGTGTGTGTTTACTTGTTTTTATTAAACAGCCAAAATACAGATTTCTGCTAAACCTTACTGATTAAGCATGTGGGAGGTTTTGTGTTTTGAGTTTTGTTTTTTATTTGGTTAGGGTTTTGGGTTTGCGTTTTTGTGGGAGTTTGTTTGCTTTGTTGGTTTGTTTGTTTTTTTTATGATTAAAGAACAGGTATAGCTACTGCAGCAAAAGGTATCTGATAACAGGAGAATTTTTTGGAATCTGAGGCTGTTACAAAAGCGCAGTTGTGACACACATTTCCCTGATGTAATGCACACTGTTTCAGCCGGAGGTGCTGTGCTAAATTAAACTGTTGATCTCAATCTATTTGTTTACTATCTTGTTTGCAAAGAGATGCTGCATTGTAATCTAAGATTTTCTGATAAGAATGAATGCTGTAACTACAGAGTTAAAATACCTTAAGGCAAAAGGACACTATTACATTTTCTGAAAGATATATTAAGATGGTTTTAAAAATAATTCTTCTACTAATTTAATTAGTGTGGGAAAAAAAGTAACTTCTTGTTAATAGAGATTTGATTTATTTGAATGGTAAAAGACTCTAAGATGATGATGAATACTCTCAATATAATTTTCCTTACACTAATCCCTTTTTTGGCAGGATTTGAACTTGTAGCAAGAAATTGATACAGAGCATCCTTTCATTAAGACCTAACTTCAGACTAGGTGGTGAATGTAACTACTTGGTTTTATTTCACAGACAAAAGATGGATGTATCATCTTTATCATTAACCAATTAGATTTACTCACATAACTTTTCTAAAGCAACTTTTCTACCAGTCTATTAATCTCAAGATGGGTAGACTGCCATTGTCTCTTTTAAGTCTCTGTTATGCCTTTTCTCCACCAAAGGACAGGAGAGAAATAGGAAGGGAAGGGTAAAAGAGTTATGCCTGACTCTAGGGTGAAACTAATAGCAAAAATAAAAAAAATGCATACACACTTCTGTGCATGAAACAAGCATATGAAACCCAGTCAAATCAATATACATTGGTTCATCTGCACCATCCTGACTGATTTCATGGAGTGGTAAATAATTCTTTAGAACACTATTTTACCTCCTGTAATATTCCTGGAG
Source organism: Atrichornis clamosus (assembly GCA_013400975.1). Classification (NCBI taxonomy): domain Eukaryota; kingdom Metazoa; phylum Chordata; class Aves; order Passeriformes; family Menuridae; genus Atrichornis; species Atrichornis clamosus. Next base: position 427,218 of record WBMZ01003425.1, on the reverse strand, counting down.
GATTTTCAGGGTGCATACATACATGAAAAAGGATTTTCTACAATTTTGGCTAACCAGGTTGTGTGCAGGAAGAGATTGTATTTATCAGTTGATACCCATATCATCTGAAAATGTATTTTGTTCCCCCAGCCCTCAGCTACGGCTTCCTATCTCCCTCCATCCCCCCAAAAAAAAGAAGTTAAAGATGTCTGTCTTGTTGTTTACCTGGCCAAAAGACAGACACAAGCAGAGTGTTGAGAAAGAAAACAAAGACTATTGTTAAAACTGGATTACTAAATTCTGTGGTTCATTATCAGTCCCAACACAGCACCAAAAGAGATTCTTTAACCAGCATTAATTTTTTTTTCCTCAGCACTACACCTCTATAAAAATATATAGAAATACTAACCATTTCTTTCCAGCCTGCTTACACAATATGTCTATTCCATTGTGACCATCTTCTGATGTGAACACAGAAGGGAATTTATGCTGAGGAAAACTCTCTGGAATCTGCCTGTTTACATTATTTACATATGAAGAGAACAATAGATTAATCAATTTCTTTTGAAAAGTATTTTGTCCCCAGATCCAGCTCTTTATAGATGACACATTAGGTAAATATATTTTTGTTTGTCTTAAACATTGCAGATGAATTATATCAGCAACACAGAATACACAATCAGTCCTTATATTAATGAAGCAATTCATCACTCTTGTGAAAAAAAACCCCAAACAAACCATAAATAAATGAGATGGGGGAAGAAACAAACAAAACATTTTATAACTGAATACTGTGACTCTAATGTTTTGAAACAGAACAGAAAATCCTGGGGTTTGGTATTGCTGTTACCTTTTATTAACTTTTAGTGTTTCTGTCATTTTTCTGTCATATTTTGCCAATGATGCAAAGACTAATTGCAGTATGCTCATTCATTCACTTTTCTTACCCTCACCAGACTATGCCTGAGATTAGAAAGGAGGGAAATGCCATTGGGCTCAGTGTAGGAAAGCATTTCAAAGAGATCACATAAAAAAATTTTCATTCATTACTTTGAACAAAGTGATGTTAAACGCACAGGAAACATAAAGTGCAGCCACAACTCAGCTTCAAGCCTCTTTAGGGGGCTTCTGGGGAGTGTTTACAGCAAAGCACATCTACACTGCATAAAGCATGTCAATAGTATATATTAACTTAAAGCTGCATTAGATCAATACAGCTTGTTTAGATTTAACTACACCTAAGCTTTCAATAGAGCCACAACACCTTTATATGTTAAAGGATAAGGGTAAAATAAAGTTCATATTTAAGTTTTCACAACAAAGTACTTGAAGAAATGAGGTGTAATGAGAAAAAGGGGAAAAGACTGTTATCAACAATCTCTTTTATACTGTCTTACGAACAAGGCTGACTGGAATTAGTTGTTACTACTGGTCAATGAAAGAATAGTCATCTCAGTTTGGCATAATACACACAAATATACTATCTTTAATAATTGCTTCAGTATTTTGAACACTAAACTAAAATTCTACAATCTGTCTAGGATATCCTTCCCTTCCCCAATCTGCACTGGCTGTCTGAGAAGGAACTTAATTTTTAAGGAAAAAAATCCCTCCACAAATTCAAACATAGCTCAAAATGTTTCAATCAGTCAATATAGTTACCTCAAGCAATTAAGAAATAAGATGGGATATACACTTTCCATTTCTCTTTGTACAAACAGTGGTCCTTTCTTAAAGCCCACTTCCCAACACAGTTAATGCAGATTGAGTGCAGAAGAACTCTAATATACATAAAAGCAATTTAACTTGTAACAGGCTTTTCATTTCCCCATTAAAGTTGCCACCAACTAATATGGAATTTTCATGACCACTGAAAATTTATCCTATTTCCATCTGAATGGCTATAAAATGATTGATTAATTTACTAAACAATACCAGATCAATTGATTTTCATCTGGGCCACAGGACTGATGATTTCAAGTTCAAATCCAAGATTTGTATTCATGTAACAAAAACAGTACAATAGTATTAACTACTATTAGTTACTAGTAAGTGTTTACCTATGCAAGTATATTAAAAACAAACATGGTGGAGGTAAGACATCAAGGAAACAAAGGTCTGAGTACCACAAGACAAGGTTAGATTAACTTCTAAAGCCTTTACTTTTTGAGAAAATATAGCTTCCTCAGGCAATTACAGAAAATACTTATTAAAAAAAGGAGAGAAAAGCTGTCCAAATTAGAAAATATGCACTTGTTTCAAGAATAATCAAAGTTTGAGTAGACTGAGTTTGAAATATGCATTGCATAACCTTACTTGTTTTACTGTCAGCTTTTCTTAAGGTGGAACCTAATGACCACACCACCAGAGCAGTGAGGTTTCCTTGGTTTCAGATTGCAGCAGAAACAAAATAAGGGTATATTCATTTTGATCTCTAAGTTCTGTTCTTCTGTTCTGTTCTGAAACCAAATCCTTCCTATAAAACCATAGAAAATACTTCCCTGCACTGTTAAAGAGGCAAATCCAATCTCCATGCCTGCCCTTTGACTTACCACTCTATGTGTAGTGTAAGATCAATTCACTCAACTTGACATCATAAACAATCTATAGGTTACACTCTGGCTGAAAATTCAGAACAAAGGTTTTTAAAAATCTGAGTGATTTTAAAATCTGTCATATAAAATGATTACCAAGATCTTCATCAACTAGATCAAGAAGCTACTGCTCATAAACTACCATTTGCAGAAAGAGTCTACGTTACCACTGTAACAAACTCAGAAGAGTGCAACTCTGGAATCTTGTCCAGAGGCATAGTTTTGTCAGGACAGAAAATCGTGCTTATGCTAAGGCACCTGTAAAAGATAATAAGATGGAATGAAAGCAGCCACTAGGGAAAACGAAAGCTGGAAAATAGCACATGAGGACTTGAACAATGAATAAAAGGGTAAATTATTCTCGATTACAGTGTACACAGAAACAAACAGCTGGACAGCATTTCTTGACATTTTTCAAGCCATCAATCCTTCCATTAATCTACATGCATTCTCGCAATATCTCTATATTCCTACAGAACTTTAAATCTGAGAATTACTCATGTACTGCTAATGTCTCCTCTCATTCATATAACCTACATGTAAGTCATTCCAGTACATTTCCAAAAACATTTCGTAATAAATAATACATAAGCAGTCAGCCCATAGTATATTTTTTTCTCTCCAGCTAGAGACAGAGAATAGGACGATGTTATGGGGTTCTTGTGCACTAATAAATCATTTATGTACCAAGGCTTCACTCACCTTCCCATATGCATTACTAGAATGAAAATCATATCATTCTAAACCCTTCTTTTGTATTAAATTGGAGAACTAACACTACTGTATTATACAGTTATACCTCTGCTCGGACTGATTGTTGTCTCCCTGCTCCTGCCTACGTGGAGGGATGAAACAATTCATTGAAGAGTAGGTTGTGTTTTGGTTATATAATGATGATTAATTCAAATAACTTGTTCTCTTACTAGTACTTTTCCATCCAGAAGTAAGAAATCAGAAGTTGACTGTGAATCAGTTATGGGGGTAAAAGAGTAGAAAAAAATATACCCATTCATAAAAGTCCTGTAAACCCTAGAACAGTTATTAGATACTTTTCTTTAATGTTATTATTGCTTCTGAAAATATTAAAATGAAGATAGACTACCTCAAACTACACTATTTGCTTAAATGATAAATGAAGTATTCTCTGGACATACATAAATCCACACATATAGTGGGGGCAGGTTGTGAAAACTGAGAATTTTAAAAATACATTTTGTGAGTTTTGTAGAACTCCTTTAAGAACTGATTTACAACATGCTTTTTTTCTTAGACTTATGTGCGATTCAAGTAATAAACAGAACTTTAACATGTTTTGTCACAGCAGACAAACTGACGTTAAGAAGACATCCTCCTTCAAATGCTGCATACAAAGTATTCAAAAATGCATTTCCTTATCCCAGAACAGCTGAGGCTGGAGGGGAACCCTGGAGGCCTTGTGTGAGAACCCTGGTCAAATGGGGCCACCTAGAGCAGATTGCCCAGGACCACGTCCAGATGGCTTTTGACTATCTGCAAGGATGGACATTCCACGTGTGGATTTCATTATCTGTGAATAGACTGTCTATAATACCCATTATCCAGCTCACTGAAAGTAAGCTGTAAGTAAAATAAAGAAATATTTGGCTCCAATAGTACTGCATGGAACTCAGCGGAAGTTTTTTAGGTAATATATTATTTTAGTAGACTACTCCAGCTAGAAAACACATTTTGAAAGTTCTAAATTCTGAAGAATTGTTGAGTGTTCTGCAGACATAAAGGTAAGAGTATTGTATTCATCCATTAAATATAAAAACATGAAAGACTGTTTTGTTATTAAGTATTGCTAGGTATGCTACAGGACCTGAAGGTAATTTGTAACAAACCAGTTAGTGACTGCTGAGGCAGAATCCCTGATTGAAACAACTGTTCTCTTTGTTGACATGAAAAACTCAGTTTGAAGAGGAAACAGAACTGCTGCTCAACAGAACTGCTACTCAAGAGTTAATGCACAGTTTTTAGAATAAGCTGAGAAGTACTAGCTGTAGTAGTGTGTTGTAGCCGTTAATTTGTAAATGCCCCTCAACCTCTTACAGTATCCCCTCTCTCCTTGATTTCCCTTCTCTTTTATATTATTCTATATTATTTTATTTATGGCAGCAAAAATGAAGGTCCTAGTATGACAGGTTATAACCATGCAGACACTCTTTCCCCCGTAGACTACACCCAATAACACATTTTCATAAACTGGCCTTAGTGTCAGTAGTTCTCTGTAAATATAAGAAATGTTTCAGCTATTCAGAAGAAAAAAATACCAATAGATTAAGAGACTGAAAGAAGTCTTTCACCTGCTGGGTTAAAAGAAGAACAAATATATTTAATTTGTAGAAAAGATTGCATGAGATGCAACGTCAAATTTAGTTCTCATTTTCTAACAAGCTGTTGTCTAATAATGTACACAAATGCATAAACTTTAAATAGTGGAATGAATTTGGGTTTCAGTGTTTTGGGTCTTCCTTGTGATCTTTCTTTGACTAAGTCTTCAGACCATAATATTCTTATTGTACAACAATGACTTGGTAAAGTGAATGTGATTCCCCCTCTCCTATGCCTCATAAAATCAGGACAAAGTCATGAAAATACCAGTTATTGGTAGCTGTTCCTGCATATACACACTAGTTAATGTCTAACAGAGTACTGCAGAAAAATACCTCCAAAATACAAACATACAGTCTAGTGTCATTCTTAGAATGCAGAAGTAGACTTTAAAGTAAACTCTACTAGCAATATTTAAAAGCTTGCATAACATGCTTTCAAGATGTTACTGTATTGTAAAAGTAGCTGTTCATGTACAAAAGAAACTCTATAGTATTTCAAGCTCGTTACTGCTAGATACAATCTTTGGTTAAAGGCACAGTTTTCCATCTTTGAAATGAATGTATCAGATGATTATTTTTCCAATGCAGATAAAGGAAAGATCCAGTCAAGGTGACAATTTCCATCTGGCTAGCTACAGTCATTATGATGCTCCCAATTAAATGCACATGCAATATTTTAACGAATGTTATTAGCATTACAGTCTACATTAATATTGACAATCACCCTATTTGTATATTACTGCAGGTATTAAAGTTATGTGTGTGACTGTCTGCTTTGAAGTCTGATAATACAAAAGATAAAAATCATGAATAAATCAGTGTCAACACCCTCTGTGAATTAAGTTCCTTACTAATGTCTCTTCATACATGGATGCTACCACTTACACTCTTGTCTTTCTTACACAGCCTGTTTTGGGGACTGACTACTTGTCTGTGAGTACAAATAAGGACAGAATAAAAATAAGGTGAGATATAAAATCAATTTAGACTGTCACTCTTGTAAGTACATAAGTTATGGGTTGCATAGGGCATGGAGGACACTGCTCGTCAGTATGAATGTAGAACCAACCATATTTTGAAAACTGTTAAAGAAAACAGTGCAATATCTGAACACTCTATATTACTCTTGTGGATACATTTATAAAACTCTAAGAAATTCAAGAACAGTGTACTGTTCGGTTATTTTTTTAGGACTTACATCTTGTGAAATTTAATTTTCAAGTTACTGGAATTCAAAGCAATACAGTTACTTACATACACGTTTGACTAAATATATTAAGAAAACTCTTCCAAAACAAACTTGTGAAATTTTAGCCTTTTGATTTCTAGGGAACTATTTAACCTTATAAACAAAACCAGACATATGCCAAATTTCTCCTACCAAATTCAATGGAAGCAGGATCAGGTACTATACAAAAATTCATGTCCAACTCCCGTGAGTACCAAGTTTTATTTAAAAGACAGTATTACTTAAAAGACTATTACCTCCAGCCAGGATCTTCTCTTCCAAATCACTCATTTGCTTCTTGTATGCTTTTAAAGCAGCTTCTTTAAATGATGGACGTATTCTTTTTTTCTTTGGAGTTTCAGTAACCACCTCTGGGACATTCTGATTTTCATCTTCCCTAATTTCTACATCACGAACCATGTCACTTTCAACTTCCAATATCTCTTCACTGATCACACTGTCAAACTGTGTGTCATATTGCTCCTCTGGCAGCATTGCATATGGAGTTTCATACAAAGACTGGTCCAGTTCATACTCTTGGACCTGCTCACTAGTTTCACTGCTATTAGTTCTGTTTTCTAGTTTAGCAAGGACTTGTTCCATTACTTCTACATAGTCTGTTTCATTCTCACCAGATGGCTCCATTAAGTCTTCCTCATACTCTGCTTTGTAGCAATAAGGCTCAGCATAAACATCAGAATCAAGGGTTGTACTTGATTCATTTGCAGTAGACTGAGATAAAGTTCTAAACCTTCCCATAAAAGATGATCCACTGTCTTCATACCCACTTAAGCTTTGTGTACTTTTATTCCAGACTACTTCTAAAGCCGACTTAGCACGTTGAAGTGTAGACCCAAATTTAGGAAAGCTGAAAGTCTTATCAGAAAGGTCTATGCTTAATCGACTATGCCACGATTTGGGGGCTGTTTCTTCTGAGTCATCACTTGGTAGTTCACTTTGACTTCTGTACATCATAGGCAATCTGTTTTGATTCTGGTAAGAGGAGATAGAATTTGTTTCCTGATAATCATCATATTGACCAGTCCACTGACTTTGAGTTTCACTGTCAAGGCCTGGACATGATGGAGAAGTACCATCTAGAGTGAAATCATAGCTTTCAGTATCATACTGGAGGTCAGAACTTTGGCACTTTCCAAAATCTGTCTGTTGATCTGAAGGGCTGCTCATATCGTACACAAAAACTTCCTGCGTGGATGAGTCTAGGCCCAAATCTGCCCCTTGTTCCAACTGATTCCAGTTTTTCCATGGGGAAAGATCATCATGTAAAGAAAGCTGAGTATCATCATAATGGTTTCTGTCTCCAGATACACAGATTATTCCATTGCTTACTCCACTATCAACAGTTTCTACGTTCCCTACTTCATTTTGCTCTCGATACTGTTGCATGTCTTGGACAAAGGTCTGTTCCTGGGAGCTGCCATACCAGTTTGTAGAATCATCTTGCCTTCGCTGCCAAAGTTCTCGATCAGAGGAAGACAGTAATGAACTGCCATTTGTTCTGCCAAAATACTGGTTTTCTGAAAAATCCTCAGAGTAAGACTGACACAACTTTGAGAAATCTGATTCTGAACGGCTAAGCTTTGGTGCTGCAAAGTCATTCTGTAAATGCCATAAAGGAGTCACATCTGAATAATAGGTCTTTGATTGTTTTTCCATAGTGTCAAATTCTGGTGACTGATTGTCATAATTTCTTCTATTGTCAGCAGTTCTATCAATGTCTCTAGTGTCTGGGGACTCCATAATCCCTTTTGTAGTGCTTGTTTTCATTTGAAGTGCTGACTTAGATATCTTTGCATAACTGTTCTTGTTTATATCTGATTCCAAGTCTTTATCACTGTCAGGTGACTCCCAGTCATGCATTTTAGATTTTGTGTCCACAGTTAAAAGTTTCATATCCATGCTTTCATACGTCTGAGAGGAAGGTAGTCCTCTTTCTTTTTTGTCTTTTATGTCATGGGAAAATATATCTGTAGAAATTCCAATGCCAGTTCCCTTAAGCTTATAAGACTTTTTTAAAATCAAATCTCTCTGTTGTGATGACTCAAAGTAAACAAGAATGGGTCTTGGCTTTGCATTTGGACAGTCTCGTTGCTGCCCCAGCCTTTGGGCAAACTCAATCTTAATAGTGCTTTGTGTCTCTGAGAACCCCATTTTTTCTATTAATATTTTGTAAACTATGTTGTCAGCTTTTTCAAGCCTCTCTTCAGGCACATTTAGAAACCTAAGACTTGCTTTGTTTCCTGGGTGGCCTATCTGCTTAATGTAGTCATGTATGTCCCGAGTTTCTCTTCTGGACTGTACAAATCCAGTTCGCAATTGTTCAATTTCATTTTGCACAACTTCTACACTACTAGAAATTTCATCAATTGATTGTTTCAGAGCATTAACATGCCCTCTTAATTCAGAAAGTTCTGTTTCAATTTGACTTATTCCCTGAAGCTCTTTAAAGATCATTTCCATAACATCATGGGTTTGGCTAATACAACCTGTTGAACTAAAGCCAGGCTCAAGAGTGTTTGATTTCTGGTGACGGCCAGTTCTGTCCAGAGATTTGCTTCTTAATCCCCATGTTTTCCTCCATGAACTTAACTCTGAGTCGGATGAGACACACTCCTGGCTCTTTTTCCATTTCCTTAGTTTTCGTAAAGCTCCCAGCTTCAGTGTGTGTAAAGTGCGTTCTCCATCCGAACTTCCATCAGAGGGTGCAAGGCTGCTTAAGCTTTTTCTGTTGCGTCTCACAGGCATGGTGTGTGATAAGTATTCGGTTTTTTTGCTATTAGATTTTGCTTCACTTAACGACTCAGAACATGAGCTATCATTTGAAGATAGGTCTGGAACTATATCTTCGCTATTAGTGTTTGCCACTAAAATATGCCTTTGCAGTCCATTGGCAATAGCAACTCTGTAACTGAATGTTGGAGAAAGTGAAAATTCTCTGTTGCTTTCCTCTTCTTCAGTTGATAAGTTGCGGGCAGATGGACACTTGGCTATCTTTTTAACGGTGCTTTTTAAAGTGTTTGAAAATTTTGGATTTTTTGTTTGTCCAATCTGAGTTAAGTCTTGTTCCTTTTTGCTCTGACAACTCTCTTTCCTTTTTGTGCTATTTCCCGATTTCTTTGTAAACATTCCTTTACAAATCTTATATATGTAAGATGAGATCAGGCTCTTGAAGAGGGCAGAAACCATGGAGTGCAATTTATTTTAAGCTGTTCCCACAAAACACAATTTTTGATCCAGAGAAAAATTTGTATCTCCAAAAGGATCATCAGGAAATGTTTCATCAATGCAGACTATAGCCATGTAAACTACTGATGCTCTGGAATAGCGTTACAGAAAAATACAAAAAAAGAAAAAAAAAAAATCACACATCTGCTTGTTCAAAACAAAATCCTGAAGAGGTTTTGTATGTCTTGCAAAATCTCAGTCTGTTGCACATGGCTTCTTGAAGTGTCTAAAAAGGAGGGAATGACATTACAATGGCTACCAAACAAATTTATCATTCAATAATACTGATGGTGTTTTTACTAGGATACAATGAAAACACAGGTGATTCCCCATAATTGTGTGAATAGATTTTTTCATTAATAATTGAAGCTGAAAATAGTTCTAGGCAAATATTTTTAACAAAAGTAAGATTTACTTATTTATAGGCTTCTTCACTCAATTTAATTCTCTAACTTTAACAGATATATTCAGTTTAAATGGTCTCTGCATTCTTTCAGAGTACTGACATTTCAATTTAGATGCATATGATATATGGCAGCGATCAAAAAACTGACAGGGTAACAAATTGTTACTAGCTAGTTAAACAGAAGTAGAAAATTCTCTCTTGCTTCATCTTTTGGAGCAAGGTAGGATTCAGGTACAACAAATGAGTATTGTATCCATGAAGTACTTTTCTATCTTGAGATTGAATTATGTGCATGACTTTGGTTTGTGAAATAGTCTCTTTCTTTTGATACCAGACTTGAACATGTTATGGTAAGCCAGAACTCGAAACTGGGCGTATCTTCTTGGATTCTCTTTCTTAAGAAGTAAAAAAAAATAAGCCCATAGAAAATAACAGAAAATAATAATGACAACTGATGGACATTCTCATCCACGTTATTAAATTTGACATTGTTCCAGTCAAAGAAAAAAAAATCCGAAACCTACACAAAATGAGGGAGAAACAAATATGATTTACAAGTTACAGGAAAGAAACAGGTGCTATTACAACAGGAAAGCTATCTGATCTAAAAGAAGACTAAGAGAAGATTTCATGAGGTATCTGGAAGCTTCTATTCCATAAAACAAAAGCTTGTATTCCATAGAAATACAGTCAATATATTTTAAGCGCATAACTGTACTTTTTTGTACAGCACATCATTCACCTCCCAGTTTCACAGCTGTGGAATAAAACCAAGACAAATAGCTCAGAAAAACCCAACTAAGGAGAAGTTCTAAAAAAGGCTGTTTTGGTTTCTAAAGCAGCTAAAAATTCTTTGGCAAAATAAGAAGTTTATTTAGATACAATGTATAGAAAGCTTTAAAAATTGCTCTGTTGTGTCCTAAGAGTAAAGAATATGAACTGTCCTGTCTGCAAACAGCCTGGCACTGTATAAAACATTACAGTCCACTCACACACCTCAGGATCTGGTCTTTGCATTGCATAGTTTGTCTTCATTGACCTTACTATTACTCTCTATATGTTTATTCATTACATATATATATATAGACACATGTGTAACGGTCAATAATAAACACTAATCTCTGATTCTCACCAGCAAAATGTTCTGCTCTGCACAGAGCACAGGCAAAGCTGCTGAAAGCCTGGCTGGCTTTTGGAATCCCAGAACAGAGGATGTAAATAAACTTATTTCTTTTCCAGTTAAAATAAAATTGGGATACAGAGAGAGCAAAAGAAAAACAGACAACATTCATCACCCTTCCCAAAGTGGCTACTTAATATTTTACAAAAAGGTGAAATATTTGTGGGACATGAATCACATTTTTAACACATATACACCGGCATAGTTCTTGCCACTTCTTTTTTCTTCTAGGTTTATTCCTGAAGTCAGAGTATTGAGAGGGAATTGAGAGCAAATAATGTTTAGAAGCAAAAGACTGCTCAATGAGACCACATGCAATTTTACAGGAATGCAAATGGCATCTCTCAAAATATTACAAAATTTTCACTAGAGCCAAGGCTGCCTCGTTTTCACATATTCTTAGTAGGGAAAGGAACCATCCTGGGATAGTTATCAATGTCAAAGGCATGTTTCTACACGTAGAAACCCTTGCTAACCATTCACGTCTTACACTGAATGTTTGTAACCATTTATTGAACAAGATTTGAAGTGTGACTGCCTACCTCCTCTGCCCACACTGTCACAAATTTTTAAATGCCCTCTCATATAAACTTCACTCAGATGTCTTGGACATTCTTCAAGTGACTTCAAACCAAGAATGTATAAACAAGCCAGAAGGCTTGTTTCCTGTCCTAGACTAAAAAACCATAAAAAAATAATGAAATTATCACTGGAACCTGGAACATTTCCATTTATTTTAAATAAGGTTTAATGCTTCTCTGTAGAAAAACCTTGATTTCACAGCCAGCTATATACACATATATGTTTTATCCAGTGTCTCACCAATCCTTTTTATCAGGAATCACTTAAAGTATTTCAAATAGCTGAGCATTTGGGACTGAATTTATTTAAACCCAGTTTCTGACAACGCCATAGTAAATTAAAAGCTGTACACTGTTACAAACAGGGAGATCTGCTAAATGGAGCAGATTTATGTTCTCTCATGCGAGTTCTATTCCATCTCAGCTATATTAGTCATATGATCTGTTAATCAGTTTACAGCCTACCATTGCTCTGTCAAAAACTCATTTTCTAAAATTGTATATCTACATATGGAATCAAGTTTGAGTCATTACAGGTTTCATCCATTTCTTTATAGAAAAGATCTGCATAGGTTGTTCTTAACTTTTCAAATCAATGTAGGTTAAAACTTTGTAAGATAAGGAACAGTATTTTAAAAAGGACAAAGAACTAAGTCTATTATTTGAATGAGCTGCAAGTTGTCATTGAGATTTTGTTTTTACCCAGATCTCCCAATAAACCATTATGACCTCATTTTTTGAATTCTCACTAAACTGTTTATTGAACTAAAACAATTTATATGATAAAGTTGAACACTATGGAGTTAACCCACTCTAAGGAATCATTGAAATGTTACAGAAGCAAGGTATGGACTTTATACTAGATGGTTATAGAACAGGAAACTGGAAAGTGTTACAGATTGTGAGACTAGAACTATAATAATTCTTGATGGGTTCCTCCTATAAAGGCAGGACACAATGACACTTCCATGAACATTTTACCCATAGCAAGTCTGAAAATAGACCTTTGTCAATCAATTTGATAGTGAACAGGTAATTTGGATCGGTTTCAAGCATACTGTGATAAGAAAGCATTGCCAAAATAAAAATGTCGGTTGGAAGCATCATGAATAAAGGATCTTATTCCAAGTCTAAAACTAATGTGTCAGGTAGAAAGGGGGTGGAGTGGATCGAGTTAAAAGTGATAGCTTCTAAAATAAGGCAAGCAGTGTATTTTAGTTTACATGTCTGAAGAGCAGACCCTCAGAGATTCCCATTTTTAAAAATTATTTTAACAAATCTAGCCCTTTATACAAAAAGAAAATTGAACCATCTTGAAAATATAATTTCAATATTTAAATAGAATAGCTAAGATCACTGCTCAAACTGCTTCTGTTCAAACCCTAGTAAATGAAGCTGTAGAGGAGCAGCTCTCTCCATTCAGAAGTAGCTTTGTGGATGCAGATTGCCCTCTTAAAAAGCAAGAGGGCCAGACAGAAACATAGCCCTGCTTAACCTTTACACTATCACCTACAAGCAGTCTGGGTGTGTTGAAAGGGGGCAGGGAGGATGAGACCGAAGTGCAGTTTCTTTGCATAAAATGCCTTATGACAGTTCATGTTCACACCAAGATGGTAGGGGGAAACAAATCAAACCCAAGTCTTTGTCTGCAGCAATACCACTCTGTACGACTGCCAAAATAGTCACTACATTCTATGGACAGCAATATATTTTTGTGATTTGCAAAATATTCCAGGAATTATTAATCACACACAACAAAAAACCAGTAATACTCTGCACACACAGAAACTGAGGCCAAGAGAGGTTTTCTTACTATCAGGGACATAAGGAATCAATAACAGAAGTCAGATATACAGATTTATGGTCTTGTACTAGTCTTATGCTTACCTGGGAATAAGGTCATTTTGACATACCTACACCTCATGTGTTTGCTGGATGAAACCTGTGCTACCTCCTTTAGACAAGCGTTGCAGTGTATACTCCAGATTGCTTCATTAATTTACTGTAACAGGAGCACTATACTGACAATCATCTCAGATGACCTAATTCAGAAGAACTTAATTTAGAACACTTATCTGCTCCTCTATATTCTTCTTAAATTTTCCCTGTAGTCTTAAATACTGACACTTTTAATCTGCGCAATGGGTGAGTCCCTCAAGGTAAAGTGACACTTATCTTAATATTACACATTCTGAGTGGATGACCTGCCCGAAGACCCTTGCAAAGGCAGGGACAATAGCAATAAGGTAGTCCTGCTTTCTCTTTTGGGTAATTACCCTTCCAGGAATTCCTCAGGTGTTCACCAGCAGACTTGTCCTATCTGATCAGCCTCTCCAACATCCACACAAGAACATGGAATGCTCTCAGCACTCTCTCCTTTTGGCTAGACAGCTATTCCTGTTGTTTATGATAATGATTAAGAAAGTCGACTATATCTGCTTATTTACCTGGTGATACTTCCTTTATTAATCCTACTATTAATGTATCTAACCACCGTTAAATATGTTGCCTTCTCTATTTACAGAGAATGTAAAAATTACTCCCAACCACCAAATTGCTCTTTTAAACCCCAGGATAAAAAGCCTACAATCTGCTTATTTTTTAACCCACAAGGCCTACTGCTGTCCTGAAGAGGTTGCACATATATTCATGGGGTACATTAGAGAATCCAACCTAAATATTTAACAGTCTTATTGCAAGACTGGTTAGTCATAGCTCTTACCTCTTTTCCTTCAGCATACAACTCAACCGAGTTTAAGGATAACAGATGCAAAGAGCACAGGCTTAAAAGTGACTAGGGCTCATGGTGATTTAGAACATCTAACCCAGAAATCATATACAGAACTTTGTGTATTACTGAATTAACTCAGTAGTTTAACAGCTGCAATTAAACTACTTTGTAATATGTAGAAGCACATTGTCTTCAGATTCGTTTAGAAAAAAACCATAAGTTCCTAGCTAGCTAGAATGAGCAATATTTCTGGAGAGAGAAGTCATCTTCACTGCTTCCCTACTACTATGACCAATATGGGAAAATAGAGGGATGGGGTTTCTTTCAGTAAAAAATGATGAGTTTTTTCAATAACTGTTGAAGATAGACATTAATTGGAAAAAACCCCCCCCACTATTTTGCAATAACTTGCATAAACACTGTTTTAGTTAAGATATTTTCCACACCTTTGCATTTTTAACATTAGCATTTTTCTCTAAGAAGTTTTGTTATAGCAACTAGGAAGATAAAACTGGCATTCTATTATTTATGAAATACCAATAAAATTGTTGAAGGCATTTAGAGCACTATTTCTTTGGAAACAAATCTATAGTATGGTATTTACACTACAAATATGAAAACTGTATTTGAAGCAACTGTTCTCAAAGGTCAATGGCCTTGACTAGAATTAAAAACAAAGGAAGAGATGTGCCAAATATTAGATTAATACTTAAAGATGTAAGATACTTAAGATGTAAAAAGCTACTGATAGCACAGGGTAGTTGAATATACTAATGCACAGAAGAATAAGAGACTGCAGATGATTTGGAACATGGCTTCAATATTGTTTGACTAAATGTACTACCCTTTTTCTCTTTAATGTTTCTAGTTGTTTCCTCATTTTTTTCAATGAAAAAAAAAAAAGAGGAAAAAGACTCTGTAGTGGATCAAGAAGTGACCTTTTCCTCCTCTCACAGCTGTATATATGATGTACACTGTGAGAGAGGAAAAAGACTCTGTAGTGGATCAAGAAGTGACCTTTTCCTCCTCTCACAGCTGTATATATGATGTACACTGTCCTACATAAACCTATTTTTAGCCAATACTCTCATTTCAAGAACTGCTAAGATTGAGAGAATTCCACCAAATAGTTCATTCTTATTTAAATGTAGACTAAAAAGGAATGGAAAACATGGAGACAGAAAACTTATTTGCTGACAATATAGAGATTATTTTATTACTAAATTAGTACCAGATATATTAGCTTTTGAGTTAGACTATTACCTGCATGCTATTATGTCAGATTACCATAAATAAACAAAAGGGTTACTATATATTAATCAGAACCTATTTAATGCCTTTTAAAAAACAGATAGCATCAACATATATTTGACTAAATCTCAGTTCTGTCTTTAATTTTGCCTGTGTTTAAAGAGGTTTTTTTAGACATTATACCCTGAGAAGACAAATGATTTAATTTACACTGAAATGTAACAAATATGCAGAGATTATATTTACTGAGCATACTAGTGTAGCCAAAGTTTCTTTTAATACTAACATTTCAAATTTTTTTGCAACATTTCATGATGATAATTCCATCAGAAAATTTAATTAAAAAAACAAAACAAACAAACACCTCAATTTTCCTTCAGGTAAGAATTTTAATCCTCTGACTATACTGGCCTTAGCCTTGGAACGGGCAACACACTGCCCTGAATTAGATCTCTCCTGGACAGAGTTTATCATGAACTTTGTGACCATGTGTCCACTACATCACCCTACAGCTTTTATTTTGTTTTCTTAGGATCTGGGCAGGATTTTTTCTTTTTTTAGCTACTTACAAAAATTCTCAGAGAAATGTTTAGAGAAATAGAACAACTTTTTAGGGGCAAAGTAAGCCCCCTGAATTCCATCCCTCCACAAAGAGATTGTACGTATTTCTAAAATCTAGTAAACTAATAGTTACATTAAACTTTTAGAACAAAAAGTTATGAAATGAATGGTTTTTGATAAAGAGGCCTTTTATTTGATAAATGGTAGCAATCATTTGTGACATTTGCATTTGAAAAATACCACAAGCACAAACCACTACAAGTACTGTTGACAATAATATGCACTAGGATGAGTAGGCACACACATAGAGAAACCATGTTTAACATCTGAAATGACGTTTATTTATAAGGATGGTAGGTATTAAAAATAATTCTAAATTTGCTGCAAAAACTTTATTTAAAAGGAAAAAAGTCTCTGCCCTCTTTTCTTCAATATACTGACTACTGTGAGTTATACTTAGATTTATACCTGAAAGTAAGAATCTCTGCTATCAACCTAAGTGAATGACATAAATGAGAACAACAAAAACAGTTGAAGAACAGAACCTTAAGTGCCAAAGAATTTTATGCTTCAGAGCTATAACGGTCTCACAAGGCAAAAGCTATTGCACTACTTCATCTTTCCTAGATTTTCACAACAGCACAGTTAAAAGAAAATTTGGAATTTTCAGTCCTCACTGGTGTTTCTGTGAATTGGGAGATATTCTGAGCTATCAGTCTTCTCCTACTGTATAACACTCTGGAATCCCAGTACTTAACCTGAGATTTTCCAAAGTGTTTTCACAGCAATATGTAGTCATTTTGGTAATGTTCTGCTGACATCACTGCAGGATCAAACAAATGGTATAGTGAGAGAAAACCTTTATACAACTCTCCAAGTTGTATATATTCCCCCGAAGGGACCCTCATTTATCTTGCACCATGGCTTATTTCTATATGAAGTTCTTTGAGGCGACAGCTAACCATAATTTCTGTCATTATATCCCTTAAAAGAGGAATTTGTGATGAACAAAAAATGCTTTAACCTTAAATTTTACTTTTCATTCTTGGTGCTTTCAGACTTAACAGCATTCTCTCACTGCTTTTCTCATTATGTTGATTCAGAGGGTAAGATTTAGCACTGACTTTTAGAACATTCATGTGTGTCAAGTAACCCCACATTTTTGAAGTGCCAAATCGTAGTTGTGTATTATGCTAAGTAAAGGCATCTATTTTATATAATCATGGGCAGCTCCAACTAGGGAACAAACACAGTATCACGTTCTCTGTGAAAAATAGCTACAACTTTACAGACAGACTTTATTTTCACATCAGAAAGTAATTAATGTTACACCAATGAATGTTTTTAAGTCATAAGAGTTCCTGTCAGCCAATGGTTAACAACAGCATTAAGATGCTGGAACTGACATTAACCCTTTTTGGATCAACATATTATAAAAAATAAAAAATCTTACTTATAACTAGGCAGAATTCAAATTAGAAATGCAACAGAATGTTTTAAAATATTTCAAGACTAATGAACAACTAAACAAGCATTATCTTAAGTGGCTTTAATACATGTTTACTAGATATAAGACAACTATCGGTGTCCTTAGTTTAAGGGCACATAGCTTTATGTTCTATTTCACTTATAACATATCATCAATAGTCAACTGAGAGAAAATACTATTAATAAGACAAAAAGTGCAAAAGGAGCCAGGTGACTAAAGAAAGGTGGGGGTTAATGAATACCGTCAGATTTTTATATCTGCATAATTCTTCCTCTAGAAGCAAAATTAACCATCAATCTCATAGTAAGAAATTAGTTTCAGCTACTATTACTTGGCCTCTGAAATCGCAGAAGGCAAAATACTAATGTTATCTTCCTCAACCTAAAAGGATGGACAAAAAAGTATGAAATAGCTATCATGATTTTTTGGGTTGTGGCTTGAAGAAGATACATGATAGAGGGTATTCTAAGACACAGATTTAGCTGTGGAACAGAATGAGGCATGTAGTCTAAGCAAGCTGCCTGTTCAAAAGAAAGCTGCAGGGTGTTCATCTTGGAGATTAATCAAGACCCAGAAATACATAAGCATCCGTAAAGCTCAATTTATTACTAATCCTGCAAAAATTAGGAGAAAAATACTGACATAAATAAGCAAAACGTACTATATTTCCACTGTGTATTCATATAACTATTTCATAATTTGATATCTATTAAAATGTACAAACTCATTGAAAAATCCAACATCTTGCTGTCTTACTCAACTTATATTGTGAAGTTACCAACCTTAGAAAATACCACCCTCCCCAGTTTTTAATGAAGTGTTAATTCCAGAAGCCCAGACAGTTTCATCAACATTATAGCATTAGAAAGCAAATCAGTTACAAATCAATGCATTGCATTAGCAAGAACAGTGGGAGGTACATTCAGAATGAAAATAAGGAAAGGAAACAAAGGAAACAGAAAACTGTATGTAGACTAGACAAAAAAATTACAAAGAGCATACATACCTGGATTAAATTCTTCTTAAAAATAAAATACAAATTACATACCACCATCTTTATAATATTTTCCATTTATGCAGAAACTGTACACAAATCCATTACTATTTTGCTGTTCTTCTTTCAGCCTTAAAAATGGTATGATACAACATGAGGCTGCTTCCCAGTGTTTCAACTCAAGTGCAGTCAGGCATGCTGCTAGTCTGCAACGGTATCTGTTCTAAATTCCACGGTATTCCCTAGGCAGCATTAAAAGGGAATTTTTTCCTCCCTCTCCCATTTTTTTCCCCCCTCCTACAACTTGTGCTAACACCTAAGAGTAATCACGATGTTAGCTACTAATTCATTCTGCAGCTCGGTGTCGTTTCTCCTCTATAAGAGCAGTCCAGGAGCCAGTGTCCTACTCCGGTCCAAAAACGACATCACCATGAGGGAACAGCAATCATCCTGGCGGTTTGTGTGCCGGTAACTTCACCCGCTGCTGTTTTCTCCTGCCCCTGCTCCCGCATGCAGCACTCGCTGCAATAGGCACAGCCCCCCTGCGCGGCAGGCAGCCCCTGTGCTCACAGCTCCGCTCACACAGCCTCGCTGACAGAAACAACACATGCAGTGCGTCGGGAGAGCTGGCAGGTGCGCATCCGTGGCTGCAAGGATAACAGCGGGAGATAGGATCTCCTGCTTGGCAGGGCCATGTTGCACCCTAACCTGTTATTTATCAGTCTGACACGACCCACAGAAACAACTGTATAGATATTTCTTTCAGCAGTGCTTTCATCAACAGCTGAAAATTTTTGGTAATGAATCTGCTAAATAGGTTCATAACTACTATTATTCCATGGTGATTTAAGGGTGCTCCAGATAATAAGAAACATATTACTCACTTCCCATGGAAAGCACTCTACATACTCCCAATTAATACCTAGGCAGTAGAAGTCAGTCATTTGTTTACTGCAATTCAAATAGCAGAATAGATTATTATTGTGTATGCAGTGAGTAAATTATCCTGCACAGAATACATCAGGTGTTTTTGTCAAATGTTAGCAGGTTTAGTTGTGTGTGTAAGGCCACATCCTGCCTTACAGTATTGAATACATATTTAAAACTGACACATGAACTACATAAATGCATCCAGGATGATCCTATATAAAACCATTCTACAAAGTGTACACACAGTCCAAGTGTAAATGTCTCCCAAAACATGTGTACAGGCATAAAGCCACAGGTATGCGATTATCCTCTTTAATCCTGAGAGATAGCATGACTGGAATGTCAGATTGAATATTGTGTATCTGTCCCATATAAAAATTTAAAAAAACCCTCAAACTTTGGACATTCTGGTAATAGCAGACACATCTGTAACAGAGAAACTTGCTTCAGAAATATGTTACTCAGTATACCTTGACTAAAAGGTGGCACTTAGAGTGTTTAACAATTTCTATTAAGAGTTAAAAACTTATTGGCTGTAGCTTTCACTTTTTGCAGTCCTTGTACTGTTGTTAGTCATTTTGGGATACAATGCTTTACATACAGTTTATAAATTGAAAAGTTCTAGAATAAAATCTCTTACAGTTGTAAAATTAGTATTTTAAATTTTTTAAATATCATTATAAAAATAATTATGGACCGTTATGTTTATTATGTCCTGATGAAATGAATGGAAACTAGAAATACTCAATTAATTAGATTTATAGTTAAGAACCAGATGAATGAATGCTTTATTATTCAAATCTTATTGTAGTTATTAGCCTGCAGCAGTTACTTAATATTCTGTCTAAACTGAAACAAACTGATTCTTCAAATCTGCCATGTTGCATGCCAACAAAATATACAATAAACTTTCATGTAAGTGCACAATAGGAAATATTCCACTGATATCAATACTCAGTGATATAATCCTAACTAAAGAAAATGCAAAAATAATGCCTCTCCAAATCAACAGGACTTCTCAGGTAAGGATTAAAAAAGGTAAAACCAGGCAGCCTAATCAAGCATGGTTACCCACAGCAGATACACACTTATAACAGATATAAATACCAGTTTTAGCAAGGTTAAACAAATCACCTAGAGACTACAGACAGTAAAACCAGTAGATATTGGGACTGTGTTGCCAAAATATAAGGTTCTGTCATTTAATAAAAAGTGCGCTTGCAAATAACATTAGCTCATAACACTTGGATTAAGGTTGTCATCTCCAAGGAAGTTCCTAAGTGTTGACCTTGTGTACACCAATCCATTGTGTTACCACGTGTTGAATGGTTCAGCTGGAAGTCACCTACTTGATAGCCCAGCACGAGCAGAACATTTTGCTCTACCACATGCATTATTCAATGGATATTTCAGAAGGAAATAAAAAGAGCAAACACCCATCCAAAGACCTTGAAAACTAATTATGGCTTATCTTCCCTGGAAGTAAAATTCCATATAGAACTTCTCTAAGACGAAAATATGCTGACTTTGCTTGTAATGATACTGACCAGCCAAAAGTGAAGCTTCATGTGTAAGCACATACTAATTACTTACAAATGAAGCTACCCAAATTAATCTTTGTAATAAAGTTACACTGTACCTCTGTTCACACCCTTCTCACATAGATATGATGTTAAGAACTTTCTATAGTAAGTACATGAGCAGAGGTTTTAATTCTGTATTGTAGCTAAAATTCTCACAATTCTGGAAGACCAGATACTTCTAAGTCAATGACTGGAATGAAACTACTTTTAATCTTGAAAAGGATCCATGTCAGTTTTTGAAAACCTAACACAAAGGAGCAATATCCATGTGTAGGCCATGTGCAGTTTAATGGTTACTTGCCAGGAACCTGACATGTTGATGAAGCTGGCCTTAAAGAACTTTAGGGATTCACACTGATTTGCTGCATTTTCTAAACACAGTGTTAAAGTTGTAACTCCCACACATGGAAGGGACAGGAGAAATACACGTATTTACATGTACATATACACTATGTATGCAGCTGTTACAATTTATTGCACAATTCCAGCCAAGCCCTGTACCTTAATGAAGAAAAACAATGAAAATCCATGCAAACCAAACACTAACACCACCAAACCCAAACTACACCTCAAACAAAGACCACAAACCCCAATGGGCAGCTATAAATCTTTATGGAGAAAACAGGTATTCTATGTGCCTATTTCCAGGGTTACATGGTAATGACTTTCAGTGATGATTCTTTGAATTCTTAGAAATAGACGTCTGTCCACTGAAAATATTTCAATGATTTTCATCACAACTTTTACGTAATAAACCTGGTACTAAATAACATAACTATTTCAGATATTATTTGACTATTTCTATTGTTAAACATTTGTATTGAAATGGTGACAATTGCAAACTGATATAATGACTTTGAAGTAATTTATATTTCAGGATGAACTTCAGCCTGAAAGTTGGAAGAGCCGTCACAGAATCAGACTTTCTCCTACTAGTCACCTCCCCAGTTTGCTTAAGGGATGCTTGTTTCTTCCCATTTCTCAAAGAAAGGCAACAACGGTGCCAATTATTAAATCAAGTCAATCAGTTAGAAAGACATCTCGTCGGACAGCGCTCGACTCACGCTACGCTGCCCAAATCCGGCCGGGGAAGGGCGGGATGTGCGGGGCCCCCGCCGAGCCCGGGCCGCGCCCGCGGGCGGTCCCGCCGCTCCCAGCGCGCCCCCTGCCGGCCCCGCGCGAGCCTGGGGAGCGCGCTCCCGCCCGCGGCGCTGCTCGGGACTCCTCACAACGCCCGGGACACAGCCGCTCCTCATCGTGTGTTTTCGGAAGCGTACACGGGGTTTTAAAGATATTCTCCATACAAAATGTTGGTTCCTCTACAATCGCTATTTTTCTTTACCGTGGAGCTCAGTGTTTTCTTCTAAAGAGAGGAGTTTACAAGAAAAGGGGGAAGGAGAAAATAACTGTTCTTGGTTTCATAATGCACCTGTGAGCTAGTTTAGATTGTATTTCATATGACTGTGACAAGTGCTGTGGAGATTCTGAATGGCAGCTAAGGCCGTTTCTTATTCCACATTAAAACTTTCCCGGCTGCCGTTTCTGTAAACCAATTCCTAGGTTTATAAAATTATGCGGTTTGAATTCTATTGGGTGAAATAAAACCACGTTTTAAATTTTCTTTTAAATAGCAATTAACACAGAACAGGCAAACAAAATATGTAATTGATTCTTGCCAGCTGCACCTTAATCAAAATTTGGCCCTGATTTCAGAAAGGATCATAAGATGGGATCATAGTGAAAAAGCAAATACAGGGCCAAAAGCCCAACAATAACTGAAAAACAAATCAAGAAAGGCCAATAACTTTTTTTTTTTACCCAGGAAGGAAAAGGGAGCTTTCTCCCCTTTCAGATCTATCAAGCACCTAATAAAATATTATGTATTTGAAGTGGTAACTTGTTACTTCTGAAATTTAATTCCCCATTGTGTTCTTTCCTTAACAATTATTTTGTTCATTGTTGTTCTTTAGGAATATGTTCATTTTAGAAACTGTTTATTTTTTTTTTGCCTAGGGAAGCAGAATCCTTGCTAAAGCATTTTTAAAATCTGACTCAGTTGCCAGTTTTCATGTAAGGAACGGCTTTTAAGTGGATGCTTTGCTTTTCATTACTGTTTTCCTGTATGTTTTGCCATAATTATAACATTTTCTGCAGTACAGATACTACTATTAAAGCATTAAACTCTTCACTACTCACAAAAAAATACAGTATTTATTTTTCTGAGTATTAAATCAGAGTATTGTTTTACCAAACTCTCTGATGCTGAATGAGAACACCAAAAGTTTCAGCAAAACATGAATTTTGATTATCCTTCCAACATAATCACAATAAAAGCAATTGTGCATCTTTATACTTTATTTCATTGCAGAAATTAAAGTTAAATAGTCACAAACAGTATATTTCAGGAATATTCTTACTTGTTTTAGTTTTACCCTAAAATTGTCAATAATCACCTGCACTACCAAACGCCTTATCTTACTCTCTTAAAATTGCATATAAACCTATTACTAGTGCTATTGACAGCAAGGTATAATGAACTCAGAAAAACACAATTTGCCTGATTTTTCACATTTGTCTCATTATACAAATCAATTTTTTATTTTTCTTTCTTAAAAGTAATTTATTTCTATTGATCTTTTTCATCTTGCTTCCAGGTACAATAACCCTTACAGCGTGCCAATGCTGCCTCAGATCTGCCAATATGCACTTGGCTTTCCTGCTCCTTTCTCTCTGGGGTCAATCAGTGCACCCACTCTACTCCCAGCTGAGGACCTGATGGTTACCTTCAGCCTGGGGGGCCAAGTTTCTTTGATCCAAAGTCTCCTCACATAAATGCAGGGGTGTGACCTCAGCAGAGCTTTTCTGAGAAGGCTGTAATTACAATGTGAATAAGAAAAAAAAAAAAAAAGGCAGATGCAATGGGTGGTGGTGGTGTCAGAGGTAACAAACTGCTATGAAGAGCTATTAAAGGGGAAAGGAGGAGGAAAGAGAACCTGAGGATGGCAACTCAACATCAGCAAGGATCAAAGCATCTCAAGGAGTGTCAGAAAGGCCCTTTCCCTGCTCTCAGCCCAGTGGAAAAGGGAAACAGAACAGAAATATTCAGCCTTATCAGGGTGAGGCATGAATCATGATTAGCCCAGTAACTCCCTAATCCTAGCTTTCTGTTCTTCATATTAAGAAATAAATAACCACTCCGGATTCAAGACATATTTATCCTGCTTGCAGACACTCTGCACATGTATGTGTTGGTTTTAACTGGGCTAAAATTTATTTTCTGCATAGTAGCCAGTATAGGGCTATGTTTTGGATTTGTGCTGAAAAGAGCATTGATAGCACAGGGATATTTGTGTTATGCTGACCAGTGCCTACACAGGCCTTTTCTGCTTCTCATCCCACCAGGAAGTAGGCTGGGGATGCACAGAAAGATGGGACACAGCAACAGAGTAAAGCTCATGGGAACAAAAGGTACCTTGAGTGAAGGAGTTACAGCATCTCCGTTCACTACAACCCTCAGCCATACACTTAAATTCAACTATATACTTTACAGTTCTACCAACTACACTAAGAGCCATCTCAAGATTTGTTGGCAGCAGCACAGAAAGATTTGGAAATAAAGGGCACACCACCAAACTTGAAAAGAAAAATTTATTTGCTAGTGAATTAAAATATTCAACCACACTGTTCTGGAAATGGTTAAAGAGGGTAGATCACAATAGAGATCCATAGTGATGAAGTAGGAACCCTAAAGCAGATGCTGCAGGGATTTGAGAAAATGAGTGCTTGCAAAAATTGTAAAGAGTTACATCTTTTATCATAAATCTGGAAGCAAGGTAATTTACTCTCCAGGATCTTTTATTCCCTAGGCCTTCTCTCTCCAGCTACTGCTTAGATTCCATCAATATAATTCATTAGATTTTCAGTGTATGACCTGTCATTCTCTGTGTAGGATTCAGAGTTCATCAGCACTCCATTCTTGGCAGCTCTCAGCTCTCTCCTATCCTAGATCTCCCACTGGTATGATTACTGGCTGTCCCAGTATTTCTCTCTCTACTCACCCTAGGACTTCTTTCCCTTTCTTGCATTGTAAGAGGTTCTCTGCCAATCCTTATAACTAACAACCCCAATTCTCTCTAATATAATGGATTCTTGCCTTCACAATCCTATTTATCTTCACTGCATTCCAAAAGGCAGCTTTTGCCTCCACAGAATGGTGCCCTTAAACGACAGCCCAGCTGATTCATACTAACTGGCTTATTTTCCCCAGTTTATGTGAAACATCTGGTAGCACTTGTAAACTTTCTCTGATGAGAACCCTGTTGAGTTTCAGCCTTCTGAAGCATTTTCTTTTAAGCATTGTCTCAAATGCTCACAGAGTGCTCTATAATTCAATTACAAATATGCACCAGGAGCTGTATAATTCTGCAGCACATTGAATTAGCCACAGGTTACCCACAAAACCAGTAATAAATCGTTTAACTTGAGTCCAAAGTCAAAATGCAAAATGTTGTAACATGGTTACATGATCCAGGAAGAAGAGAAAGAATGTTACAGTGGTCCCTTTTTGAACTCTGAAGCAAAGGAGAGAATTAAAGCTTATGCTGAAGAGAGCATGCTACATCCCTCTTTGTTGATTTTCTGTTACGATGGTCAAAAGCAAAAGCTTAGATTTTTTATCCTCTATTGTGAATCATTGTATCTCACTTTTTGAAGAGAAATGCAAAGTGATAATTCTTTTTCTGACCTTGCCTAACACAATCCTCAAAGAATGGTACAGCAGATCATAAAGGTTTCTCCCAGGGTCTACAATAGTTAATACCTTCAATTAACTGAAAAAAGCCATTTTCAACTTTTGATTTAAGCAGGGAGGACAGGGAGTAAATCATAGAATATCTAAATTCACCATACTATAGGAAGATTCAAGTAAAAATAAGTCCTCAGGTTAACTGTAACTTTCATCTAAATAAAGACATCTCCATTTTCTTTTCTTCACAATTATATTAAATTTCAAAACATTTTCTCCCGGAGAAACTGTTTTGAGGAATTCACTCCAAAATAAAAACAAATAATAATAAGCCCAACAACAACTCATATGTTTACCTGAAAGGATAGGGAAATAGAAGCAATTTGGTCAGAATTGATGTGTGACATATTCTTGAACTTCTGCCTTTATCAGTGAATCTCCTTTTGTCAAAGCAAACTTTCTAAACACCACTTTTTGAAAGCCTCAAAGGCAATTACAAAATGATCTTAGAACTGTTAGTCCAACTGCCCCACACTGAATATTTACCTTCTTCATGCAAACTCAGAGTTCAGACACAAGATAGTCAAGATCATTTGTACTATAGAAGTGGGAGTGCTTGATACAACCAATTTTTTTCATATACTGTACATCTTAAAAAATGTGATTCATACAGCAGAGACATCTCAGAAATTCTTTTAACTCATCAGGCATATTTTGAGCTTTCTCATGCACCAATTAATATTCTAATCATTGTCAAACTGTCTGCAAGCTGGCAAATTTGCACCAACACTAAATTCATTTAATTGAAAAGAAAGTGCAACATTTGTTTCCAAATTCTCAGTTTGACACTTTTTGTTTAAATATTTAACCTTTGAAATAAATTCACATAACTAAAAAATACAGCTTGTTTGCAGACAGTAATTTAATCAAATCACTGATTACCACTTGAACATAATAATTACTTTTTAATTGCATCAGGATGCAAAATATCTTTTATTAATACTTTATGAAAAGGAAATACTTATTTGTTTCCACTTCAAGACACACTTGCATTACTTGAAATGCAAGGTGAAAAAATTGTTCAACTGAAAGACGGATTTAAAAAAAAAATAGAAATTTCTTTGGGCCCATTGAAATCTTTTAAAGAGAAGTTTTGCATTAATCTCATAGTCCCCATGGCTCCTAAACAAAGAATGATTTCTGCTTACCCAGTCCTAAATTCCCACTGCTGTCAGTGTGTAATACCTGCTTTAGTGTTAGTTTATCAAGTTTTGTTTCTGAATGAGACAGTAAATCAATCACACTGACAAAACTGAGCTGCTGATAACTTCTCTATTAGTGAGCATTCTCACACTGAGCATCACCACTGCATCCATCACATATTCACCCCAAATCACAAAGAACAGCATTAGAGCAATTCACCATGAATATTTAATTCTACATAAGTTTTTCAGGATTGGAACACACCAATATTTTCAATTGATTGCATAATTAATGATCTATGGAGGTGTTATGCTCATTTTGCAAAGTTAGGATTAAGGCACAGAGGGAAGATTTGCCAAGGCAGATCTGTACCATTCTCACTGTTGATCTCCAGGTTATAAAACCAGTCAATATAGGGCCACTATTTCACCTTCTTGTGTCTCCAGCACTCACTCTATTTTCAGTAAATACAGTTGTGGAATGATACAAAGGATAACTTACATCAACAGTGTCCTGCTAAACATTAGCCTTAGGAGGGAATTCCTGTGCTTTGTGATTGATAAAAAGCATATCCATCTCAGAGGTGACATTTATTTATTCCAGTATATTTCAGTAGCAAAACAGTCTCTACTTCACTTAGGATTAGAAGCTAAAGATGTAATCAAAGTGACATACACAACTGGGGTAGGAGGGGGGAGAGGGGAAAGCCCATGTGATTGTACTCATGGCTGACACTGAGTCAAAACAAACTCTACATACATCATTTCATTATTATTGCTAGTACTTCATAGCATTCATTTCAAAGCTGTTGGAGAACCAAGGCAAACAAAACCTCACCTGTTCACTGTTCCTAACAGTGAACATGAAACTGAAAACCAGATACTAGGAATAGACTATTGAAAAAACCTGTGGTTTAGATTTTTGTTTTTAATCAATTAGCAGAAGTGCAATTAGAGAACCCTGTCTAGTTCTGCATGGTCTATTTTAAAGCTACTAATTGCTGATATTAAGCTTTTCCTCAAATTCCTCTCCCCTCCAAAGTAGGGAAGGATGTCCCTAAAGCTTTTATCCTAGCATTACAAAATCTTGTATGATTGCAAGAAGGTTTAGCTATTACTATTTCAAATGGACACCAAGGAAATTTATCATCTAGAAAGATACATTCTCCAAAACAGTTTGACACTTTTGCTATCTAGTCAATGTTTGAGTAAATATTCATCAGCTACAATGCCTCTGGTGAACAACTGAGCTGTCATCTCATATTTGATCAGAACAGCCTAATTCAATTTCATATTTCCATAGATTATCATTAAAAGCAAACATTCCAAATATTATTACTGGAACCTAAACCACCAATATATTTTCTATTGCAGTAAGAATTCATGTTTGCTTCACCTGTGAGGCAATACCTGAAGACCATCAACCTGAGCAAAGTATACTCCCCCCCACCCCATTCCAAGCTAAACCCACTTCCCTAAACATCCAAGAACGGCCTCTGTTCTTAAAGGCTTCCAGCGATTGATTCCCTACCTACAGCCTCCTTCATTGCCTGTAAACCTCCCTTAAGGTTACTGAAGGGTGTTACTTCTGCTACCTGCTCCTTATGGATAGAGACAGTTCCCTTCGTGTGGTAGTACTATCTTACAGTAGTTACCTACACATACAGGTTGTTTTCTGTAAAAAATTACTTGTTTCACTTTATTTGTTTGCCTCCATTACAAGACTCAGTGAATATTATATCTTCTGCAAAACACATCAGGGCTGTTTACTCCTCTGATCTTGTGCTGCATAGGGATGTTTTTTAATTGATGGCCTTTTTGATCCCAAATAATATTTGCAAGTGTAAAGCTTATTTTGATTAGGCATTGGAAGAGATTCATCCTTCATGCCTCTCAGATTTTCTGGGCAAACAATGGCTCTTAATGTCACATCAACTGTGCTAAATCAATGATGAGATAATACCAGTAGACTGTTTCTGAAAGCCAGTTTATCTTCATAAAAAAAAGACGAAGCAAAAAGACCAAGGCAACCCACAATGAAAGAGACTCAAGCATAAAGGACTAAAGACATAAGTGTATTTCAGGGACAATAACTTTATCAAGAGAAAAATCTTATTCAAATTGATTAGCAATGAAATACAATGAAATAGTAACTTAAGAATTGTATGATCCTTTTAAATATGTATAGAATTTTTCCTCCTGTTAATGAATTTCACAAGTAATATCTTTACATCTCACATCTCACCTGATCTTCAAATTCTTAAAAGTCTTAGGACTTTGGCACCATCCCACCCAAACTGACAGTAGATTAGCTGCTGAGCAATCTGCTCTTATTTCGGTGCACCAACATATTATGAATACTTTACTTTGCTACAGAAAACAATTTAATGGCACAGTGACAACCCAAGTTTCCAGCTCACGCATATTAACTTGCTTACTTAACCATCTTCTAATTCCTGACCTCAAAATTACTTTGAAGAACAGCAGTGGGAAGAAGTGCAATTCTGATACTGCTTTTTACAAATACTTCTTTTAACATCTGAACAAAATTCAGCTGATTCATGAAGCCAAAGTTGCTGACAGTATGACTTTAGTTATTTGGTTCTAAACTCAGAAATGAGTATATGCCACTGATTAGGCAATTAAGCACACACTGAAGGATAACTGCTCACAGAAGAATTTATCTTAAGGCTATTTCAACCTCTGTCTACAAGACAAAATTGGACTATTTGACATATCCAACCATTGTGTTTGATGTGAGGCCAGGATTCATCCTGCCTGCTTCCTTCAGTGAGGTAACATTCAGCATTAAAAAAAACCACCAAACCAGTGGCAGAACTGGATGCAGAAACTCAGATCACGTGAATCAGGTAAGTTCTCTTCCCATGACACCACAGTATAAACAGATTTTTTCCTCCTCTCTTTTCACACAGGCACAGTCTATGAATTACTACAAGGACAAGAGAATTCAGTGATAGAAACCAGGACTTGGTCCCCAAAAGAGCAGGAAAAAACCAACTCAAAATAAACTGATGAAGGTGCATTTTCGATGGGGTTGGACTCATATTTACTACTAAAAAAGTTTAGCTGTGTCAAAAACTTAGAAATGATATTTTACAGCACACGATCTGAGAAAAAGCAGTATTTCCAAAAGGCCTACACACAAATGAAACAGGAAGGTGAGTCCATGACTCTTTTTTTGCAGATGACTGTACAGGGTAAAGACATAATTGCTGTGTTTCTCAGAAGTTATCAACAGAAGTTTTGCACTACACTCAAGGCTGGAGGACTGAGCAAAAGCTAATGACATCTGAATTCCCAGCCATTGATGTGAGGTAGTGGTTTGTACAGTTTAAGAGCAACAATGAGAAAGAAAACACTTGGTGCCATTATTGACCACATAAAGAGACCAAGTGATCCCATTAATTTCCCTTAGTTATCACATCTGATTTAAAAATTCCCTGTCGAGCCAGTGGTATCATCAGTAGAATTTACAAGATTTTTTTCCTAGGAAAAAATGTTCTAAAACCAATTTTTATTAAATACCATTGAAGTACTGTTTTTTTCAATATCAAAAATTGTGCAGAAATAGATGTCTGAAGTTATGACTTCTGGATTAATAGGCAACATCTAGAAGATGGCCAAACTACAACCACTCCTTATCTAAAAGAAGTCTCAGAATCTCGTCCTCTTTTTGTTTCAGAATAAAAAAAATCCTGTGGCAAGGGAACCACATAGATTTAAGAACCAATGGAAAGAATTTTCTCTACTACCAGAAATTTGGCAGTCACATCCTCAGGTCCTGCTTACATGAACTAGAATTATACCAAATTTTTGAAACTGAGAAAATGTTTTAAGTTACAGTGACATATCAGTAGTTTTAAAAGAGGTTCTTACCTTATGAATGGCCCTGGCCCATCTTGCTTTTGCAAAATTACCTCCATTACCTTGGTCTTTATTTCTTCTGGAGGAAAGGAGGAGAAAAAAAAGAGAAGTAGTCAGAACAGCAAAATATGAAAATAAATAAAAGAACTCTGATAAATCTATGGACAAGTGGATCAAAGTCAGAGAGACCTGTCATACATTTCCTTTGTACATAGTATTCTCTATATACTAGAAAATATTAGTCCTATCGAAGTTATTCTTAATATTATGAATACTTTTCCCAGTAATTAGCATAAGGGTAACTTTACACTTAGGAGGATGTGCTGGTTTTGGCTGATCCCAACTCACACACTCTCATCCTCCTACTCAATACAAGGTGTTCAGTGTGTGGCTTTGCTTTGGCAACATTAAATCCAAAGAAGTTATGGAAAATAATGGAGGAAAACACTTCATTATGTTGTATCTAGCCCTCAACAGGGAAGATTTGCTGTATTTATCTGATAAATGACATGACACTTTGAGCTGGGTCAACAGTTGTTGCAGAGATGATCAGGTTAACAATAATCAAATAATATATTTAGTTTTTATTATTTACATCTATTTTCCTCTCTAGTCCGCTTTTTCCAAAAGGCAAATAAAAGCAACCATCTAAGAGAATCTGATATTCCTTAGCTGTTACAAACAGCTTTGTTTCCCTTCTCGGATTTGAATGTTAAAATAAAATATTGAAGTTGAAATATATTTTTAAGTTTTGATAATATTTTGTCTTGTTTTTATAAGAATTGAAGATAAGGGTAGAAAAAACACACTTCTTTCCCCATTGATTTCCAAATGCTGTGCCAGTCTCTACTTGGGCTGTTGCTTGATGAAATAAAACAGAACCTATACAGTAGAGAGTCCCTGGACTTAATGGTGATTTGACTGTAAAGTGAGATCACAGCACACAAATAATTCAATATTCAGGGAAGAAACAAGTAGACACTGGACAGTAACTGCAGAAATACACGTGGAAGTATTTTCATATGCTGCTTTTCTCTGACATAACAATAAATACTAAACTGCATTGTGAAAAAATTAAGATCTTTTCAAGCAGAGAAAACTAACTCACAATATCACTTTTGAGTTACAGAGGGCTCCAAGAAAGCTTAAAGTTTACTGGCTTGAAAACACAAGATCCCTGTTCCTCATATTATCAAGGTATAAAATAATATTAACAAAGGAATATATTTCCCAGATATAGTGGCTCATAAATCAGAATTACAAGGTCATTGACATCAAATGGCAGGAAAGAAGGAAAACAACAAAAAAGCAAACCACCAAAAGACAAAAAAAAGAAACCTTTGTATTTCCACAGTAAAGGCTTATCCTTGTGAGACACAGAGACACTGCCATCAAGTCTTTGCAAACTGCACTAAAAGAATTATGGAGAAGCCACAATAGGCAAAAACAATACCACCTCACCCCTGCCCCCCTGGAAAAACACCACCAAATAAAAATCTACATTTAGTCCAACCAATCTTTAAAGTACAATCTGTTGTATGTTTGGCTGCCCCTATACCGAAGTTGTTCAGTTACAGAGGGCTATTAGAACGAGGGCTCGTTACTCAGCTATTTCACCACACCTGTGAAAAATGTTGATTTAAACTGAAAAATGCCAATTCCGTTCATGGCTGTTTAGCACAGGTTAAAATAATTAGCATGGACTCACACTCACAAGACTCTGCCTTGTACAATACTAGTTAAGTTGCAGAATAAAAGTGTACAGTAAAATTCTGTACATATAATTTACAGAGGAAAGCAGAAGCCTATTTACTAAGTAAAGATTTTGCAGTGCATTTATATTATACTTCATTGCCATCCCTTGGTCTATACATTGCTATTTAATTACCTTGGACTTTTGGAACAGTGCTCTTTTATTTGAGGAGAAAAACGTTCCCTCTGATACGCACAGCTGAGTGCACATGATGCAAACTAAGTATGAAGAGGGTTATCTTCCCCTGCCCTCATCTCTGAGAGTGCATGTTTGCAGGTTCAGCCTTTTTCCTTTTCACAACTATTTATTATTTTTTTTTTTACGGTAAGTCAATCAAGTGATATTAGTAATCAGACCACTCCATCCCACAGTTGTTAATTAGACTGGAAATACTGGGTAATAATTAACCTTAGGTGTTATTAGGGTAATTAACCTCAGGGTCAGATGGAGATGGTCAGTGTTGGTTCAGAGGGAACAGAGCAAACCAGCTTTCTCTGCCTTAACCAAAACTACACAGGGTTAAGAGTATTAAGTTTTGAGACTTAATGTACACAGGTGGACAGAAACATTTAACTGATTTGCAGTACTTTTGGAAAGCCACTGGTCTGTGCTCAGACTGCTGAGCAGAGCAGTCGGATAAGACAGTTGAATTCCCTTCTTATGCCACTTAGAAACTCAGCACAGACACAGCAAGGAGCAGCGTTCTACCTGTGCGCTTCCTGCTGACACAGTGATGTGCCCGGTTTAGACAAATGATTGTTAATTTTCTATTCAGATCTAATGAGTTACCTGGCAGAAAACACTTCATCAGTACTGAACAAAGCCTCCAGATGACATGTGATTTACAGGAATTCTGGGTAGCAAAGACCCCCAGATACTGCTGGGAACAATCTGTCCTCCTAAACGAACTATGCACAAGGAATATATGTGCCAGGCAAAGGCATTACTGTAAATTTTTGGAGCAAAGAACATAAGCAACAGCAGATTAGGAGAACTTCACCCAAGCATTATGTCAGAAAATAAGGACATCATAGCTGATAATTAGAAGAGCATTAATTGCCAGTGATAGAACAACAAAAATCTCGAAAACAATGACAAATGCCTCAAGAGTGCCTGAAAATCCTACTGATCCACCATCCCTACAACACAATTCCCAGCTGTGGTCTCTGAAGCCATGCAGAGCACAAGAACAAGAGAGGGAGAATTAGAAGAGATGCCTCAGGAGAAGTCCAACAATATTCAGATCTGGCAAGCTGAACAAGCAGCCCAGGTCACAGTTTTGATACATTGTGCATCAAACTCAGCAGATTTTCACGTCTCCTGGCCATAAGGATCAAAATAACCCATCTTGTTGCAGTGATTTCCCGACAGAAGACAGTTATGTGCAAAGGAGTGCACAGGCTAGATAAACATGAGGGCTCTTCAGTCTGGTTTATCAAAAGCTAAGGGTTTTTAATAGAAAACAAAAGTTACACTGACACTTTTAATAGATATTTTCCCTCTTAATTTTGCTGGCCAAATACATTAAAATTGCTCTAGCATTCCAATGATGATTTGTATTTTCATGGCACCTCTTGTAAAATTAAATCTCACTACAGACTTCTTTGTAAGTTAATTATATAGCAGTTGCAGTGTGGCCACATAGAGACAAATAATGACATTTTCTGAATGCTTATTTGTTTGTAATAGGCAATCCTGAACATCTGCATTGGTTTGTAAGTATTCATCACTAATGTCAATTTTGTCAGCTTTGAATATAACAGGAAATAAACTGTGGAAGAAAAATTGAAATAATTACACTCTATTATGACAATTTTTATTTGGCATCTCCAATCCCCACTGGCAACAGTCAAGCTGAAACTAACATCATGTGCTTAAATCAATCTCTCATGGACATATCAAGCAGATTTATACTTGGATAGTACATTACCACAAAACTGATTTTTTTCCTTTAAATATGCTTTCCAGAATATTCCAGTAATGGTCATTCTTGTACAAATACGGGATAAGGATGCTGATGGTAAATCTAAGGTTTTTTTTCTGCATTGTTTTATCATTCAGGAGGATAGGAAAGAAAAATATAAAAATGAAAAACATCTTCTCTGTTGTTTAGAACACCAAAAAAGGTACTTTCAAGTGTCTCACAGCACTGCAACCTTTGAAACATGCAAAATTTAGTGTGCAATGGAAATTTGTAAGTTTGTAGGAGACCCAAAACTTTTGTGAGAGAATTTACACACTTGTCACTTCTTTAGACTGCAGCAGCACAAGTTCTTTGGGAGTATTTCAGCTGGTGCAGTTTCTAACACAGTCTGGCACATCAGGCCAAAGTAACATTAGTAATATTACATGCACCTGGGCTACCAAAACCTGTCCTTGTTATAGCACCGGGGATTATATGGAGCTGGTTGCACTGAAATGGTTTCCAGCTGAAAACAAGGTGCTTTACATCACCAGCTTTCAAGTCAACTCATGCCCTTAGTAGAAGGGAATGCTATTCTTATTGGAACATGTGTCTGGCAGGTGCAACTGGAGAAATGGTATCCCATCAAGGATGAGTGGACTATAAACCTGTAATTCAATTTTAAGATTTTCATAGGCCTCAATTATACAATATAGATAAAAGAATCATTAAAACATTAAAAAGCTGTGCAATAAGTAGCAGTACAGTAAAACTCTAGGAAGAACTGTAGGCAGTACTGTACATCTTAGCTATAATCACGTTTAAAGGAAATTAATGATGTGGTAAAATTGCAAAGGGAAATTAAGTGATCTAGGCTTTCCACAGTTAACTGTGCCACAGTAAAGCTTACTTTT
This sequence comes from Atrichornis clamosus, assembly GCA_013400975.1. Lineage (NCBI taxonomy): Eukaryota > Metazoa > Chordata > Aves > Passeriformes > Menuridae > Atrichornis > Atrichornis clamosus. The sequence goes on along the minus strand of WBMZ01003425.1, from coordinate 391,710 downwards.
TTATGCCTCACATCAATTAATACAATTTAGCATTACCCAACTGCCTCATATAGATATTTTTGTGTGTTAGGGGCAAAAGAAGGTCAACTTTCCTCCAAGATACTTTTCTGGTGGCACTAAATCTACACCCCTACACAGGTTCCGTTTTACAGATGCTCAAGTTGCTCTTGAAAATTTAGTTTTCAAACACCTGAACAGAGAACAACACTTCTTTATGGGTCAGCAAACAGTTACTCATCTCCACAGTAAAAATTTAAGCCTGAGTATATTTTTTTTTCCATTTTTTTTTTCTTATTGTCTAAAATAATAAGTTTCAGTAGCTATATTATCATATTCAATCACATGTTTATATCAGTTATATTACTGCTGGCTTTCACTTCAAATAATTTATAGTTCTGAGTTCTTGGTTGTTTTTGTCTGTTTTGAAATTAGAATTCCAAGGTCACAGTTTCTTTGGGACAAGGTACTAAATTTTATCAGCCTGCATTTTGAGAGCAACATTTTTACAGGAATGAAATAACATTTTATGATTTTTTGAGATCACCTTAAATGCCTAAAACACATAGTACAGCCATAACATCTGTTTTTTAGCCATTCAGAATCAAATATTTAGCAATGCATGAACAGAAACTAAAATATGCTTACCTATCTGCTTTACTTAAGTTCAGAGTTTTTCCCTCACCATTCTTTTACAGATTAGTTACCTAATGGTTAAGAACTTCAGTTTTATATAAAACCAACAACTTTTGACTCACCTATAGAGAAAAAGAACAAAGTTTGAAGGTGTGCATTTATTCTCATAAAAGAACTCTCACTTTTCTTCCAATTTCAAATTTTTCCTCCACTTCTTCACAAGATTTTCGTAGGCATGATTCACATTGAGGTTGATCTTCACATCGTCCTACAGAAAGAGCTCTGTCCCTGCTTGCTTTTAGAAATATCCCTGAGCCAAGTCTGCACAGCTGCTAAAGATAACTCATCAATTACTGCAGTCTGACCACCACTCCCCTTGCTGGCCATAATTAACTACTTGTTGCAAGAAAAATACTTTCCCGTGTGTCTTTTCAGTCCTCAGGTGAGTCTGAAATCTGATCACAGTGTGACTTATTTTTGAAGTGTTGCTGTCTCTGTTAAAACTGATTCAGAAAGTCACAGCTTGCTTTAACAATTACTTTCCAGTAATGTTATTTTAGTGTTCTGATTTAAAATATGAACCAACAACTTTTTTTTTTTCATCACAGATAGAGAAATAGAAAACTCCTCTGTGTTGCTGAGAATAGGTACTGGGAAAGAGAAATAATAACTACTTAAACTTCTGTATTTTAGGCCACTTCAAATGTTTAGACCTCAAAACGTATAGAGTTATTTTGGATTCAACATCATGGGATTTTCTTGTTATTTGATGAACTGTTATTCTCAAACATTGATATGTCCCTATCTCAAAAGGTTAAATTTGCAAGATTGAGTGGCATCTTCTTTTTGTTATGTTGGAGGAATTTATTGAATCACATTAAACCTGTTCTGAAGAACCACCACAACTGAAGGCCTGGTGCTAAAGGGTGTGCAGAGATATACAGTAACCTATACCTAAACTATTTCAATTCCAATTCTTACCACTCAAAGGTATGAACTGGACTGTAAACTGTCATTCAGATCAGTCAAAACCACAGCTTGGGATATTCATCTAGTGTACTTAGTAGGGTGCCAGTAAGTAATATCTCATATTTCCCCTCACATTGCCACAGAGCAGTAACTTTGAAGAAAAATTATACTTTTTAAGGCCTGCCAAGACAGTAAATCAACGTTTTACAAAGTAACTTCCAAACTTTTCTGATGGGTATAGAGATGTTACAAGATAGTAACCTTACAATGTATCCTAAGAAGCCCTCTCAGGATACATTATCTCCTCAGCGCTGCAATAGCTACATGAATAATTTCCAAACTGCAAGGTATTTACCACAACAAAAGAACCAGCAATTAGGACAGAAACTGACTGACAAGACCAAAGGCTATCACTGAAGACAGGTGACACAAAGAAACACATGTTGATGTGAATAAGACATTATCAAGACACTCTTCTGCTGTCCAGTGACGTTGCAGCTTTTAATCAATCTTGAATCTGTCAAAGTGTCATCTTGGATTGTTCCCAGAAAGCAAACAAATATTATCTGACACTAAGGGAAACTTTATGAATGTCTCTAGATTTTGTCTGGGTTTGCGACTCTGCAACTGTTTGTTAGTCACCATTTTCTCACCCATTTCAATCCTGTATCTTTAAAACAATTTTTTTTCTTCTAATATGTCCGACTCAAAAAATAATAATGTGGGGGGTTTTTTTTCCAAGTATATACTGGAAAGACATATTTTTCCATCAATTGAACTCAATTTTCTCTTATAGAATCTCTCTATTCATAACCAATGACAAATCCTTCAATTAAAAAAAATCAGTATTATAAAAGTATTTGATTGTATATGCGTGCCATAAACAAAAACAAAAATTGCTATGCAAATACGGTAAGCTGATTCCAGTGAAGTTTATCCTGCATCTGAATATATGATATCTTTCAGGGTAGCAGCTTAAAGATGAAATATGGCACAGCACTGAGAGCCCAATCAAACTTTTCATAAGAATTTGGTGCTCTTCCCATGGGAGCTCTCTTTTCTCCCCTGTGGCTCTTTATGTAGAGTTCTTGTGCCTCCTCCTGAAATGGCTGTTGTTTTTTGAGATCACGTCATACAGAAAAAGGGAATTTCTCTGGAGAAGAACTGATTCCTGACTTGACTGTTTTAGCTTTTCTGTGAATGAACGACTTTTCTACTAGTTTCAAGGGAATACTTGCACAGAGATTGAATACGTGTCTTTTACATACACTAGATATTAATTAGATAAACTAGTTCCCAGAAGCCAACAAGGTTCCCTTAAAAAGGTGCTATTTATGTAAGGTCTGAGTAAAATATGTTAACCTTTAAAGCAAGTAAACCTTTTGGGAACCAAAGAAGAAATAACTGCATAGCAGTAGTAGAGTTATTGCAGTTATGTGATATCAGAAAGCTCTAAGAAGACATAGATCTTAATTAATCCGGGCAAGAAAAAATTCCAAAATCTTTTCCTATTCCTTTCACATCTCAACAATTTGTCATGAATGATATGTTACACAGAAACCCAGAGAAAGTCATGATATCTCATTTATTATGAAAAGATGTCACCATAACCAACAAAACAAAAAACCTATGAATATTAAAGAAGGAAGTCAATTAAAACTCAATATCACTTCATATGAGAATGAAAAACAATCTTCAGAACACTCCCAATAACCACAAACAAAATGGATGCTTGTGAAAAGATTTAAGGAAAAGAAATTTATAATATCTAACTACTGGGAGAAGAGAAACGATATAGACTGGTAGGGATAGATAATATATAATTACATTATAATCAAATTTTGTAGGTTATTTTACATATACAGCAGGATATAAAACTCAGCTGTATCTTTTGTGCTGGAACTACACTATGTCACTTCTACTGGAAGTTTTTCCAAGACTATCTCATTCCTGGATTGGAATACAAATTCATGCACAAAACCAGGGAATGGCCTAAAACACGTGTTCCTGCCCAGTGTTATGTTACCAGAGAGAAGCCTCTGGCTCGAGTACAGCTCTGCCTGTGCAGCCACTGATCCAGATGCCCGCTCTTGGACTGACTGCCAGGCTCCAGCTTGACCCTGCTTTGCTGGCAAGGGCCTGCCCGGTGGCCACTGCTGAGCCTTGTCCTGGCTGCACCGCTGCGCCCGACCCTGAGCTCCAGGGCTGACTGGCCCGTTTGACCTTGGGCCTGTTACCCCAGCACAGAATTCTGCACTGTTGTTTGGCCCTTGCTGCTGTTCCTGGGCTTGCCTGGAGTCATGGCTTGGGGCACTGGCTGCCCTGTCCCTACCCTGCTCGCTGTGTTATCCTGCCTGACTGCCCATCCCTTGGGAAGCAGCAGCTCATCTTCATTTACCTAAGGCCTTCATTCTGCAGTTTATACAAACTCAGCCAGGTGCGAAGATTTTGGCCTTCAGATGTGTCACAAAAACTGTATTCATAGCTGTGCACTACATAATTTTACAACAAACTTTTACATGGGTCCTACTCAGAACTTCAGGATGTGATTCAAGCATTTAACTTTAAAACCAATCAAACAAAAGTAACTTCCAAAATCTATTTGGGATAACTTTAGGAAGGAAAACTTACAACAACATATCAGCTCACCATCATTTGTTCTAAACTGCAAATTGCCTTACAAAGTAAATCCGTTTGTTCCTTACTACCCTCAACAGTTTTATACATAATTAATAGGGGTTTTTCTTCCTGATACAATCTTCAGTTCCCTAAATGTTTCTCAATTCTCTCAAAGTGCATTTTCTCAATCTCTTTCAAGTACAATATTTTCTCTACATATTGTCAGCTGCTAATTTAACCTCTTTTCCATTTTTTAATTTAAAAATTTTAGAACATAAGAACAAAATGGGTAACAATTGTAAAGCTGACATACTTATATTAAAAAACTATAGAATTTGCTTAAACTTCAAGGTCACTGTATGTCGCTAGCGGGCCCGGACACCGACGACACAGACGGCCTTATGTAGATGCAAACCGACCTCTTTATTATATTTACAAAGGTGCTTATATACCTTAGCACACTGGACTAACATAAGGTCATTGGTTCACTGACCAGCCACCCTCCAGAAGGGATTGGCTGGACCCAGTAACTGTTACCTCATGTTTTCTTCTTTGGTCTCATAACAAGACCATAGTTTACAATACTTTTAGATTGTTTTCCTGCAGCGTCCTTGAGAAAGCCTTGCTTTCTCACAGACACTTGTCAGGAAACTGAAATCTCTTTGCACCCAGGCCTGTAACATCCACAACTGTATGTATGAGGCTTAGCACTCTCCAACTCTAATTTTAAATTTTGTTTATACCTTTTCTGCTGTAGAGAGCTACTGCAACATTCTTTAAAATTTCTTAGAAACATTATTTTTAAGTAGCCTTTAAAAGTACTACTTTTAATCCTATCAAGAGCAATAGTTTTAGGCCACAGAAGATCTGAAGGAAACACATTTGAGAAAAGCAAGAGGGTGGAACTGAAATTGGAAAGGGCAGCTGAGCAGGAAGGATCATCAATGAGCATGTTAGTTTGAGTGACAGATGAGAGTTAAGCCTGGGGTACAGTGGAGTGAACTCTCAGCACCGTGTTGGTATACAAAGGGCTTAATTTTACATAAGGCTCTTAATGAAAAGATCCGCCTTACTGTAATTAAATACATAAATAACAACATGTATTTACAGTTTTAAATGACTGATCTATTATACTAAACTAAATACCACCTAAAGCTGAATACTTCCTACCCACACTGCTTTCTGTAACTCAAGCAGAACAAAGCTGTCCAAGAAGCCAAAGACCTTAGAGGAATGCTCTTTGATATGTGAAAACAGTTCATAATCAGGGAAGTCTCTTGGTTCTGGGGTTTTGATGTAAACAGTTATTTTACTTTCCCTTTGGAACACAGAAATGTAGCATGATGGGCTGGGAACCAGTGGATGTTCATAGCCTTGCATGTGATAAACATCTTTTGTTAGCCTGCTTCTTTATTTTTTTCTTTTGGACCTTATTTCTTTTTGGCAGTAAATATGAAAAGAAACAATAACACATTATGGAAGTTCAGTTATTCTTAGCTATTCTGTAATTTAACTTTGCAGAACAATCTCTCATTGAATGATCACAACAGAAAACAAACTTCTATGGACAAACATTATCTGCTTAAACAGTTATGGCTATGTACCGGAAATACGGCTTTGGTTTAAGGTGAAGGTGGAAATTTTCATGGTTTAGAAATAATTTTATGCTTGCCTATCACCTTTTCTGTTATCTAGGTATGAATAATGAAACAGATTACTGGGAAAATGGCTGTAAACTGATCACTTCAAGTTAATGTGGACCTTAGCAATTGTTTGCTTCTCTCTGTATGGAAATCTGGGAAAGATTAACTACATTTTTAAGAGGTCATTTAATACTTATGATGTTTCAAACATTAAGAAACTTCTAAGATAATCACATTGAGCTTTCTTTTCGGTTTTTATCCATTAGAAAATAAACCTGCACTTTACTGTCACAAAACACTAATTTGTTTTAATTAATATCAGTTTAATGAATATTACATTAAAATCAACACTGCTAGAAGCTGCAGGCCATGAAGTACAATTTTAGTAATATATCTCCTTTTAACATGCAGCAGTTGCAGTCATCCAAAATATCAGAAAAGAAGAAGCACTGTTAAAGCCAAATACTTTGGAACCAGATGCTCAAACTCAAATTTGTCCATACAATCTATATAGGTCTAACATGGTTTGGTGGGCAGCATGTTCTTCCTTCTATTCCTGTGTATGTATGTATGACATCTACTCATGTGGCCTATGTATGTACAAATAAATAAATCTGAATAATGGATTTTAAGGGGTTTTTAATGTAATCAAGTCTTTCTTTTCTCCTTGTTCCATGATTGATTTACAGTTCTATCAGAGAACAAATCAATATTCTTTTTTTAAAAAAGATCCTTGTCCATGTTGCTGTACTTCCTCAGGTTTTGGAGTTAGCTGGTTGGTTTTTAAAAGAAATTTTTGTTTTACTTTGCCTGTTTTGGAAATGCCCCTAATCTATTTTATGCCATTCACTTTAGTTAATGATTGACAGACAAATCTGTACATTTCTGCTATTCTGGATATACAGCCACATATTTCTATCTCAGCAGCACCAAAGAGATGAACCATGAAATCATTATTCTTGCATTCAGCACTGGATACTAATAATGCATAAAGAGTGAACCAACCTGATTTATCCTACGGATACCATACAGAGCTGGAATAAAATATATCATAAATATTTGTTAATTTTTAAAAATTCACAGTGATTTGTTCATTAATTACGTTAATTGAAGAAAACCTCACGTGTTTTTTGGCTTATGGGGGGGGTTTTATGAGCATTTTCCCCTTCTCCGTCTGTCTGTTTTTTTGGGGTTTTTTTTACCACGTCCTTCAGATTCCAATTTAGTGAGTTTATGCTTTATGGAAGAAGTTAATCAGTTACACTTAATTAGCCATCAATCTACACCTAAAGTCAACGGCCCTAAACACCACATGTGTATAAAACCAAAGAATTGACTAATAAATATCAGAGTAAAAAAAACTTAAGGAAGAAATTTTGAACACATTAATACTTAAATATTTACAGGACAGTTAATTTTGGTGTTTAATACAGCTATTCAAAACAAATAGTCTAATCTACTTCCCTTACTTTTCAAGTTTTTAGCCCAAATGCAGTTATTTGGAATAAATACACATCACTATCTTTAACTAAGCTTTAAAACAATCATCATCTTTCTTCTCAGCATCTTTGAAAATACCTATTATTAGATAAAAGAACTTTCCATCTACGAATAATATCTTGTAGTTCATTGCTGACTAAAAGTTCATTTGACATAAAAGTTCACTTAATTTAAATAAAATATAAAAGTTCATTTAATTTAAATGAAATTATTTGGGACAAAGGAGTAAAGGAAAGAACTCCACAGTCAGATTGGGTCAACTTCTCTCGGTTTAGGTTAACCTGCTCAGAGGCTCAGATCTCTGTTGAAAATGACACGTCAGCACAGATGATATGCTAATGACTGGACAAGTGAAAATACAGAAAAGCAGCTCTGGAATACTGCCATTACTGACAGCTCTCACCCTAAGGAAGCACTTGTACTTCTCCGTAAATGCCCTGCAGGGCTCGCCAGTGAACGCAAACAGCTAAGGCTGGCAAGCACCAAAGCGGTGCTGCAGCACCCTGTACGTGCTCACTCTGACCGACTGCATCCTTGAGCCTGAGCTTTTTGCAGACTCGTTCTTTTCCTACTTTCGTGTTGCAGTTATGTGCTACGTGCACCTGGCCTCTGCTTTTTTAGAGTACATGAAAAGGTCATTTAAGTGCATCCACATGTTATTGCCTCGGAGAATACATAACTTAGTAATGTAACAGTTTTTATCATATTTTCTCTTGTGCCTGAGTTAATTTTCTAGTACCACTACTGTTAGACATGATTTAAACATGAGACAAGTACCTGACACACCAAATAATTTTGCTGTGTTTCCCAAGAGCCTGTTCTGCCCCTCTTCAAGACAGCAGACCTTTTGGAGTGTCAGCAGCTCACAGTGCCTTTCCTGCACTAAAGGACACCATGAATGAAATGTAATACAGTCTGTGACAGCTGCTCTGAAAGCCAAAATAACAGTAGAGAGAGAGAACTTTTTTTCTCCCCAGTTTGCCTTTGCAAAAGGGAAGAGAAGTGATTATACAAACGCACAGAAGGCTCTCTCTTCTCAGAGACTGCTGCTGAGTGGTGTTCTCAGAGACTGACTGGGCTCCCTCCTGAGCATTCAACTCCACTCGGCAGAAGGTGATGGAAGGGAAATAATACACTTGTTGTCACCTTATTCTTTGCCCCTTCCACCCATTGTGCATCATCATTTTCCAGACTCAGGCAAGCAGAAAGATGGCAATTATCTCTCCCTTATTCTTTTTTTTCACAACATTCTTGTTTGTTGAAAGCAAATAGATAGAAAATATTAATCATCTTCTGGAAAACTTCCAGAAATGGAGGCAGCCTGTCTAGGTAAATATATTGGCTTTGAAAATTGAATCAAATGTCTTTACTGCTTTCCAGATACAATTGATTAGTTACAACACACAAATCGTGTCAGGAGTTGCTTCCCTTCCCTTCTTAAGCTTTCAGAAAGTCACTGTGAAATACCTGAACACCATGTAGACCCATGCCAAAGGGTGATAACAGGACAGATGTACATGTATTTGCCATAAAATAACACAGGAAAGCTAATAAATACCTGCATTGTCTTTAAAACATCACCTTAAACAAAAATCAATCACCCAGCACTCTTGCACTTCTGAGGCCATCTGTATATCCATAGCAATCTGCCGCAAAAGAGCCTAGAACGGTATTTACCCCTATTGCATCATTAATAGATTATATTCTTGTCTTGTAGGAATTTGCCAAATATATGTTTGGTTGCCTTTCCTTTAATATCACCATTTTTCATAGGTTAAAATCCTCTTTTCTGAACACCAAACATTTATTGAGAAGGCACACGTTTGCAAACTGGTTTGACAGGATACAGTGTTCTCCATGATTATTCTTTCATTAGAATATGAATATTTATCATGCTCTGTCCCAGCATGGGACAGGAAATACATGCCTTATGGGTTTATAAGGTTAAGAAATTTTCAGTCATAATAATTGTATATGTATCACATTGACAGACATTAAAAAAAACTTAAAAATCAACAAATGTAATCATATATGCGTGATGTGACATGGTAAAATACCTTAGTTGGCTTTCCTGTGTGCTTTCCATGGGTGACTGACCATCATTTGTATCTTGATGTGAGTGTCTTGTATGTTGGACGGGTGTCCCTCTCTGCCAACCTCTGCAATCTAATTCTTTCTGGGTATCTGTAGAGAAGGAAAAAGCTGCTAGAAATCTTTCAGTCAGTTTTATTTCTAAAAGAGGAAGTACACGTTAAATTAATTAAATTAATTCATTACCTCTATAATAATAGGGAATTATCAAGTGAATTGCAAACAGTGTAATGATTAAATCACTCTGAAAACTTACAGGCCTAAACCAGTTACATCCTCATTACACAAACTTCATTTTGCAGTTTAAAAAATGACCTATCACTGGATTGGGAAGAAAACTGATGTTTTAAATTTTCCAGTCCAACTTGCCATGTATTTCTTATGTGTCCATGCACAGCATTCTGAGATCTGGGATTTTTTGTTTGTTTGGATTTTGATTCTGTTGGGGTTTTTGTGTGTGTGTACTTTATGTAAGGAATCAGGCTCTACTTTAATCCCACATGCTATTGGCCTAGAATTGACTTTTTTTTTTTCCCCCAAGTTTTTAGTTCTTGGAAGAAACATGACAAATCTCATCTGCAACTGAAGGTGCAAACTGATTTCCTGCAGAACAGTTTGCTCTATAAATCATCCTATTAGCTTTAGTGAGAGAAGAGTGTTTATGATCTGACCCTGACTGTGAGGAAATTTTCTTCCATAATTACGACGTGAATTTTTGTGCCCATTTCTTTATTCCATTTTTAAGAATATGGTTACATATTGGGAACAATGTTTTGATTTATCTCCTCTCACACTGTTTACCAACACTAGGTGAGCTGCCAAAAATTCATACCTTTTGCTCAAAATGAATGCAACACTGTTGTGAAACATGTAGAAGATAAAGGTAACACTTTGGAAAACAGGAGCTTTTGTTTTTTCTACTGCATATGTTAATGCCAACTTTTAGGTTGCAAATATGCATGAATTATTACACTAAATAAAGTGGTCTGTACTTAGAATCCTGTCCTTTGGTGCATGAGTTTTCCCTGTCAGTCTATAATGATTTTTCAGGACCTTGGTTCATGCTGATCAAAATTGCATCAGAACAATTAATTTTCTCATTTGCTAATCCCTTGATGTATCAGTGAATTAATATGGTGACTAATGCAGAAATGGGGATTAATCTAATAATTGTTGTTTTGTTCTTGTTACTTCGTCCTTGTTACTTCATTTGCTAGTTACTGTATATGAAAAATGTGATAATGAGTTGAATTTTAACAAAGCCTAAGATTTAAGTACTGCATGGTATTTTCCAAAATTATTAATGAGGTAAAAGTTCAGTTAACTTTCAGTAGGATATTTGGCAAAATTATGTTAGTTCCTAAAAACACAAACATAATTTTCCAAATTATAGCTATTACCAATTATGTTTAACTTCAGTAAATTTGGCTTTAATTTCTTTAGCTTATACTCTTTATGTAAGGTATAACTGAATGTTAAGGAGCAAGCTACATATCACTTATGCCGAATTCAAGAATAAATAAGACATGTCCTTTACATTTTCTTCTGTCTTATCTTACAAGAAAGATCTAATATATTTGAAGAAAAATTAAAATATTCCATAAACCCCCTGATTATTCTTTAAAAAACTTGACTTTTGGAAACATTAAAAATATTTGCATTTCAACTGTAGTATTTAGCTAAATTCAGTATTTTATTACTGTGACTTTGCTTGCAGAATTTTAAACATATTAGTTCTTCATTTTACTTGGCAGCCTTTTAATGGAGCTCAGACTAGTTGGCAATAGTGAAATGGCAATTTTATTGCTGCCACAAGTGACATTTGATGTCACTTCTAGAAAAAAGCAATAAACTACGGATGAGATCACGTTTCCATGTTACTACATGCAGTGCTCCAAGACCAGATGAAGTCATATTGTTAAAGAAGTGTGGAAGGCTCTGATATTTCTGCTCATTATCTGCCATTCTCAAATGGACATCTTTCAAGGAACTGCAGCCTTCTACTTTTCCAATGTAATTTGTCATAATAAAGAGGTTGTACTGATTCCAGAAGTCAGGGACATATTCTCAGGAGCTCACAGCTGAGCTGAGTCATTCAACAGGATAAGCAATCAAAATGTAATGCACTAGTCAAACCCCAGGTAGATGGAAAACGTAGCTTTCTCAATAACCGAGACGTAATGTTTTGAATTCTTTCCTCTATGAAGAAAACTACAATGTAAGAGTGACCTCTACAGGATTTCCACAGTGTTCCTTGACTACAGTCCCAGGGACTGTCTTTAGAACATTTCCAAATACATTTATTTGAAAACAAAATATAAGCTTCAACATAGAAACCAACACTACTTCCAAGTGGCAGCCTGAAATCAGCAACAATCTGAATTTACAGCTTGTAAACACACAATTAGGGTTCCTAGAACAGATTTACACTAGGTTTCTAGGTATGAAAATTAAGTACATACTGAAAATATTCGGCTAATTCAAAGGAGGTTTCAAGAATCATTGGGTTTGGGTTGGAAAGGACCTTAAAATCTAATTCCAACCCCACCACAGTTCCAACTATGTGGAACATGAACACCTTCAGCTCTATCAGTTTGCCCAAAGTCCCATCCAACCTGGCCTTGAATGCTGCCAGGGTATGGGTCATCCACTTCCCTGGGCAAACTGTGGCAGGGCCTCACCACCCTCACAAGGAAGATTCCTTTCTTATATCTAATCTAAATCTACCCTTGGACAGTGTCCTACCACTACACATCCTTGTCAAAAGTCCCTCTCCAGTTTTCTTGTTGGCCCCCTGAAGATATAAGGCTGCAATAAGGTCACACCAGAGATTTCTTCTCTCCAGGCTGAACTACCACAGCTCTCCCAGCCTGTTTTCACAGCAGAGCTGCAGAGGTCTCTAGGTGAGGTCTCAGGTGAGCAGAGTAGAGGGGGAGAATCCACTTCCTTGAGCTGCTGCTCACATTTCTTGCAATGCAGCCCAGAACACATTTGGCTTTCTGGGCTGCAAGTGCACATTGCCAGGTCATGTCGAGCTTCTCAACAACCAAGACTTCAGAGCTCTTCTCCTGAGGGCTGCCCTCAATCCATTCTCACCCATCCAATCCAGATGCAGGATCTTGTACCTGGCCTTGCTGAGATTCACACAGGTCCATATCTCAAGCATGCCAATGTCCCTTTGGGGACCCTGCACATGGAATAAGTACTATTTGTACCATTTTTTCTCCTTTTATAATGGATATTCCCACTGCTACTTGACAAACTGTTGTCCTTCTCTGTCACCTTCTTTATAAACTTCTTCTTTGTACTAATACTCTATTTTTATGCTGAAGGACTCAGTCCATTTGTCATAAGTACTCCTGCCATCATCCTTAAATGAAATAAAATCGTCTCATAAGTGAGAAGAATCTAGATGGAGGCACATGTGAATAGCAAGAAAATGTTCTCCCATAGGAATTTTGACTCAGACAACTGAAAATTTTTTGAGGCTGCTGAGGAAAATATATCAAAACCCCCAAAGCAAACAAAAGCCAGAACGTGACTAGGGCACAGGGTATTTTTGAAATATTTTACTGGTTCAGTACTAAAGAAGAAGTAATTTTTGTTAAAAAAAAAAAGAAAAGTAGCCCCTGTTGTAACTTATAAGAAACCAGAATTGTCCACAGGCACTCAGTGAAAAGATATGCATTCTACCTCATGCATTCCCAGGAGTGTAATCTTGCAGGCTACACCTAGAAACAGTTTACCAAGGTCAGTCTCAGGCAATGCATTTCAAAAAGGACATTAGACAGCTAAATGGCATATTTTTGGTATAACTTCTAGTCCTCCTCAGGAGATAAATAATATATCTTCTTCACACTTCTTCACTTTTTTTACTTTGATTCTTGCATAAACTTTAGGATTAATCTTTTGAGCTGTAGTTCATTTGACTAATTAGAGAGTAAAATATTAAGCTAAATAATCTTTGTGAACTTATTTGACAGAGACCATGTCATATAGATGGAGTGATAATCTTAATAAAGTCGATCTCTATGTATTATATCTGGAAATAATGCATGGTGATGTATTATTTGAAGTGCAGTTTCCATTTCTACCTTCATATACACTATTTTCATACACATATATATTTTCCATCTTCATATGCACTAAGCACAAAGGCAGACAACCTTTGCCAAAAAGGTAAAAAATGCAGTGAAGGCCTGCATTTTACTAAAACTTGCATTGTGCAAGCTTTGGCCAAAGCTGACGTGCTGCAGAGCTATAAACACAGGTTCTAGTATGGAGCCTCAAGGAGGTACTTCCTTCTTCAGCTCTGCATGTGGCTGAACATCAACTGCCCGTGAAACTGCTCGTCCAGCTCCTCGTGGGGAGTGGCTCTCAGTGGTTCTTACCAGTAACCCACACCAGTAGGGATTGTGCAAATGTGCCAGTGATGAACAGGCATTTAGGATTCTATAGGAAACTTGCTGTTTGTTGTGTTTAAGGAACTTAGAGTGAAATAGAATGGCTGGAATGCTGGCTCAAGACCTTAATCTGTAACTCACCGAAAGGTACTGCAAAGTAGATATCTAGTAAGATCTCATGTGCAGTTGGTGTTCTTGTGCCTTGAATTTCATTTCCATTTTTTATTACTTCAGAATGTAATGTCCACCAGGAACCCGGGCCTTCCTAGGAAAAAAAGATTATGAAAATTACCTGGGCCGGATTTATAGCATTATCCACTTTTTACTGAATGAGGTTTCCCTTAAGTCAATAGGAAGTTCTTTATAACTCCATTCTAGACTCTTCCAGCTTTTGTTTACATAATTATTAGTTAGGACTTCGTCAAATTTTCTCACAGTCATCAAATTCAAAAGAATATAACATTTGCTTTACAATATAGACAAATACACATTAAGGTTGTCAGATGATTAAGACACAACAAATATGAATATTGAAAATTACCCTTATCAACTGAGATTTTCCAGTTCCCCTTTGAACTGGTGCCAAACAAGTACATTCTAGCAAGACTGAAACAATCCATGTAAGTTAATAACCAAGCCAAAATAGAGCTTCTAAAGGAACCCTCCCTTATAGGTTATTTTTGAGTTACAAAGCCCAGAAGAGAAACTGCAGGGTTAAGACCAGAAGGATAAATAACTAGGAGAGTTCCACAGTGGATTAATTACAAGTGAAGGTTTAGAGGATCTGAAGAAATTAAGAAACAATCTCTTATCTTGCATCTTTGTTGGTTTAAAGCTTAGTATTTACTAGTAAGCCACAACTTCTCTGTCAGCAAGTTGTAACTCAACAACAGCTTGGGCAGCAGAGCGGAACAACTTGCCCTGGGGCTTGAAATGGCACTTGGCAGCTGTGATACAGAGCAACTTCTAATTTAATCAGGAATTACTTTCTTCCCTTGCTTCCATTTTCTGAGCAGAATCATTGAAATGTCAGTTCAATGTATATATTAATATTTAGTAGTTACTATCAAAAAATAGCTACAGAGAGATACTGCAGAAAGTTATCTTATTTTCTTGCCTTTACCTCATCTTCAATTGTCTTTCTTTCAATATTAAAGAAGACAAACAATTTTTGTTTACAAAGATTAAATTAATCTTTTCTGATTCTGAGATATTTCTTTAAAAACAGCCTCCATGGACTATGTGTAGGAAAGCATATTTATGAATGGAAGAACTGTGGAGTGTTAGAATAAGGTACCTCTTACCTGTTCTGAATTCAGAAAATTTTGCAGCACTTGCAGTTTGCTTCAGTACTGCCACACTCCCAGAAACCTTTTTTCTTTATTTTATACTCTATTGAGAGCAAGCATGGTCATTCTGGTGGCCAGCTGACTATGCTGAATACATAACCCTTGTATTGACCCAATTTCTCCACTCATCCTTCTCAATGTACTCATTGTACTATTAATTTCTTCTGTTACCACAGGCCACATTTCTATTTTCTTCTTAGAGGCAATGGTCAATTCCCACAAAAGAGAGAACAGTGTTTTGCCCATTTTAATAGATTTACCCAAGGTCACACAATGAAGAGCCAGACCAGTAAACTTAACCTAAAATTCTTTAATAATATAAACCACGACATCCCTGACTCCCTAAGCATTCCTGAGTGCAGATGAACTCTAACTCACTTTCTGCATTATACCTGGCTCAGTATCTGAGCAATTTCTCCAGGGTATGTGGCTAATGCAAATCAGCTGTCACTTTGAGAGTCACGTATACATTATGCCTTAATATTACAGACTGAAGCAAAGGAGACAGAAATATACACTGATCACAAGTGCTGTTACAGTATTTGGGGAGTCCAAGAATGAGAAGTTTATTGGATTTTACTCAGTGTTTTATATTTCCACAGAAAGTCAACTTACATCTGTTGCATATTCCACAGTTGCAAGGGGAATCCATAAAACTCCTAAAATGCTATCCCAGAGCAAGCCTTTTTTCCACAGCTCTATAATGAAGCCCTTTCCATCAGCACAGATTTCACTGAAAAGAATGAATACAGAAACCATTAAACTGAAAAGGCAGTCCCAACTGCTCAGCAATCTATAATAGTAGCTTATTATTATTATCCATTTACAGCAGATACAGAGGTGTGTTTTTTTCAGTAGAATAATAAAATACAATCTAGCAGAAATGTCACAAATGTTACACTGAACAAGCCCAGTCTCAAGTCCTATTGTTCAGGACTGCTCTTACAAAATGATGAGGACAATTCTGCTTGCAATGAGGCACAGAATTTTCAATTGTCAGTAGCTTTTTTTTTTTTTGCTACAAGTCTTGGCCCTTTTGGATATAATCCAAGGTAAAATGATGAGCAGAAAATGCCTTTAGCTCAGCTTTAGCTGTAGGTATCAGTCTGCTAATGACTGATTGTGTGTAATCTCCATTTGAATGAATTAATTTTAAGTAGTACAACTCATTTTCACCTTATTTGCGTGGTGTACCACTGAGAATTACTGTGTACATAAAGTCATCAGGAAAAGAACAGGTGAAATCAGAGAGTGGCAAAGGGTGCCACCTTTGAGACCACTACTTAACTCATCACCTTGCTCTCAAAGCCCATCCTGAATGAGTCTAATTTTCTGCTGTAATCATGCAATTGAATAAATATATTTAATTTTGGTTTTATTCAGCTTTTCTCTTTACAAATATGTTATGGAAGACCGATTGCAAATTCTTATCTTCTAGTATTCTTAGACCCCAGCTCTACGACTGTTGGACTGACAACTGAACAGTGAACTGCAGCTTGAAAAACTAAACAATATGCAACTTCTAAAATGCAAACTAGTAATGTCTGCATGTAACAACACAATTTTTACTGGCAGAGATGGAGTGAGAATCCTTAAGAAAATGAACTACAGTTTACTAGTTAAGATCTAGGCAAATATATTTGCAAATGCTTGGTTATAATCCCTTTTCAAAGCCTGCTGTGTTGTACAGATGAGTGAGCAGCAGATGGAGCTCCTGCAGACTCATAACACAATTGCTACAAGAGTGGTTTAGTATTCTTTGGTAACTATTACATTGCAAACTAAGAAAATGATTTGGTCATTTTCAATGATGGCATGAAAGACTCATTTACATATAATATGATCAAAAGCAAGACATTTAAACAGCAACAAAGCAAATATATTACATAATAGCATAATACATTCCTCAGGAAAATTTAGAGATTAGGTTACATACATTGACTTTAAAATATCTTTAATTTCTTCCTATATGAAAGATAACAGGTAGGGCAAATGATGAAATTTATTTGATCTACTTCCTGGGATATTTGTACACTGTCTTCCAATCCACGCCCAATGGTTTACAGAACTATTACATCTAAATTAGTAAAGTGCTGAAATCATGATAACAGAGTATTATAACAGAGCAATTATTCCTCTACACTGAAACATGACTATCTTTGCTACAAGTCAAAGATGCAGTATAAGAATGGTATTTTAAAAGGCCAGCTATTAACTTTCTTTAACCTTTTCAAAGCCGGGTACAATCCTCCTGTTTGGATCATTTAGGCTGTGGCTCTAAACACTCTGTTGGAGCACCCTGGGGACTAGACAGTTGGGAAGGAATTACTTACAACATGAAGTCTTGTTCCCAGCAAGGCTCACTTCCTCTTCTATCTATTGTAGTGCTTTTTAAATTTTGAACTTTTAAAACAACGTAGGTTTTGGATGTGTCTGAAAACAAAAAAATAAACAGCACATTAAACTCCACTTTTGTTCTTCCCAGAGGCTGGAAACATTCAACCCCATGTCAGTAAGGGTCTAACTCTTCATACACACCTCCATTCAGAGGTGTGATTCAAATATATGGATTTGAACAAGGACAGGTGGGAGGGAATATAATCCTAAATGTATTTTAAAGATCAGGTTCCAGATGGCTTTTTACTGTTTATCCATTGCTCTGACAGCTCTTGCAGGAAACCAGTACACCTTTTCTGCCAATTAGGATTTTCTTTAGCTTTCAATTGATATGATAATATTGGTGACTGGCTAATGGGCTTTTATATCCAATTAAGGCAAGACCACAGACTTGTGAAAAGTAATTCAGTCTTTGTGCATGAATCTAGTTCTGTGTATAGAAGCAGCAGCAACACGGGTTTCAGATGCAGTCCCAAATGAACTCAAATATTTTTGTAAATACCTTTGTAAAGGCACAGTATAAGTATTCATAAAATTGGACTGAATCAGCAAAAAGAATAAAATTTTAAAAGTTGCAAAGTGCTTGAAAATATCACTGACAGCAAAAAGCAAAAGAACTGAGGGAAAGGTCTATCCTGCATGGCCTCACACAGCAATCTAAGGCTGCAAAGGCATATTTTATCATCTCAATGAACATGGCTTTTTAGCTTGCATGCATGTAACACATCCTTCATTACCCTCCAGCATCCTAGATAAGGATCACCATTGACATATGACTGAAAAAAAGGCTTCTTTTTTTTTAGTAGAACTACTGCCAAAATATATATACAAGATGTAGCCAAGAATAGAGTTTTTTAGCTGTCTGTATTACTACAGGTCAATCAAACACTGAGTTGGAGGGAAGCTGTCACTGTTTACAATAGATCACTGAATAGGTTGTATCAAATTACACTGCAGTTAACAAATGATGTGAAGGGGAAGAGCTGGCTGTGTACATCCCATGTGTAGACCTTATTGATTAGCACCAATTATAATATTTGACCAAAGGACTAAAGATATTATGTAACGGAAACTATTTTGTTACTAAACAAATTCAGTGGTGACCAATGTTATCTATTTATTTTCTGTAACTCAGTACACTGATCTTCTCAAGCATGACTTTGTTTTTATACTAAAAAAACTTGACAAAGTCAATATGGATTTAGAAGTCTGGTGACTTATGTGTGAGAAATGGCATCAGCAATGCATGGTTCACACACCATCTTTGTGTGTAACAGGCAAACACACAAAATTTGCAAAAGGTTTTGTAGTTGCAAAACTTTTTTATAGTTTGGAGGCCTGCAACTCAAGATTTTAGAAATTTTCAAAAGAACTCTAAATTACTAGTCTAAAAAAATAGCAACAGTACTTAACTTCAGCCATTTAGAGTACTCATGTAAACAAACTACAATAACCAACCTGCCTCATAATTAGAAGGTATTTCCTTTAAATGAAGCCATAAATGACAAGATGGAAACTTAAAGGCATATTTTTAGTGGTATTCTGTTTCAATATTCTATTATTTCATAATAAACTCTAATTTGCTTCCCATTTGAAAATTTCATGTTACTATGTGCCAGACCAGATGATTAAACTCAGTCACCTTGTATCTTTCTCCAGCTCCTTTTCTAACATGAAAAACAAAATGGATTTTGGACTGCCTGCATTATTGTCTTGCCTGAAACCCTGTCATCTGCTTTTTAAAACAGTTATTTCTCCAGTAGTCCCTTGGTCTCTTTGGCTCTTCTTTGGAACCAAATGTTACCTTTCAATGTTTTTTGACTAATTCACCTTTAGATGTCATGAATTGTACCAAGTAAGAAAATGTAGATACTCTAAGTTTTAAATAACTGAATATATAACCTCCTTGAAGAATAACACTGTCAAGGGTGAATATTATTACAATAACCTGGCAGTGGAAAGGAGATGTCAATTTTGCTTAATGATAAGAAGGTTTGTTTCCACAAAGCCATTATTGCAGCTCCCAGCCCTTTAGCTGTCAAAAAATGGAGGCACATAGTGCAACCTTTTGTAAAAATAAAAAGAGCAGGTTATTCTCTTATACCTTCAGCTTTCAACCCAAAACACAGCACAGCAGATTATAGAGAGGAGTAAATAAACTACAGGACAATCACAGAGTTTTGAGAAACATGCAGGTATTTCAAGACTACTCTCATTCACCATCTACTTAACTGTTCTGCTCAAGGAAGTAAGACCAAGTGTCAGAGAATACACCTTTCAAATTTTATTGCCTTTACTTATGGCATTAACAAGACTTCAACAGCATTGAAAGGAAAATTAAAGCTACTTATCTTTTATGAAATTATTCTGTTTGATAATCATGTTCTGTAAATTATCACCTCTTGAGTACTAACAAAATATAAGATTTACTGAGCCCTGCAGAATATTTCTCTGATTGCATTAGGATTTCAGTGGAAGAGAGAAGATTCTTCAGTCTGTACTCCATACATGTACTTCACAGCCTGTTGTTAGAAGAGTTAGAAGTACTAGCAGTTTGACCTGTGCCCATTCAGGTAACCTTTCTTTAATCCAGACAACTTTAAACAACTTGCATTTGCTTCAATGCATTAGCCAGACATCTACTGGCAAATTTTGCTGCATTGATTAAGTTGTTTATCAGCTTCTCCTGAGAACTGGTAATTACAAAGGTCTTAAAGCCTTACATTTACAGTCTACCTGTGTATGAGAAAGCTCTTGCTGTGTTTGGACTTTGTTTTCCACCCTGGGTGAATCTTGGTCCTGGACACAGGCTTAGAGAGTTCCAGGCAGCTTGGTTTTGCTCATATTTATTGCCTAGAGCGTACACCTGGTCTCTGCAATTGTCCATCATTGTCTCTTATCTGCATTTCCCCATTGGGAAATTCAGACACCATCTCCTCCCCATCCTGGCTAAGCTGAAGTACTCTACTCTCCTTAACTAAAAAAAATAGTTTATATTAAATGATGACACATTTAGGTCATCAAATGATGTAAAAACTTTCTTTAGTGGAATTATCCTTTAAATATCAGTAGTTTGCGAGATAATAACACTTTAGAACTTAAAACTACTGATTGTCTCAGGCCACAACCTTGGTTGATAATTTGATTTCTAAAATATATGCACAATTCCTTCCACATTTATTTTGTACTGAACTGTTGATCCAATGTGTTAAAATAATCACAGGCTTAAATGATTCTTTAGTGTGATACAGAAATACATGCCTAAGAAAGAGAAATGTAAAGCAGAAATTGAAAGGGAAATCAGACTTACCAGTTGTTTTATCCAACCTTCCTTTTTTCACTGTATTAAAAAAATAATAAATTATTTTTAGATAATACCTTAACAGTGTTTTCCAATACATTTTATGAAAAATAAAATCTAAGGGATTTATGTGGCATAAAAAAACCTCAATCAAAAATGAAAACAAGTAATCTTAAACAAATGTAACTATCATTATGCGAAAATAATATTATTTGAATTCTGTGTGAAAGAAAACACATGAAAACTCTGCACTTTACAGGAACTTAAAAATTACAGAGGTCAGAATGGAGACCAGGTGTCCAGTAAAGGTATTATTACTATTCATCACCTCACAATGCTAGTTCAAAATTCTTCCCAATAATAGTCAGAGAAGACTGACTGTTTATAACCTAAAGTAACTTTCATCTTACAAAGAATCCTTTATTACAGTGTCTTTACTCTGCCTATTAGAAAGGACATAGTAAACTCCTTATCAAATAAACTCAGTAAACTACAGTAAATTCCTTATCAGATAAAAGTGAACATTTCAAATCCTGATTTTACTCCTCAACCTTAAGTTCCACACTATGGTATCTCTTCCATTAATGAAAAATGCCCTGAAGCTAATAGGATTTTGATTTGGATAGTCATAATTATGAAAATATAACCTGATCATAATTTTGTATCAAGTGTCTGACTAATAAAATTCATTAAATTTAGACTTTTCAACAATATCATTAAATACTCTTTAAATTCCCCTGCCATATCAATGCAGGTAAGACTGTTCAGTTTAATTTGAATGAAACATCACTGCAGTCCTACAATAATTAAACCTACTATACGAATATACTCATGTATACATTCTATATTTTACTGCTTTACTTAAGAGCTAGTAATTGCTAATAAAGTGATGAGTCCACAACTTTACAATGTAAACATTCCCAAGAGCTTGCCTTTTTCCAATATCCTTTCCATTTGCTTAACCTCCTCTACCTTCCTATTACTTATTCTTGCCTTCATCTCTCCCTAAACATCCCTAAGAATTCTATGGAATTGCACCATATTTGCAGAATGTCTGTCTGTCAGCCTAAATGATTCCACCATGTCTCATGCTGAGGAAGCTTTCACTTTCCACAAAAATGGTTGAGGGGCAAAAATGTCGCTGAGCTGCAAACAGAGCCCAAACACTGCAGCAGTTCACCTGCACTGCAGAGAGCACAGTTTGCAAACTGCATTTACTTGACCTCCCCTGAACAAAGGACTGCAAGAAACATTCTCATCAACATTAATGAGCAATGCACACGCCCAGTCTATGAAGTTACTTTTTATAGCCACATACTAAATATTTGTCACATGGGTAAAGTAGCTTACATGATTACAAAACCCTACCTTTTACAGAGAGAAGTTCCATTCCAGTAGAAAAATATTTTAAAGAGCAGACATTGAAATCCAGCTCTTTTTTTTTTATAAAAGGAAAGGGAATAATCTGGCTGGAATCAAATTACTCTTCTGCTGCTGTTGGCTCACTGTATGTGTATTTCACTTTTGTTGCACGCTCCTCCCATGTTTCACATGGAGGAAAGCCAACCAATTGATGGAACAGAGAGGACAAATTCTTTCAGCCTCTTTACACACAGACATGGAAGTGGAAAGGAGAAATGTTATAAGGGCTTCCTTACCCTCATTTCCTCCACTTCTATCTGCTGTATGCAGCTGTCTCTAGTCTAAACACATTTCTGAATGCCTTCTTTTCCAGAAATAACAAACTCAGTGCTACCATTTTATTAAGAATATACTTTTGGAGCTCTAAAACTTGAACTTTGATACTTGTAAAACAATTGAATTGGAATGCAGAAAGTTTAGAATTGTTTTTTTTTTTTTTAACATAGAGTCACATAGAACACTTCATTATGCTATAACAAAGCATAAGTAGTAATTTTCTAAAGTACTGTAAATAAGTATTGCTCAAAATGTTGAATTTTCCTATTCTTCATTAATTTCTATTTCTATTGTAGCACTTCCACTTCAGAAGATTTTAAATATTCTCATGAAATATTAAAATATTTTACAATACTCAAAATACTGAAATTTTTATAACTGTGGTGTTTATAACTACTTGTTCAGATTAATAGTGGGGTTTATTTTTTTGGTTTCTAATTGTGGTTAATTGTATATATATTTCCACAGAGACATAATATTTTATTTGTACATTTTTAAGGCATGTTGGACTAGATGATATTTAGAGTTTCCTTCCTTGTGATTCTGTGATAGTCCACAAGGTCAAACTGTTAAGTGTGACATTGAAGCAAATTTAGTTGGGAGACCATGAAAGCCTACAGTCACTAGACATAACGTGTAGGGGTTTTTTTCTCTCCACAGAAATATCATAAGTACTAGTGTTTTAGGATCATGGTACTATTACATAATGTGAAGCTGTCAACATATTACATTTTCGTCTTGTGTTTTAGATTAATATATCTCTCCTCTGAAGCCTATTCAGAACAAGTCTCCCACAGCAGCCTGACAGTCTCAGAGACAGGTTTCCACCTTCTGCAAGCAGTGGAGTTCTACTGAGGTTAACAGAGCTCGTCTGGTACACGCCGGATGAGACATGGATCCCAAGTGTGCATTTGGATCACATGAAATAAAAGATTTACTTGGAACAAAAATCTAATCACTGCTGACTTAAGGTTCAGTAAGTAGACTCCACAGAAGCCTTAGCATGAATCAAAGTTACACAACCGCATCTCTGTATCTGTCTGGAGCTGTGCAAACTTGGCTCTTCTTCCTTTCTTCCTCTCCTCTCCTCTGATATCAGGGCCCTTCATGTGAAATACTGATTTTTACCTTGAATTCTTGGGTTGCAGCTACAACAGCAGCCATTGTGGTTCTTTTACTTTATTGTGATTCCATGAGTGTTTTTTAACAGATGCAATTGGGAAAGATGTTATGATTTTATGGTAAGAAACATGCAGAGAATACCTGAACGCAGGCAGAAGGTCACTGTGGACTGAGAACAGGGCATGTGCAAATGCTCTTTCATTTGGAAAAAGCATTTATTATATTTAACAAAAGAATGGTGAAAAGCACTGAGCTGGAACAAGCTGTCAAGATGGTGTTTGGCTAAAGGGCATAAGAGTAGAAGCTGCAGTACAAAATGCATGTTTCACCACCTGAGAACTTCAGTACCTCAAGTACTTACCCTATTATTCAGCCATGTCTTCCCCAAAGTTTTCCCTTTCCCATATTACAATTTCTTATTTAATGCCTGATATAACACTTCAGTCCTATATGTTGACTTCTGTTAAAAAGTCCCAACATCACAGATCTATATGCAGAATCAAGAATTTAGAAAGAAATTTGAAAAAAAAAGAAGAAAAACGAATTATTTACATTGCATTTTTTATCTAAACTTTTTCACAACTGTCTATAGTTTCACTTCACTATTCTATACAAGAGTGTAATTAGGCACACTGCTGTTAGTGAGGATGTGTCACCTGATACCTGACACTGCTGAGTGATCTGCTTCCATGACACCTATGTAATTATTTTCCAATCCAAATTCTCAACAAATATAAGGAGGATATGATTCTTTTCATTTGTGAGCCAAGGGGTTTTTTAGTGAGAATCTTCCAATTTTTAAACTTCTTTCTTTACATGAATTCATATAGCACATAATAGCAAATTAAAGGCTGCCAACATCTTTCAGTTAATTTATCACAAGCAGGGAGATTTCATTCTGATGATTCACCTACCTGGCATTAAAACTAGATATTGTTCTTTTCAGGAAGTTTCTCCTCTACAGGATACTTGTAATGCAATGACTAAGGTCATGAAGTCATAGATTTTCACATAATATTTTGCAAAAGGAAAACAAGGAACAGAGCACATTCGAATACTGATAAAAAAATGTGGAAGACAACTGCTCGACTTTCACAGGAAAATGAAAACACAACTTACTGCTGTTTTAAGATACGTCAGTTATACAAGAGAATATTGAAAAAAACCACAAACAACTCTTGTTGAGAAAAAAAAAAGGTCGAAATTTCAATTATTATTACAAATACAGAGTGTAAGAACAGATTCCTTTCATCCCCTCCAGTTTTGTCTGAGACCATCATGAAACTATCTTGTCTTGGCTACTTCTATGCTGAGCCATGTGTATTTTTAAAGAGCTTTCAGCTTTGGAACACCAACATTTTAACTTTCTTCTGAAATTCTTCTCTTGAGGAGAAAGCGAATTTGCTCCTTGAGGAAATTTTTCAACTGATCAATATTCATCAGAATCTCCTTAACACTTGCACTTGAAGAAATCTGCTAGTCACCTCAGAAGAGTAGGTGATGAAATTTTTTTTTTGCATTCCCCTTGAAGTTGGTCACTGGCTAAAAATGAGAGCTAGTGAGAGAAGATTTTTGCCTAGTATGAGGAAAAAATTATGCTGTCTTCTGATAAAATTCAAAGTTAAATAGCCATATTATCATTATTGTGATCCTTATGACACAGAAACCTGAAACTCATGACAGGAATTCAACCAGGAAAGCAAGAGAAAGAAAAAAAATCACTTTTCCCCAACAGTTCATTTTTACCTTTCAGAAATATAGATTCTGCATTCCCAGGTGTATACTATAATTTTCAGTAGACTTCACAAGTGATAAAAGATAGAAATAATGAACTCTGTAACAAAATATGCTATCAAGAGATACATCATCAAAGCGACAGGATGAGCAGAAAATCAATCAGCTGATTTCTGACCCTGAAATACTATGAGCAATATTGAAGATAGGAACTACAAATTAGATCAGTTTTGTCCTGGCCTCCAAAAGATAGCCACAACTAAGGTTAGGGATAATATGCAATGTATCCTGGGCTTCACAAGAATCACCTTGATAAATGAGTTCAAAGCACTCCATTTACCTTTTTCCAATAGGAGACAAATGAAGGGGCCTCCTTCAAAATGTTATTAAACACCAACTATATAAATATACATTTTATTGAAATATCTACTTGCTATTAATGTTCAAAACTGTAGTGAAGTCAAGACACCACAATAAAAAATCCTGAAGTTTTAACACAAATACAATAACTTGTCACAGATTCATATTCCACCTGTTATATTTGTGATAGTCACAGGGACTCGTAGGTTTTTAGGCTAAAAATAGATTTATCTTACAGGTTCGTTTCTATATTTCAGAAAAGTGGTATTCAAACTATTCAGTGTCCCAAATTTTAAAATTTTGAATAATTGAAGTTATTTGAATTGAAGTTAATTGAATACTTGGAGGTATTGAGAAGACCATATAATTTTTATTTTGGCCCTGAACTTTAGAAAAAAAATAGGTTATTCAGTTCACATTAACCTTAGATGTTCTGTGTACAAATTTCACCTGTCACTTCACATCTCTCCTTTCTTGACTTCAATTTCATGAAGACTCAGAAAACTACCACTTATCTGTCTTTCGAAAATTGTGTTGGAATTAACATATATACAGTGCTTTTGGATCTTCCAACCAAGAACGCATTAATAAGAAAGATAAATATTTTTACTATTTTGCATAAATAGAATCTGGATATGTACAAACCAGACATTGTTCCACTACACTTACTGGGAAGAGGATCACATACTTCTGATTATGGTCCTTAAATTTGGGTACAGTTCTGCCCCCACTGCAGTCTCTGTCTCTTCAATGATGGAGTTGTTTGGACCACGGAACTCACAAGCCCCAGAAAGCATTGCCCTCTTTGTGCAGAAAGACAGCTCAGAAAAAGCAACCTTGAATAATGCAAGGAAATATAAATCTTGTAAAAATATGTGTTTTCTTTTTTGGAATCTATTTTAAGTTAACTAAGATTTCCTAAAGTTTTTATTTCATTGTTAACATTGCCACTTATTGGTATGACTTATGTGAAATTGCTTGCTGCCACACAAAAACTGTGCTCCTAATAATTAAAAAGGAAAAAGTTTCAAAATAAACTTAGCTCATCAAATATTTTTCCTCAGTAACTGGTTGTTAGAAGCACTGGTTTGTTCTCTATGAAAAGAAATGTTTTCCAGTCTCTTTCATTGCTATTCCACATGTTCTCATGCAGCCTTAGCCACCTTCCTGACTACTTTTGTTTTACGTTTAGGGACACCTAGTGGCTCGTACCTGATTTGCTCTGAAAAACAGCAACGATTTCTCATTTTCAAATCAACTTTGGGGGTTCCAGACCCTACTTATCTCTTTAAACACAGCATAGTAAACATTTCACTTCACAAAAAAATATGTAAAAATACAGAACTCTATTTCATAGTACCCATAAAAAGCTTGAGCAAACAACAAAAAAATTTTCCCTTTTTTCATTCTTTCTGAAATTCACAACTGGAGAGTAAACATATCTATTAATTTTTTACTACCATAGAAAATGTACCTTAATTATTTTTCCCCAGAAAATTCAATTTTATTCATCCTGTGGACTAAATTTATTACTTTGGCCTCTGTACCTTGTCCCAAATATAAACCTCAAACAGATGCCATTTTTCATTTTTTCATGTATGTTTGTATGCACACAGTGCTCCCTTTGAACTTCTGATTTAGTGGAGTTCTTGAACCTCACTAGCACTCTTGGTGTCAGTGGTATTGCTCTATGTGTGAAAAAAAGGTGGCAGAACAAAGCTCTGACCAAAAACATTAGGCAAGGCTCCATAATTCCTTTGTCTCCACTCTTAAATGAACAAGAAGTTCCTAAGCAAACAAACAGCTTGTTTGACTACTCTGCTATTTAGCAGAATTTTTTCTAATGCAGTCATCCCCCATAATCTTACAAGTCTATTATTAGTAACATATGCTGCAAATTTCATGTATCTTTTCATAATACTTTCAAAAATCCTCCATTCCTGGGACACTCAATGCTAGCATTTAATCTGTGTGAGCTCTGTACCTGTATTTTTAAGATTGCAGTCCTCTCTTCAGCTCACTTTGAAATATTTGTATTCAAGAGAAGACACGAAACCATAGTAGAAATCAAAAAGTATGAGCTATGATATTTCCTATATCTCTGGTAAATAAACACATAGGAAGTATTTAAATTAATTTTTAAAATATCTGTAATAGCTCATCTCTTTCAGCCATTTAAAAAAAATTACTTTGCACACTAAAGCCATATTAAAAACATACCTACATACCTTCGTTCTCCTGGATTCTTACATCCCACAAAAGTATTAAGCAAGGAACTCTTAGAAACAAATATATATGGTCTTACAGGATCAAGGATACTGGAAAAAGTGTGGTCATGATCTGAGAAATTTTAAAATCGGGAAAAGTTGTTACAAAAATTCCGTTATATTTTCCCCCTTTCCACACTTTTCCTCAGAAAAAACATAAAGAATGAAAAAGAAATCCATTTTATACAAATAATCTTGCAAGGCCAAAGAGTGAAGTGAGGAATTATAGCAAGGAAAAAGCCCTCAAAACGATTTACGAGAAGGACAAAACAAGCAGGTTACTTCTGCAAGCTCAAAATGCCGTCAAACTGCAATTCGACAATAACAAGTCACAGCTTCCATTCCGGGCAGAATGAAGCAGCGAACAGGATTTTACCTTCCTCCCTGTTTGCATTTTGCTCCCTCTAGTGTCTAAAACCGTGTAGTACATCGTCGGTCGCTACAATAATTAAAGAAAAAAAAATACTTATTACTCATATTTTAAATGTAATAGTATTGTGAAACTACAGCTTTGTTGGATCTATTATTATTTTCGGGGAAAACCTCAAACAATAAGCTGTAGTTTGTAAATCCAATAAGAAAATTATTAAGAGTTTGAATTTTGTATCACCAAACACTGCCTGGCTTTATTCCCACAATGTAACAAACAGAGACTTATCTCACCCTTTTCTCTGATGGCAATTTGTGAAATTACATTATTCTCATAAAGGTTTGTTGATTTAATCAACATCATTCATAAGTCTCCAGAAGTCTAGCCAATGGTGAACATACCCATAGATTATCTTTGCAAAACAATAGCTCCATTGACATGAAAAGTGACATTTTTTCATCAATATTTCATCATGTTATACATAGATAATACAATAAATTCTCAGTACTTGACAACTATCCCGTAATGCAATCTAAGCTAATGCTGTTTCATATTTCAGTATGTGACATCTGTCAACAATGTTGTTAACCACTAATTGCTCTTATTCATCTCAGAAACATGCTTTGATTGCTAATTGAGGCCAGATAAATATTTTAGTTTATTGTCATTGCGTTGCTGCCCATGCAGATAAAGAGAAAAAAAATCTTTAAAAGAAGCTGAAGAGAAAAAAACTAGAGAAGTTAATTTTTGGGTGGTGATAATCACGGCAGAGACTGACATTATTATATGGTCTGAATGGTTAAGAAAATAGACAAAATTGTTTTTAGTGAGGAGTATGAATGTACAGGTACCTATACAACCTCAGATCGTAAGACAGAGGCCAAGTTTTTCATATTCCTAAAGTTTTTTTCAAAGTTTTTGAAGTTCTTTTCATTAATAGTTGTCAAGGCTTTCCATAATGGAAGTAAATAAAATTTTTTATTAAATTAGAAATGGAAAGATAAGCCACTGATGGGCAAATTAACTGCACAGTGTCTCCAAGTAGATGAACACTCAAGTCTGCAATGTAACATTGCATTTCTGAATCTAGCACTAGTTCACCAAGCCAAAATCAAACCCTTTCAAAAAAGAATCTGAAAAATACTTTAAAAACCCTTCATTTTACCCATTCTGTTACAAAGAATTATGTTTGGATAAAATGAGATGAACTGGTATGCATGTCACACCAAAGATTAAGAAAAGAATTAGAATTAGAATGCAAGCCTTCTGTAACAGCCTGTGAAAGCAATGCCAAAAGAATACAACTCGTAAGTGATGCCTGTCGCTGTGATGCAGAAAATTCACTTAAGGAAAGAAGTCTGACTTCCTTCAGAAGAGATTTTTCCCATGCCTACGTGGTTCCCTGCCTCCACCCTTTTCCTCTGTGTACATATTCATCTCTGAACTGCCCTTGTCCAAGGCTGATTCACTGTGGATTTCAATTCAAGAATATTCTGGAAACATCTCAAGTTATTCCTAAAAGTTAAGCCCAGGTAATTCTTATAGTATGTTTTCTTATGCACACCCAGCTGATATCACAGTGGGTATGAGTTTGATGAGTCTGTTCTGTCGTCCCCATAATGCAGGTCCTTCCCAAGAACAAGTTTCACAAAACAGGGAAATATGGTTGAATACCTAATCTTTGCAATTTTATCTTCCTGTATGAGCCTTATCTTTGCCACGACATTTTTAACTTAATGTGTATGTGTATTTTTACTTATATAAAAAATATTAAAGTGTTTACATTAAAAAAAAATTGAATACTATAAAAATAATTAAAGGATCTAATCCTTAACCACATCTAATTATTTTTCCTACTACTGCTATGGCCTATATGGCATTTCTCAGTGGCAGAACAGCACCATTCAGTGATTCCCTTTGTTCAAGGGAATAATGAGATGGCTAAACGAGGGATAGTGAGAAAGGGACAGAGCAAGGGAACATTTCACAGGAAAAGAAGAGTGATAAACCAGAGCTGAGTGAATCTGATCATCAAATCAACACTTTCAGAAATAAAATGCAAAAGTTATTGTAATTATTCCAATAACTGGTTCACCCTCAAACTCAACACAAG
The DNA here is from genome assembly GCA_013400975.1 of Atrichornis clamosus. Lineage (NCBI taxonomy): Eukaryota > Metazoa > Chordata > Aves > Passeriformes > Menuridae > Atrichornis > Atrichornis clamosus. The sequence continues at coordinate 361,141 of WBMZ01003425.1, read as the reverse complement.
TCCAATTTTTGGCATTATAATTAAAATTCTCAATTCTGTTCTTGAAAAGTACTTCAACATGTCAGTTTCTAGTTTCTTAAAAGAAATTACAGCTGAGTTCCCAAACCCTCAACACCATCATATTAAAAATTTAGTGGTATCTATAAACCATACCATCTGTTCTCAGAACCAAATCCTTATTTTTAAAGAATAGTGGAATATGAACAGTACCATTTTCAGCAAAAGTCTTTTATTGATTTCCTGAAGCGGACCTACAAGGAATCTGGAGAAGGACTTTTGGCAAGGGCATGTAGTGTCAGGACAAGGTGGAATGAGGGAAGGTTTAGATTGGATATTAGAAAGAAGTTCTTTGCTATGAGGGTGGCAAAGCACTGGCACAGGTTGCCCAGAGCAGCTGTGGATGCCCCACCCGTGGAAGGGTTCCAGGCCCAGTTGAAAGGGGCTCTGAGCAGCCTGGTCTAGTGGAAGGTGTAGTGGGGTTGGAACTGGATGATCTTGAGGGTCCCTTTCAACCAAACCATTCTATGATTCTATGGAGTATATTTATATGATATTAATATGTACTACTTTTATGGGGTGGATTTGCTTTCCCTAAGCAACAAACAGGATGTTGAAAGACAAAATAGAAATCACAGAGTTTTGTGACCCTGTCTGAGCATAAGATGCAATTAAGGTATTTGGTGTGACCTTCCCTTTGTGTCAAATTGTGCTAAAATGTATGTGACAGTTTTTCTTATGGAATCCTCCATGTATCGATGATTAAGGAGAAGCTGTCAAAATAATTTATTTAGGTTCACAGGCAGAATTCACAACTCATATGAAGTGTCAAAAAGCACAAGCAATATCTAGTTTATCCATTAGGTTACTTGGTCTCATGCAGTTTTTCACTTGATAGCATCTTTTGACTACAAAAAGTTTAACTGAACTTCCAGTTACCACTGTTGACTTTAAAGGACCAGTGTTCCCCTTTTCTGAGAAAAGTAGCATTAAGGTTCTTAAAGTAAGTTGTCTTGTATAATTTCATTTTGCTGTCAATATGATTATTATTAAAATCCCCATAAACAAGCCCAGAAAAGAAGTACCTTTGCAAGTTTTCACCTAAGATAAAACTTGGCCTGATGAAGTCTAGTCAAACATCACCCTGTACATTAATGTTCTTTTTTCAGGACTTATAACTTGTCTACATAAAATAATTCATAGGGTGAAGTGGTTTAAGAAGTCTCATTTTCAAAGTTTTTTATTCTATTGCATTAAAAATATTTTGAAATCTAAACTACAGAACTGTTAAGCCAAAAGTTTGTGAGACATATGTTTCAACATGTTACAAACTTTACCTGCTTTTGTTTTTATTTATTGCGTTTGCTTACCTATGAAATGTAGCCTATTAATGCAGGCTATAATTATGTTAGCACATTTGATAACATTACTATTTATAGCATGGCAGATGTCTTGGGGAAATAGCCTTGATGTAAATGTGAATTCAATAACACTAAAATAAAACCTTTGTATATTTTATCTACTACACTTGTTATGTTAAAATAGGAAAACCAGAGGCAATAAAAATATACTTAAATCTCTTAACATCCTTCCAACTCCCTGTGGCTTTCAGTGTAATTAAAGAAAACATCAGAAAAATTAAGGAAGACATAATTTTAGAGAATTTTTTTTTTTTTAAATAATGAGTCTCATGATTGTGTTTGCAGCCCTAGATGTGACTACGACTAAGTATTTCCACAGTTGAACTCACCTGTGCACTGCACAGCCCGTTCTGCTCGGCTCCTCACCGGAGTCTCCTGCAGACCTGAGCTTGTCTGTGACTGACCTTTGAACAAAGAAGAAAAAGACTACTGAACAGACATCACACTTTACCGTCTTAATGTATTCGCCCAACACAGTTTATTTACTGTTTTCAAACAGAAACGCCCGAACTTACAAGACACATCCTTGCGGATGCACAGCCCTCATGCCACCAGGTGCGCACGCAGCGCGCTGGAGGGCGGCACTGGAATTCCCACAGCTGCGGCTGGTCCCACAGCTGCGAGAAACCCCACTCCACCCCCCTCCTACCAGCGGAAATATTCTTTTCGTCGTACTTAAGGCAGGACGGGGAGGAGAGAAATTTTTTCTGCCTCATCACCGCGCAGGGCCTCTTTGAGGGCTGGGCTTCTCCTCCCGTCGCACCGCAGGTGCGGTGCGGACCCCTGAGGGGCGAGCGGAGCGGCTGCAGCCCGGCCTTTCCACACGCACTTTTTCTCCAGGCCGCGTTTCCCCCTCACCGTTCCTCCCCGAGCGGCCGGGCAGGGAGCGGCCGCGGGAGCGCGTTCCCTCAGCGGGAGCTCGCCGCGCTGAAGGCGGCCGTGCCGCCGGGGAGCGCCGGCAGGAGCCGGCCCGCGCCGCCCGGGCCGGGTGTTGCCGCTCCCGAGCGGGATAAAACCCGTCCCGGCTCCCTCCCCTTCCCCTCAGCGCCCTCGCTGCCCCCGCGCGCGGTGCCTGGGAGCTGCCGCAGGTAAGGGCCGCTCGCCCCAGCCCTCCTTTCCCGCCGGGGCTGCTCGCCCTCACCCCCCCGTCCTGCTGGGGGTGCCCTGTGCCCGTAAGGCTCAGTTTCCTCAGGGCGGGTTCGGTAATACTGGGTTTCCCCCTCACCGTTTCGCCCTAGAGCTCTTCTGGTGGGTGCGAAGCCTTTTTAGCTGGTGCGGTGTTTGCTCTTTCTTACCTGTGCAGATTTAATCTGTTTCTAGGAGGTTTTGTTGGTCTGCAGCATGTTTAGCATCAACTTTGTAACTTTCAACTCTGGTATGTGATGTCAGATGTCTGTGACTTCTGTTTTCAAGGCACTCTAGTGAATTACATATATTCCATCAATTGCCTCGGCGTCTATCCATTCACGGGATTTCTTGGAGAAAACCGGTTATGTGAGGACATATAGAGCACAAAATATTAGCTCCTTGAAATGGGAAAATGCTTTTTGTGCTTTTTCAGTGATTCCTTATTGAGTAGATTGAAAGCCTTACAGTAGATGTTTTGGGGTTAGTTGGTTGTTTTTTGAAGAGCAGTTCCATTTTCTCTTGCAGATAGTTTTGGTTAGACTTTTTTTTGGGGACTTGCTTAATTATGAAATTCATTAGTCTGGCTCAGAGCCTTGTTTCATTTCTGTGATGATTACTCTTCTAGTTACTGCTCTGAGTAGTAGCAGTGCTTTCTTAATATATAATGAAATTCTGACTTGTCAGTGATGCCATTGGTACAGAACTATGATCTTTTTGGGACTACTCATTGCAAAAATGGCTGTCATGGTGAGGTAGTTCTGCTCAAAAGGCTTGTGTCAGTTGGATTGATTACATGACAATACCAGGGTTTTGTCAGTAAAAACATTTTAGTGTTAGAATTTGAAGTTCACTGTAATGAAAACTCCGATCCATGCATTGCAATGGTTTGAATCAGTTTTGTACTTTGATCCTGCTTCATACGAAACAGTGTTTTTTTATTTAAGCAGGTTTGACTGTGCATATAATAAATCATTCAGAGTTGTTTACACTAAACAGCTGCATGCCCCATAGCAAAGAACACTGCAGAGAGGTCTGTTTGCTACTTGAGATTATTCAAAGAATAAAATGGAAAAATAAGTAGTTCTTGTCAGAGTTTAGAAATTCTCATTATGATATAATTGATTACACTACTTATTAATGATTATTACATGACAATTCAAAAAAACAAGGGCTGATAAAATGTTTTAGTTGTTTTATTTCCAGCATCTGATTCCAGTTTTGTTTGTTATTTAAACATCACAAAGTACAGTGTAGCTGAACCAAAAACATTAACTCTTTCTGATCAATGAGGTTTTTGTCTTAAATGAGTTCAAGGTCACTTAAGGAAGACAAAATTAGTGACTTAAAGCTTTGGTTCATATTTGTTGCCTGTCTGTTTGAGATCCTTGTAAATTTTGGTTTTAGGTTTCATGTCCCTTTACTTTATCAGATTGTATAGTTTTCGTGTTAAAATAGTGTAAATAAGAATGGATTCTGTAATTATGGCTATTTCATTACAGATTTTGTGATATTTCATAAAAATGAAAATCAGTCAAAGCCTTGATCATTTGCGAGTGAATCTTCTTATATCTGTAGGATGTCTTGGTACAGACTCAAAGTTTATTACTCTCTCCACTTTCCAAGTTATGAAGACCAGAAACTTGGAGATGACACTTCTCTAGTAGGCCCTTGGATTCATGTGGGATTATGTTGGGATCTTTGACTCTTTAAAGGACTTAAATGTGTTTCTGCTCAAAAGACAAATTTAAGGAAATGTGAGGAGCTGTCCCTTTACTAGTAGAGGGAAGGAGCATTTTCTTGCATGGAAGACAGCTACTTTCAATAAGCCATGACTGAATGTGCATAAAACTAAAGGTAAAATGTGTCTTTGAGTAGGAAGCAATTTCACAGAAATCAAAGCTTACATTCTGCAGAGACTGATGGCCTTTTATGTCACATGTATTTTTCTGTATGAGTAGATGGGTGAGTGTCCTAAAACCTGATTGAACTTTGCTGCAGCAAAATATTTCCCCATTTGTATATGAGTAACTCAACTGAAGATGACTTGAAGTGATACATTTGCTAGGCTTGAGGCTTTGAAAATGGCAAATAACTCGCACACATGTAGTTCTACTTGTGCCAAAGCAGTGTTTCATTTCCTGTAGAGAGCCATTCTTGTAGTTGATAGAACATTCAGACACCATATTTCAGACAGTAAAAACAAATGTGATTATTTTTTCTTTAGAGAAGACATCTTTTATGGCTCCACACACATCTGTATAAAATATTTTTTTTCAAATCAACTTGATTTTTAAACTTAGTATAAAGGTTTATATCCTTGATATGTCATTTAAAACCAAGTTTGTGAGCTCACGTGCTATAATTGTTGCCTAATGTGTTTAAACAGCTACTATGTTATTGAAGCCTTTAATGACAGTTGAAAGTGGGAATTTATATATTTGCACACATTTTTAATTTATCTGCTTAGCAAAAGGTCACGCTGTGATACTTTTCTAGGGAGCTTAATAGGGGGTAAAGCAGTAACTTCAAGAAAGTGAAGGTTGTTTTACTGTACCTTATGGCAGTATGAAAAGCACAAGTGTTCTGAGTTGCCATGTTTTCACTGCCCCATTTTCCAGCTTAGGTGCAACATAAACTATCTTAATTAATATTGTGTCACCAAAAGGTTTTGAGACGGCCAATTGAATTCTGCCAAGATAGAGTCTTTTGATGAAAACATATCTTTATTGATTGTAGAAGAAGAAAATCATTCTTAAAATGAAATCCAGAGTAAAAAAATCATATCCCTCAGAGAAAATTTCTGAGTGGCAGGTTGAGATTAACATCATAAAATTGAATTTGTGCTGCAAACCTTTGATGTAATCAGCAGCTGGGAGATGGTGTTGCCCTTAGTGTGCTCCTTCTGATTGTGGTGAATTATTGTGTGGAATGAAATAAGTGTTTCTTGTGTCACTCGTTCAAGAAATACAAACAAGGTATTACTAGGTGCTTCTTGCTAGTTAAAATGGGTTCTATCGATTGCTGGTCCCAGCCTCCTGCTCCCTGGGACTGCAGGAGCAGGACATTCCCTTCCCGGGGGAGGTCTGGGTGTCACTCAGCAGTGACTCCGGCCCGTTAGGTGGGGCCCAGCAGGGCTTGAGGGCAGTGTCATCACATCCTAACCGGATTGCCACAGTTAAGGCACCACATCCTTAAGGAAAGTGCAACATCTACATCATAAAGTAGATTGAGAAACTTGTGAAAGCAGTATAGAATGGATCAGAAGACTGCAAAGCTACTTTTAAGAAAAATAATTAGTTTTTTGCTAAGAGTTAAAAAAATATTGATATAACTTTGATTTTCTCATGTGGAAAATATGACAATATATCAAATAAAACAAAAGAACCGACAGGAAGAGGAGAATGAAGTAGACTAGGAGTACAAAAACCTTAGTAACTGGTCATAAAAATCTACCAGGCTCCGCCTAAATTTTATTTCCTAAGACTTCCTTTATAAGGATAACTCTAAAGGGATGTGCATTGGGGGAATTTTTAAAATCCAATGCAAACAGTTAAATTCGGCTAATATTTTAATATTTTCAGGACTGGAAGTAAATTTCTGCACTTTCTTTTGTGCCTACATTGATTGCCAAACATTTAACTGGACTTTTGAAAAACTGACCTTGTATTGACAGTTTAGGATGCATAGGAAGCATGAAATAAGTATGACTATAAATTTAGTAAATTTTTTTTGGCAGGTTGGCTGTTGCCTGTAAAGTGATATTTTGCTGTACCAAGTCTTTTCTCCTTCTATATATAAACTATAAGTTCATATTTGCTAGGTTTTTTTTAATAGGTTGTGGTGATGAGAAGGAAGTCTTTGTCACAACTGGTGTTTTATAATGTGAACTATTTGAGATTATGTCCCTGGGGAGAGTTCAGTTCCTAATTTTAAGGATATTGAGAGAGAGATATATATATATGGATATATGAAATGTTATTTCTGAATTCATTGAAAGATCAGGGTATTTCTTTATCAAAAAATGTGTTTCTTACAACTGTAGCTAGAAGTTTACAGCTGTTCAGGATGTTTCGTACAGTAAACCTTCCTTTTATGCTCTTGAGCCAACCCCAGAAATGCAAGGACTGATAGGGAATGTGTGCCAGTCTTCAGTGGGGGCAAACTAGAACCCGGATTTTTCACTTCTAATCACTGTGAGTGCTTGTGTGTTCGTGCTCCTGAGACCTAAGCCACTCTTCCATTCTAACCTGTATATTCCCAAGCCACTAGCTTTAGGATTATAATTTTTATCTTGAGAAAACTCAGCACAGGGAAGGGATGTGTGCCTGAGGTTAAGCAGTAATTATGTAGCAGTGATTGGAAGGTCTGAGACAAGCCAAAGAGAGACTTACAATTATTTCATTTAGTTTTAAGGTCAGTAGAGGAGGCAAAGTCAAGATATACTTGGTATATTTGGGGAAAGCATATGTTAAGTTATAATGGCACTGCTTCCTTGTAGTTTAATCTGACCTTTTTCATTCTCCTCAGTTCGTGACCAGTCCTAGTCAAAAAAGCTGAGTGATGAGGAAAAGACCTTGCATTAATATGTGCTTAGTAAGGCATTCAAGGTCAGACCTTCGGCTTTCTGGCCCCTTAAAGCTTTTTATTGGACTTTTAAGTATCTCATGGCTCCTGTAGAATAAAATGTGGTGTACTCAGCTTTCCAAATTAATCTTTAATATTACACAAATAGTCCAAAGTTTCTAAAGTAGTACAACCAAAGCCCTTGAAGCTGTGTAATTCTCCAGGTTAAGAGAGGTTTGTAGTGTGGTTTCAGTGTGAGAAGCATTCACAGAACTAGAGACAGAATGGTAGAGATGTATCAAGTTAGTGGTGAGATAACTGGCGTGGTTTTAACTAACAACAGGGAACATTTCGATAATGAGAGAGCACTCTGGCTGTGTGGTTATAAGGGCAGGACAAATAAGCTTATTAGGCTGTAGGCAGGGAGAAATGGGGAGTAGGACTGACAAAAGTGTTTTCAAGTTGAATTATGGGTTAATACTGCAAATCAGACATGCTTGAGTGGGCAGAGCTGGAGGAATTTGACACGTGCTGATAAGCTACATGCAGCTCAGATATGCCTCGGGCAGTATTTGACTTTGTGAAAACAGTTTTTACCTTTTTAAAAGGAACAGTCTGATAAATATCTGTTGACTTTATTTCAAAAAAGTTTGCTCTAGGTGCCATCAGTATCACTATCAAATTTGATAAAGCTAAATACTGTCAGACAAAATGTGTGCATGTGAATATGCAGTATTTCTGGTAAGGTTATGACTTCCTCATACTGCTACACTAAGAAGCAAAGATCTCATTCAAACTACTTATGCATCAAGATATCTTAATCCAAAAGAAAAGTTAACCAAGAAGCAATTGGGGAAAATAGTTAAGGACTGTTCTATTAATATGAAAATTCATATACCTTCTGCTTTCCTTCTCTTCTGGTTCAGTCCTGATATAAAGGAAAACACACAAAATATTCGTTAACATTCCAGTCTAAATTAATTCTCTTATAACCAGTGTTTTGTCAGCAGTAGTAGGAGTTTTTTATTCATGTTGCTCACCACTAACTAAAAGGTAGAAGATAGATCATCTTCTCTTAAACAAATTCTATCAATTTGTTTTGGTTTAAACTCCTGTTGATTTCTCTCTTACTCATCACTTGATCAGCAGTAGGTCTTTGGCAAAGAATATTATCTTGATTCTATTCTTCCCTCATAAGAAAATATAATTTATGACTTAATATTCAATATTCAGTGCAATACAAACCAGAATTCTGCACCCTTATGGTGTTTTACACTAATTGAACACTCCCATGGTACAACTATGTATAAATGACTACATGATATGTAAGCAAATGCATTTTAAAGACATGGGATTTGACTTATCAAACTGGCAGACACCACCTTATAGGCTTTATCAAAATGGCAACCTTTTTTAGCTTAACTGATGACTAAAAACACCTTATTAAAGATTGTCCAGAAGAGCTTTTATTTCAGGGCATAAACTGCAAGAAAAAAGAATTTTTGTTTACCAGTAACCATAATACTTCACATGAATAGATATTAAAAAATAACTTTTAGAAAAGTTAGGTTTTAATGCTGGGAATGATAATATCTCTCAGTATTTTTTATATATCCACAAAGAGCTTTGAAATGAAACTATATGGTATTTAGCCTAATGAACTCATGACCTCAAATTTTTCTTAGATTCTTCTCCTCTGCCTTTGGAATTCTGTCTGAGATTGTATGGCAAGACCTCTATAATCTGCCATACCAGTCTTATCAGCCTTTTTTCTCAATTCCTGAGCCCTTCATCTCATGTTGTTGTCAGGAAGCAAGACCATGCCTTTAGTTCTGTGTCACATTAGGCTTTTAGTAGTAGTCATGAAGATACCTTTTGTCTGTGTCCCTGCTTTTAACTGCTGTTGTGCTGGGTTACAGTTTCTCTAAGTATAACTTAAAAGGCTGTTTCTGTGCTCCATTTCTGTCCTATGGTGTCTTCTGAATTATCCCGGGAACTGCTCTTCATGTCACTTTGCATCATTCCTGTATTACTTCCTTTGACTTGCTGTTTCTGGCTGCCACACTTTTTGTACTGTCCAGTTCCTGTCTCTTCTCACAAAATTTCAGCTGTCATGGTTTTTGACTGCCTCCTCCCAAGTGTACTATTGTAGCACCTTGTTTCATTTTAAAAATCTTTCACAAGGATGTGCAAAGGGCTCTGGTGTCTCTTCTTTCTCCAGGACAAATAGGAGCACACCTTCTCCAAAAGGTGAATTTTGCTTAGTGTCTGTATAGTGCCAGCTCTGAAGTATCTCTTCAATGGTATTATTGCTGTCTGGACTAAAAAGTGGATGATAGACATTTCAAATATTTTTGAAAATAATAATTAATGTAATTGTTTGTTTAAGGGACCCTGGGCAATGGTGAATCTGAAACAGCTGAGAATCTTCTTATTCATGCTTAGGAATAACCTGGTGATGTATACAAACATTTTTGGCATTGCTCGATCTGTCAGCTGTCTGTCCATTGCCTGGCTGGTGGGTGCCAAAACTGCCCTCAGTCAAGTTGAAGAGCATTTCAGTTTTCAGAAGAGTCACTTCACATGCACAAGTCAACTGCATGCCCTTCTCCACCCTTGACAATAGCTAGAAGCAGGTGACAACAATCTTCTGGGATTTTCTCCAGAAAGTGTAAAGGAAATGGAGGCAAACAGATGTTTTAGAAACATCTGTACAGACTTTCTGGAAAAATGAAAAATGACTATCATAGGATACAGGAAAGGAGTGCTGGATGCTGTTGTACATTGCAGCCAATAATTTGGGAGTTTTGAAACAAAGTGTCTGTATGTGAGAATTGTTTGTGTTTGGGCTCTGGTAGACACTGGCAGCTTAGTGTAGGGCTCTTTCATGGAAAGGTGCTAAAGATATTGCTCATCTGGGTCTGTTTTAGCAACCAATACTTTCATTCAAGTTGACTCAAAAGATACGTTCTTGTTGTATGTGTTACTAGGTTCTACAGACTCCAACTAACAACAGAAGTGGTTTAAAAAGGAACAAACATAAAATTTTAAAACAAGCAAAGTAGAATATTTTTAAAAAGAAGGATTTTAGAATATTTTTAAAGTACTATAGTTTGAACAAACATTGAAATTGTTTCCTGGAAATGCAGTTCTTAAGAATCTATACCGAATTAGCTAATGGCCAGTAGCCATTTTGGACAATTCTATTAAATAAATTTTTTTCTGTAGGGACAAATCTATTAGATGATAAATTTTTTTGAACAAAGGACTCATGTCTTGAGCAACAGAGAGTCTATTCTGTTTCCCAGCTTGCAACTCTGCCTCCACTTTTCTTCTGGTACTTGTCTCTAGAAGATGGCACAGAATGGTTGGGTGTATAGTGCTTTGCCATCTGGGGTCTCATTTTTCTCTTCCTCCCTGACCCACAATCAGCTCTCTCCTTTCAACCCTATTATCTTTCTCTTGCCCTGTGCCCTAGGAGTGACAGACTTTACTGACACCCTGCTCCTCTGCCTCCTCTGCTCCAGCAGTTGGCTCCTGCTGCTGAGAATGAGCAGCACTGCTGGTTGGAGGGAACAGGGGAGGCATGGTGTACTCCACCAGCCAAAATTAGGGAGAACAACATGGGCCCATCAGAGCTAAGCCAGGTTATGTGGGACAGCACACAAACCCTGTTGGTGATGTTTCAGTATTCTGATAGTCCTGGTTACTGAAAGTGTTGGTGTGATGTTGGCAACAGCAAGAAAACATTTCAATGCCTCATCACCTTCTTACAGCAATATTTTACAGCTTCTCTTTTCAGATGTTGACCAAATTGCCCATTTCTTAGGTTAATTTTTTCTTACATTTCATGCTACTTTTGTATCATCATGACTCGTTTCTCTTTTCAGGTGTTGACCATGAAGACATCGGTACCGGCTGTGGCAGTGTGGGGGAAAACAGCTCCCTCTCACAGCATCACTGCTGTCATGATTACAGATGACCAGCAGACTATAGTTACAGGAAGCCAGGAAGGACAAATATGTCTCTGGGATCTCTCATCAGACTTAAAGGTTTGTGTCCACTGTGCTACAGTTGGCCAAGTAGATTGGAGTTTTATCTTTTATTATTGGCAATAGGATTATCCAGACTTGCACTTATTTAGATGAATTTTTAAAGATAGTGTGGTATTTGTTACAGGAAACTCATGAAGCAAAAAGTGAAATGCCTATATGAGCAACCCATTATTTGCAGACTTTATAAAATTTTTCATAGATTAGCATGACTCATGGATTATAATTTCAGACTGGGTCCTCTGAGTAATGACAGCAAGTAAACATATACAATTATCATGATTCCTATCTTGTGAAGTCTTTTTTTTTCCTTTTGTAAATCAATTGCTGAGCATGGCCTGTCATTTAAGGAAAAAGTATTTATAAAACCAGGACTGTCTATCAGGTTAACAATGGGAAAATGTCTAGAAGGATGAAAGAAGCAAGATAAAATTTTCTTTTTGGTATAATTAAGATGAAAAGTATTGCTTTGATTATTTCATATGTATGTTGCTGAGAATGGGGCAGAGTCAAAACAGTTCTTAATTTTTTTGTTCTATGTTCCTAGAACTACGGTTCTGTTCTTTTTTAAAAAAATATATTTATTTTCCCCATCTGTACACATATATAGACTGAAAGTTTGCACTTTTATGAGGCTACCTTTTTCAATTAAGACCTTTTCATGCAGTGAAGGTAATCAGAGAACTTTTTAAAGCACGAGGTGTGAAGCACATGCTTGGTAGATCAGTTTCTACTTCATTCTACCACTTTTGATGCTGTGGGGTGAAGGCCAGAGATGTTCTGCACGTTGCTGTTTTATAATATTTGATGCTCAATACATTTGTCAGAAGGTGCACGTTTTAGCACTTCATGCAAACTGCATAATTCCTCCACATCTTTGTGCATTCCAGAAACATGATTGAAGAGCATAAGAATATAAAGCAGGTTGACAACTACTTATATCTACAAGTAGTAGTCCCTTGGTTTTAGATATCCTTAGTTTATACAAAAAATTAAGTTAAACCATTGTATTATTCTCCTAGATTTCATCTAAAGAAATTCTCTTTGGCCATACTGCTTCTGTAACTTGTTTGGCAAAAGCAAGAGAGTTTGAGAAACAGCCATATGTAGTAAGTGCTACTGAGAATGGGTAGGTAACTGATTATTCAATTATTCATTTCTTAAATCATGAAATGTATGTCAGTTGTAGACCAGATTATCCATTTGCAGAAATGTTTTAATCCATTTCCATGATATGAAAATGATAGCAGCTACTTAGGCTAGTGGCTAACATGCAATAGTGTAAGAGCTCATATCAAGGACCATAGAAAGGTTTGTCAGATTCAGTATTCAATTAGTAAAAAAGGAATTGTTCAAAGGGGTCAGCTCAGCCCTGTTCAAAGGGAGATTGTGGGCTGTTGGAGGGCATCAGCCAGTTCAGAGGCATTTTAACATCACGGTGCTTTTCTCTGGTTCTTCCTAAACCCAGTCTTTAGAACCAAACCAGTAAAAGAGTCTAATGTACTCTGATCTGGTTTATGGTTCCTCAGTGCGTATGAAAACACAGACTGGCCTTCGATAACAGGCATATATGCTCCTTGTCTTACTTTAAATCTGATGTGCTGTCTTGGAGAATATATCCTTTTCAGAGGCTCCTGATCTTGCAGTTTTTCTCCTATGTGTTTCTTATGACATAGCCTGTCACTTGAGTCAAACTAATTTCTGCAATTTTGGTAGGTTAGCATTGAAAAATATTTGATAATTCTTTCAGCTGGGGTCTGAAGTCCTTCTGTTTAGGACTTCAGCTGTTGAAGGTAGTTAGGGCTAGCTGCTTACTTCCTAAAGGGCTTTCTTAAGCAATTTTGTCTTGCTGTTTAACTATATTCCCCTCTTATTTTTGGGTTCATCTTTTCCAGTTGACAGGAACAGCTCTGTTAAAATCTCTTTCCATGAAGAGTTCCTGTCAACTGTCCTTCAATCTACACCTTCCAGCATCTTAAGACTACTGCTTTCTCACTGAGTAGCTTATCCTTTGCAGCTGCTAGGATCTCTCTCTAATTCTCTCATTCAACCATGAGTATACAAGAAAGGGAAAACGTGAAAAAAAACCTAATTCAGATTACTTAACCTTGAAAGATTAGACTGCCTCACTGGACACATGGTGGTCAAGAGTCCTGTTTGTTATGTGCGGAAAGGAGGTTGAGAAATCTACAGAACTATTTTTGTATTGTCCTTCTACAGTTCTACTCAAGGGTTCTGAGATGAAGCTGTTTTTCATCTCAGTTCTGAAGCTCTGTTTGAACAGTACTGCTTCCAGATCATACTGGGACCAAAGATACTTTGTTTACAAAAAAACTGGCATGGAAAGTGTTAAGAAACAAGTGAGGACTTTGGTATAGATCTATCATACAGAGATGTTCACATTCGAAAGATTTTTGCCTCTGAAGGGATCATTGGGTTTGTTTGGATGTGTATAGGTAGAATTGAATCATCTTCTGGCCGCTTCCAATATTCACTTTTACCAAATTACTGCTGACTTCTCATCTGTATTACATAAGGGCAAAGCATCCATCACTGATCCCTGGAAGGTTGCAAGATGAAGTTGAGATAATTACAAATAGGAAGCCTCATCTTCAGGAGATGGAGGGTTTGCCAAAATGTGTTTTCTGGCTTTTGAATTATTCACTTCTGCCATTTTTAAGCTTCCATCTCATTGTAGTGAGGGTGGGAAGAAATTGTATGGAAGATGATTCTATGATACTCTTTGTCCCACTCCAGACTCTTTTGAGGGTTTGTAGAATTGACTAATCCCTGAAGAATGAGCACTGAACATTATTTTTGTATTTTTAATAAGAAAGTCTATAAATTAATCTGTAATGATTCATAAATTCTCAGTGATGTCCTGTGAATGCATGTAGCATATGCTGTGGGACAGGTTTATCAGTGTGGGGTATTGCTCATTCCTGGTTAGTACACACTGTAAAGTAAATCCAACATCCAGAAGCTGAAGTTAGATTCTGGTCTCATTTGTGCTTGTTTGTGTGTAAGTATCACAGTAATGTATCTAAAGCAGTAAAGTTAATTGCCATGTTGACATATGCAAGGAGAAAATAATTGCCCTGAAATGTTTAACAAACAGCATCAACCTTCTTTCTGTTTAAATTATGACTTGAGTCTTCCAACTCTGGTGCTGTGCTACAGATTTATACATTTCATTGCTCTTACTCAGCTGAAAAATAGAAATTAAGTAGTATTTTGAGATTATCATAAATTTTGGTGGTAGGTAGATTAAAATGTAAATCACTAAGTAGTATTTCTGATATAATAAAATATTTTCCTGAATGTCCTTTAAGTCTTCATACAGAAAATATCTTACAATGCAATGCCAGAAATCATGTAATGAATGTTTTATCTTTGGAAGTTGTGTGGTTTTTAAAATAAAATCTAAATCCATCAAAGTTTAAGATTGTTGCTGAACTATGATAACATACCTCATCCAATCTCATTTAAAACATTTAATTTGTGTGTCTCTTCAGTCCCACTGCATGCTTAATAATGTGTAAATAAGAAAGATAAACTAAAGAGCCTTTCTCAAGCAAAGACCTAAAATGTACCCAAATGTAGCTGTAGTGTTGCACAGGTACTCAGGTTGCCAAGTGTATTGAGAGCAGATTTTGGGAACAGCCTCATGATGGCACTGTTTCTTCTTAACAAAAGTTCCTCTCGAGAACTGGAGTCTGATGTGGCAGAAGATGCATAAAGCTTTTTGAAAAGTGTGGTTTAAGTTCAGTGAAATGAATCATTTTCAGAAGGATGTAGTTCCAGTGACAGTTCTAGTGACATGTTGATGAGCTGTAATGGCAATACACCTACAATTTGTTGTAGACCAGAGTTGGTCTTAAAGTCAGGTTTGTTGAAGGCAGCAGGGTGTAATTACCAAAACAAAAAGGAACAGATACTCTATGTCATCCCTTGCTAATGACTACAACATTTTCTTACCCTGCAATCTGTAACAAAAAGCTTTATAAATGACCAGACTGCACTTAAATACAGCACTAAAGAAAAACTTGGTGGCACAAAATTATTCCATCCAATTGAGTGGAAATGACAGAGAATAATATGAAGTTATCTTTGGCAGGGAGATGTGTGTTTGGAATGTCACTAGTGGCGAGTGCATTGAGAACGCAAAGCTTCCTTATAGGCACACAGCAATCCATGTAAGTACAGCAACTTTTTATGGGGTATCTCTGTTCATAACAAGAGTTTTGCTTTATTAAGATGGTATTTTTCAGAAACATAGTTTTAAACGTATAGCTCAATATAGGAGAAAAAAACGTGTCACAATATAAGTAGCTTTTATAATTTTTTTCATTTTTTACTTCTGAGAAAATAATTGAGACTTTTATATTCCTTTGAATTCCTTAATTAAAGCAAACTGATTACTTTTAAGCTGCAAATATTTGAAATACAGTATTTATTAACTCACTATTTGTGCATCAAGTAACCAAGTGAAATGGTCTTATGTTGAAATGGTCTTATATTAAAATTGCCTGGAAGCTTCAGGTTTAATGTTGGCTTTTTCATGACATTTTACAAGTAGAAGTAATCTGGACAAACATTGCGAGACAACCTGCTGAAAAACTTACTTTTAAACTTTTGAAAGGTTTTGATGCTAAACTCCTAACCTCCAAAAACTGCTCTTCACCCCACTTGCAAAAATACACTTTCATTCATTACAGAACTTTGGGACAAATCCCTTGTTTTCTGAGGTCAAATTGCTTTCATTATTGCTTCAGATAATTTCAAGTGTCTGCTTGAAACTGTATCCAGGTAAAGTATCTAGATTTTGGAGTGTGGGAGTGTGTTTGAAATACACTTGTGTGTATGATTGAGGGGCCCAACATGTATGGATTTGATTCAGAGACATGGCTTATTTCTGGATATGTTAGTAGAACAGCAACTCCGGGCTCCTGCATTAATTAAAATGCTGTTTTTTCTTCAGTGAGAAAGTCTAGGGGGGAACTAAGACTCAAAATTAGGAAAACCTGAGATTTCACGTAACTCCAAAGTACAGCCAGTTTGGAATCCAAAATTTTTAAAGTTTCTGGAAGAAAATGTTTTTTCTTGGCACTGCTTTGGTCGACATGAAGAGTTCGAACACAGTTATTAATTATAAAGGGAAGAGGAAAAACTTGGGTAAATTGCCAACAAATATTGGGAAAGATTAATTTCTTAATTACTTTTTTGTTTATATGTGTGCGTATAAAAACAAATTAAGAAGTTATTCTACATTTTTATTTGTGCATATGTTTAAAGCACATATATTCCTCAAATGAATGTATATACACAAACAAAAATTATGATTTACTAGAAGTGCAGTATGATCTGGTTTTTTTTCTATTGCTTAATTAGATTTTACTAGTAGAAGTTATGGGCAAGTTCTGCAGGGAAGGAGGCAAATCTGGCCTAGCTGATTAGCTGACAATCTGTACATTTTTTGTGAAGATCAGAAGCAGAATATCCATTCTTACCCTTCAACCAGGATTAGTAAATTCTGGTAGAAAATAGGTGTTTGATCTTTATTAGAAGTGAGCTATACTTAGTTGTGGCTAGATAATTATTTTTGGTTTATAACTTGGATAAGATGGTTAAAGGAAAATAGGAACATCTAACATGAAAACTTTCTTACAAAACAGTGTAGATGTTGCTAGGAGGGGAAACTATTCTTAAAATGCAACCTTCAGATAGTTATAATAAATTTGGTTTCTTGTGAGTGTTTTGTGTAGAATTTTTTTGTTGCTGTTCCATAGGGAATGGTTTCTTGTGCTGTAGTTAATGTTTGGTTTTAATTGAACTACCAGCCTGTCTGGTCTAGTAGGTTCCTTTTGTTCATTGTAGATGATTCAGCTATGAATGGCAGATGTCAAGTAGTGCAAACTGAGTATTTGCCATTTGAAATGAAATTTAACACCAGGGTCAACACTTAACCATTGGTGCATCTTAACCAGTGTGGAATTTTCTTGGGAATAACTGACTATACAAATCCTCTATTTCAAGTCTAATTTAAGGGTAACAGTAATTACAAATTCTAAGCTATTTTACCTCCATTCATTCATAATATGTCTTACTATTTATCCTATTCCCAGTTATTTATATTTCTTTTGTTTTCAGACTTCAGTTAGTTAACTGATAAAGTGAGAATTATTATATAAGTGAAACTCTACAAAGAACTTGTAAATGAAACACAGTTTTTTGGTTTTGTCTGATATTTTTGTCTGACTACATGATTGTTCCCTTTTTTCCCAAGGTCACTATTTAAACATAAATTCCATCCGCAGTGACCACTACAGTGACTACATTTATAGAAATGCATAAACAATGCAAATGTCCGTGCACATCTAAAACACCTAGCAAAAAAGAAATCCTCGTAGTCACCCCGCATCACTGTTATCTTTTCCGTTGTTTTGTGTCTGGTTTTATTCTTTGCGTGATTATTGAGAAAGAATCTTCTGAACGCTAGGGCATTTAACGTCAAAATGAAGATTGTCTCATGGAGTAGACATCTTTCCTGGAAAATAATCAGAACATCATTTTGAAAAAATTAATTATGAATATTCTGCATGTTCACCTGATTTTTCTTCCTTATATAACTCGTGATAACTGAAGCTTTATCAAATGTTTGTAGAGAGGCCTCTCAGACAAACGATTACCAAACTCCTTAGCAATTTATAATGAAAATTTACACCTTGATTCCTTCCAAAAATTACAAAAATCCTAATATTTATGCAGGGCAGACACTGCTTTCAGTACGAAGCACCTCTTACCAAGCTGTGTGCCATTCTAGTGTTGCTAGCAAAATTGAGTATGGTTTCACAAATGCCTTAGATTTTTTAGTAATGCTACAAGTGTTGATTATAAGTCTGACATGCTTAATGTGAAGAATCTGCATGCCATTTGTGCAGCTCTGTGTGCTGACTCTCTGCTTTGCCTTGAACAGTATTACCATTGCTCATTCCGAATGACAGGCGAAGGCTGGCTTCTTTGTTGTGGAGAGTATCAAGATGTTCTTATTATTGATGCTAAGACTTTGGGTGTTCTTCACACTTTATCATCGTCTCACTCTTCTGATTGGATAAATTGTATGTGTATTGTACACTCTGCCAGGATTCAAGGTATATGTTGTAAATACATTTATGTAGGCAAATTAAATTGTGATAAAGTATTTCTGTATAGATAATATGATCCTGTCTGATTTAATATCCAGTCATGTTTTACAGAGCTGTTATGTACAAGATGTTAATGTTTCATTCAGGAGGTGTTTTTAATGCTCCTAATGTTGCTCATGTTTTATTTAATATGCTTCCTAGAGAAAAACAAACACACTCTACACTGGCTGTAAGCAGCTCATTTCTTGGAGTTAAGTACAAATTAGTTTTGTAATATCAGGAAAATTAAAGGCGCAAACCCACAGTTTTGTGCCCTCTGTTAAAACATTATTCACTGTTTGTTTATGTGTTTAGTATTTCTGTATGTCAATTATGGGGTTTTTTTGGTGTAAAACTGGTATTTCGTCCAGGCAGCGTCCTGCAGAATCCATGTTTTAGTGCTGAATAGGTAGGTACTGTTTGAACTTGGCTTTGAATTTACTATCTCACTATTAATTTTTCACAGAAGACTCTTTGGTTGCAGTGTCTGTAACTGGAGTTCTCAAAGTGTGGGACCTATCTTCATCTCTGAACAGCATCCAGGTTAGTGATAACATGGATGTTCCCAAGTAAAGGCTACATTGGGCAGAATATGAATAAAATTAAATCTTCTGGACACGTATTAAACAAATTTGTTACAAAATTCTGAAAATACGTCCTCATAGCATTATTTATAATTAGTTGGGCCATTGGACCACTCTTGCCTTGACAAGAATACAGCCTTTTGGCTGGCTTCATGTCTCTTCGTATTCCAGGATACTGAAGTTGAAATGCTTTCCTACTGTCCTGATAACGTCTTTCAACCCCTTCCCTCTGTTCTTTAAACTCAGAGCTCTTTAATATCAGCCTTTGTACTCCCTCTTCACCCTTGTTACTCTCTTCAAAATGGTCTTTTAGACTTTGTCTTCCTCTGTCTGCTTTCCACAATGCTACCTTCACTTGGAAAAGACTTACTGTGTCAAGTGTCCTATTTCTCTATCTTCAAGCTCACTTATTCTTTTCTGTGCTAATATTCTCAGCAGCTGTCACTTGACATGAACAAATGTTAGAATTGGGATGCAATTTTGTGTTTTAATTAAACGTTAAAAGCTATATTCTCAAAGGGACTTCAACATTACAGCTAAGTACTGTGAAACAAATGACAAAATATCAACAGACTTCTCTGAATGTTAGTAACACATTATTGCCTGGCTGGACACACTGCAGGGCGTGGGCAGCACTACTTGCTCATGGGTAGAATCTGGCCCCTCAGAGTCTGTCAAGTTTGATACCATACCAGTGTCTTTGGTTTGTCTCTGGTGTTTTGGGGTGGCTATATCTGTTCAACATGCCTTGAGGATACCCCACTGCCATGTTGTAAAAATTCTGAGGACTCTAACAACTGACTACAGCTGTCAGAGGAACATATGGTGTCGTGTTGTCTTTTTACTGCCTGGGGTCACCTTTTGTGAAGGCACCGGTGCAGAGTTAGGAACAATCCAGCTAGTTCATATTCTAAAGAACACTATTTTCATAAATATTGTTGGATTCATTTGGAATTAGTTGAAGTTGCAAGATGTAGTGAGAAAATGGCTTTCAGTTTTATAGCCGTGATTCCAAGCATACATACCCCTTCTTTGAGAGGTTTTGATACTACTGATATCTTTCAAAACAGAAAACTTCAATTTCAGGTGATTTAATCAATAATTAATATAATTCCAATTATAAGTATGATGACTTTAAGTCTGATATTTGCACCAAAATTATGAAAATACGTATATGGTTTTTAACAAACTGTATACTACAATGTGAAGAAAATGAATTACTTTTACACTACCTTTTAGAGGTGTTGAGCAAAGAAGATGTATGGCAACACCAACATCTCAGACTGTCCCGGTTGTAACAAGAATGAATGGGAAAGTATAATATTCATCAGCCTTTCTGAATCTGATACTGTCAGGTTATAGGGTATTGTACATGTTTTTTGACTGAAGAATACTTAGCAGTTGCTATTTATGGCCTGCCTTTAGTCCTTCTCCATATTCATTATCACTTCTTTAAGTGAGTTCAAGGTCTGAGCCATGCTGAATGTCTTCTGTTTACATGGTAATTTTCTATCTCATTTTTAATTAAGAATTACATATTTATTTGCATTTTGAAAGTCTGTTAACAGAAATTTATTTTCACTAGGTTATTTTTATCCTAAAATCTCACATATCAGAAGCAAATTTTATAGCTTTTTTTTTTTTTCTCCTTTGTGTTGTAAAGGAGAGACAAAGTGTGTGTGAGAAGGAATCAAAATCTCTGGACTGTGTAAATTCTCAAGCAGTAAGGTTTTGTACTTACACGGAAAGGCTCCTTCTAGTTGTGTCCTCCATGTGCTGGCAGGTACATTATTGAGCATTATACTTTCTTCTTAATTTTGTTAATTTTGAAAAGTTAATAATGATTTTTACATGCAGATACTTGTTTTGCTCCTTAGGTTAAAGAAAATGTTTACTAATTGTGAAATATAATTCTGCCTACAACCCTTCTCGGTTTATCTTAACTGCCTGAATGAGATCAAGATTTTGATTTTTATTAAAGTATTTCTGCCTTAAATGTTTAACACTAAATTAGCTGGATAGAAAGGGGATTTAAGTATTAGACAGTTTCAGAACACTGGGTGCATTTAAGTCCCCTCCACAGTGCATTTGAAAGGGAGACAAAGATGAGAATACCCTGTTTAAGTATGACAGAAGTACTCACAGTTGGCAAGCCTTCAGTAACCAGGAACCTTTGTTAGCTGACAGAAGCCAGCAAAACTAAAGACCCCAGGCTATATTGCTTTTTCTTGTGGCTGTAAGAAAATAACTAAAACTTAAAATAAGTCAATAACAATTGCAGTGGATACACAATGCATTTAAACTGATGTTTATTGTAAAAATTCTGTATTTCTCTTTCCCAGTGTTGTGAAGTTTCTCTCAAAACAGTTCTGAGTGATTCGTGCAACCTATACATCTGATTCAAATACGACTGTGGGGGCAGGAGTGGGGCAAAAAATTTCACATACACCTGAGTCAGCTTTGAGTAATACAGTTGAAGGCTACCTTTGAGGTGTCTCTTGGGCTACTTAAATTCTGTACAAATGTATTTACAGAGAAATTTAATGTCTAGAATGGATAGACTTTTCATGGAAAAATGTCTGGAATGTACATTGTTTTAACCCACTTCTATAATAATGAAAATACAGAGCAAATTAGCTAATTAATAGAAATTTATTATTAATAATTCATAGGAATTCTCATTCTGAGGTCTATTTCCTCAGACTGCTGAAAGAAATTATACAAATGTGACCATGAATATTCTCTCCATGAGGTTACTGAGAATATGAACAAGCAGACAATACCCTAGGTTGCCCTTGTCATATCATGTTTTGGCTTAAAATGGGAATGTCATAGGAAGCAAGCAAGTCATAATTTTTAACCAGATCTAAAAATGGAAAAGAGAATTCTTGGAAGCAAGGGGAATTATATATTCTTTGTTTTCAATTAATTTACAAATTCCCTCCCAAATAAAACAAAAATCCTAAAAAATCTCTTGCTTTCCAAAGAAGAAAAGAAAAAAATCTACTTTGCTAAGATTTATGCTGTGACTATGCCAGCAGATAATCTTTTAAAGAATATGGAAAGAAGCATTTTACGTTCTACTGAAGTTTTCAACATCATATTTATGTGCTGAATTCATTACCCACCCCTTTTCAAGAAATTACTAGTCCAGTAAATATAAATAATTAATTCAATGCAAAACAAAAGTAAATCCCATCCAAAATCACCTAGTCCAACGTGAGACTCTAATGCTACTTCCTAGGTTGGTTTTTTTTTTTTTAATTCTCTGTTTCTTTAACTTTGAAATATATGGTTTGACTCTGACTTTGCAGTAGTTTGTTAGTATCAAAACATGTTTGGCTTTAAAAGAAGTAGATCAACTACAAAGAGTTAAACTTCTCATGTTCTACTTACTGATCCATTGCCCCAAAGCAGTTTAAATTAAAATGACTGTGCCGATACTGTTTGTTTATATTTTATTGTTTTTCTGAGCTTAGGTCTATGATTATTGTGATTTCTCCTTGCTTTGTACTGAGTTCTGTAAGAGTGGTCAGTGCTTTGCTGGCGGGGAAGTGCTGGCAGCTTACAGACTGATCATCTGGACAGAAGATGGCCACAGTTACATCTACCAGCTGCTAAACAGGTGGGCTCAGATGGGAAATTCACACAAAAAGTTCAGGTACAAGATGAACTTTGGGAGGGTTACTATGGAAAATCTCGGCATGTTGCAAATGATCAAAAACCAGAACAAAACCACTTTGGCACTCAAAGATTTACCCTGAGTTTGACAGCCCTCAGTCTTTGTTTGACACAGCAGGGGACAGAGGAATAAGATTAGCCATGTAGAACTTGGGCAGCTGGTGCTGTGGTTTCAAAGAGTCCCTTGTAATTACTTATTTGGTTACTTTTAATTGAACTTGTGAATGTTGGATGTTACTGTTCTGCTTTTTAAAAAGGATGATTTTCTAAAACTTGCATTATTTAAACTTTTTTTTTTTAATTATGAAGTGGTCTTTCTAAAAGCATGTATCCTGCTGATGGGAAGTTGCTGAAAGAAACTGTTTATCCTCATTTACTCAGCTTTACTGATATGAAGGAAAATAAGGTAAATTCATAAAGGTTTTCCAGTGAGCTATGAAAGTTTATTTACTGTCTGTTTACAATTACCTGAATAATCCCCCAAAAGATGAATTCGTCAAGATTTAGTTGCTCTATGAAAACAATGAGTAAGATTTATTCCTTCATTTAAAAACTTTTACTTGTAAACTTGAAGATGCTCATAGGATATTTTTCTTTTCATTTTGGCTATATTTAGGTTTATTTCACAGGAGAAAAATGGCTTTATCTTCAACTATAGATAGACTAGTTGTTGAAGTGGTTGGTGTTTTTTCTAATTTTGGCAAAAAGAAAAAGATTTTTTTTAAGGTAAAGGTGTGTCTAGAGCAGCTTTAGAAGCGCTTGCTTTCAAACATGTAACAAACAAACAAACAAACCAACCCCTAACAAATAAAACCTCACCATAAAACCAACATACAAAAAAGGAAAAGGTAAGCAAGTTACTTAGTTCTTGTTTTATTAAGAAACACTTGCATGTGTCAATGTAACTACATAAATAGGTTGCTTCCCTTGCTTCCCATGCATATCCACCCTAAAATGAAGGGGTCTGAATCCCTGGCATTTTATCAGAATGCAGTTGTCTTGAGCCTTCAGAGGCATAATCACATATGGAACTCTTTTGCACTGTGAGCGGACTGATGTACCTACAGTGCACAAAATTAGACATGTGACTCTTCAGAACCATGGTCCTGAAGAAGCCTCTAATGTTAAGAAAAGAGGAAGCTGAAGAAGTAGGTGATCTTTATACTTTTGAGAATTCGTGTCTAGTAGAGCATGTCACACAAATTTCAAGTTTAGAAGTTACTGTGCAGACAAAGTATCTCAAATGGCCTCAGCTGTGCTGGAAAACCTGCACCTTCACTCTGTGTAGTGCTTTGTGTGACTACAAAGAAATAGATAAGGAGAGCCAGTTGTTTTAAAAAGTAGAAAATTGATTAGGAAGCTGGGGGTGGGGGGTAGGAAAGATATGTGGTAGTACTTTTTCCTTGGGTGAAAAATGAACCAAGACAAATAGAACAGATTATTCAGTATAGCTCGGGCTCTGCTTTTGTTGCTAAATCTTATTGCTAATACTGTTTATGAACTTGTAATTTTTGGAAGATGTGCATTTAATTCCTGCCTGAAATTGCATTAGCTTAGTATTTGTGTGACAGCTCAACCAGGTCTTTAAGCAGTTTCTGAAGACATGCAACAGAAATGTATCTTTATTTGTAGCTGTCTAGAAATACTGTTAAATATATACTTGTGTGAGGTTTTCTAGTGTTCTTTCTGGTGACAAATGTAGACCCTTAGAAAGCATTTTTGTTGCATAATCCTGTGAAGCCTGACAGGTTTCATTTTCAGTTGAAGAGAAATAGTATAAGCCATTACGCTTTTTCCCCAAATGCTGTGATCTAAAATCAGAAAAGCATGCCAAAATGTGAGGGGAAAAAAAATAGCCAAAAACACGTGGCTTAGCTAATAATAGGATTTACAGTGGTGTTAACCCTAGAGAAAGTTCATATATGCTTCCCCCAAATATATTTTTTAAAAATGTGACCTTCCCTTTTTTAATATTTCTGCTTTAATATTTACCTTATTACATCAGTAATTTTTATACCAGATCTGTGAGACAACCAAATTGCCTGTGTGATGATCTGTTCTGAACTCAATTCTGAGATTGTAAACTGAACCACTTTACAGTACGGCTGATTATTGTGGAATTGACTTCCAAACTTCAATATTGTAAATAAATACATCCATATGAGGTAGTTGTAGAGAGTAATAAGGTCTTTTCTGAGCCTCCTTTTTTTTTTTTTTTTTTTTTTTTTTAGACCAATAAAACCCCAGCTCCCTCAACTCCCCCTCATCAGAATGTTCCAGACACTTTACCAGTTTTGTTGCTCTTTGGACAAGCTCCAACACCTCAGGACTGAATGAGGGTGTTATAGACTATCACCTAAGTAAAAGCACAATTTTTACCTTGCACAGTTTGTAGTGATTCAAGCTATGACGACTGAAGCTTTACTGAATGTGTTTTGGTGCAAAGATTACCAATATTTTACTGCATTGTTTTTTCAGCCTGGTCTTGGTGCTTGTGCTGCCATTTTTATAAATGCTGGTCATACTATTGATAGATTCTGTATTTAGAGAGAGTAAACCTGGGGAGACCTTTCAGTCCACTTTTCCTTTTGGGATATATGTTTAGCCAAGGATACTTGCAAAGCATAGGTGATCTTTGAGAGGCTTGCACCAGACAGAGTAAACTTGGTTTGAGCAGGACTTGGTGGCAGGTGAGGGATCAACTATTGTTTCTTTTATATTTTTGCAGTTTTTGATGAAAAAACCCCTTTGCATTTACAATTAATTCTTACTTTTTAATCAGTTCTTTTCCTTCAGAATTTTGATTTGTTGTTCTTTTTGACAGTGTCTTCCTTTTGTCATGGGCTTCATGAATGAAAGAAAGGAGCCTTTCTACAAGGTTCTTTTTTCTGGAGAGGCTTCAGGACGGATCTCTTTGTGGCATGTTCCTGATGTTCCTGTGTCAACACTTGACGGTTCACCAAAAGGTTTGACACTTTGAGTACCTTTGCCACTTTGCTGCTGTCCTTTTTATTATGCTTTGAGGTCAATTTTGATGAAAGTCGAAATCCTCATGAAAATCTTTTCACACTAGGAAGTGATGCTTACTTAATCTTTGTATGATGATTGCCCATAGTTAGAAGGAATAGTAACTGCTGTCTTTCCATCCCTAGACTGCAGAAAGGATGTCAGGGGAAGTGATCAAGAGATGAAAATGTGTATTTTATTTAGTTTGAATTTTTATATTTTGTTTTGCATAAATGAAAATCCTCTCTTGCCCCACCCTTTAGAGATCCCAGTTACAGCAATGTGGACTCTTCAGGATAATTTTGATAAACATCATTTGATGTCAGAGGGAATTATTGATCAACTCTGTGCATCTGAAGAGGGAACTGGAAGTGCAATTGTCAGTTCCTCTGTATACATACCCAGTCTTGATAAACTCGTGTGTGGATGTGAAAATGGGAAAATTTTTGTAACACCAGGTTTAAACATTTCAAGAGCAAGACTATTAGAAAACGTATCTTTGCTTAAAGGTAAGTTTTAACAATTTGTTCAGATTTATCTCAGTCAAGCACAGAAGACTTCATAATTTTGGCATCCCTACCAGTGAGGCCTGCAAAAATTCTCTGAAAAATAGGGCTGATGGTCAGGGATGGAATGAGGAAAAGGGAAGATTATGATGATGTTTCTCCTTCTGTGGCTGATCTATCAGATCACAGCTTAGTACTACCAAGGGGCTTTCCATTGTAAGGAGTCTGGGAATGGCTGTGGGAGTGGGATATCACGTGAGGTATGTGGCATGTCATGATATTGGCAGTTTGCATTGTTTGCTCTCTAAAAGATCATTCCACTGAAGGGAACATAAGAGGTACATCCCAGCAGATGAAATTCAGAGTGCAAACCTTTGTCTTCCCTTTTAGGAACAGATCTAAAATTCTTTGATCCCATGTAAAGGTTGGTTGTATTTAGTCTTTTGAATATACTGACTTTTAGAAAGTGTACTGTGAAATATGGAACATCTATTCTTAAAGAACAAAAGTAATTTATGTACCATCTTGTTTCAGATAATCTATCTTATAAGGCTCTGAATGGTCACAGTAGTAGAGTCACTTGCTTACTTTATCCACATGACACATCAGTAAGATTTGATCCAAGCTGGCTGTTATCAGGGGGCCAGGATTCTGTTGTGATCTGCTGGGATATATTTACTGGAGGCATCTTACACCAATTTAATTTGCAGTCTGGTCCAGTGACAGAGCTCTTGCAATCCTCAGAACACTACAGAGTAAGTAAAAGCATAATAAATGATGTCTCCAAAGGAAAATGGTCTCTATATACCCACCTGTATGTGTATGTGTGTATATATAAATATATATATATGTATATATATTTGTATACAAGAGAAAAAAAAAAAGAAAATACTATCTGCCAATGCTTTAGCCCACAGCACTTTATGCTTAATTTGCCTTCACTTAATTGTCTTGTTTGAAAGTAACTTTTAATTTCAGGGACTTGAGTTCTTGAGTTTGGGACTTCTTAAATTGCAGCTCCTACATTCTATTCACCGTTTTTAATATCATGATTATCAACCTATATGTTAGTGTGATGAACTCCTCTTTCTGAAATTTAAAAAGTGTACTCAGTAAGGCTAGGATCTTGCACATAGGATTTTAACCTAATCTTTTCTTTTGGTCCAAAATGTATGTGCTTCATTTTGCTTCCTGACACATCTTTGTGGTTGTGTGCGTGCATGTTTTTGCATTTTAAGATATTTAGAATAATTTAGAATTGTTTTCTAATTAATTGAATTTTGAAGTTAAATTTAGGGGAAGATTTACTTTGCTGAATGCACTATGTAACATTTGAATGTGGTATTCCTTGCAGCTGGGTTTTAATTTTTTCCTTTTAGAAAGCCTGTGAAATTATATTTGATACTTATGAGCGACTCACAGTTCACTTATATGCCAAAATTAAGTAGTCAAAAATGGTTTGCAATGACAATTTTTAATATTAGTAAAGGCTCCTTTTAGTCCTTATTCTGAAAACTGAGTAGGATTTAATGCCTTCTTTTTTGGTGTTTCAGTCTTCTTTAAAGAGCTGAATTTTTTTTTGGGGGAGGTCTTCTGTGTGTCACCAAAAATTACTTGCAGGAAGGGAAGGCTTTGCAGAATCAGATAGACAGAGTATAAAATGAACTTGTAACTTAGTGTTTTGTTAGAAATACATTGCTCTTGGCTTTTGCTGTAGAACCTGACAATCTTATATCACATGAACAGCAGTTTGACTTAAGGTAATTTTTTTACTACTTTCTCTTCTAGGACAACTGCTACTGTATATTTGGTTATATAATCATTGCTTTGATAGGCTAAACACTGTGAATAAATAGCATTTAAATTATTGTATTTAAAATACTGAAAAATGAAAGATGATTGTTTGTTTTCATGTCAGGAGATGAGTTGTATAGCCAGCCTGTTGAGAACAGGTTGAAGATGTTGGCAGAGATAAAACATTTTCTAAAATGAGTTTGTTCTGGGAAAGAAATCACTGGACAACTTTTACTAGACCTGTTAAAATGATGTGATATGAATGTAGTTCCAATGTTGAAACTGGAGTTTTCTGTTTTGCAGTTAAAAGACCAGAGTATAGTGTGCTGTGTGTGCAGTGACCACTCAGTAGCAATTCTACACCTTCAGAAGAGAGTGTGTCTCTTACATGCCAGGAAGCATCTCTTTCCTGTGAAGAAAATAAAATTTGACCCTGTTGAAAATGTGCTAATTGTTGGATGTGAAGACAATTCAGTTTATATTTGGGAAATCGAAACAGGTAATAACACAGAGGGATGTTTTGTTCACTTTCCTGTTGTGTGGTGTTATATGAGCAAAATTTATAGAAGACCGAAACAGAAATATGAACACATTGCTTACATTAATTGGAGAGTTTAAATGTTTATATAAACAAGCAAGAAATAAAATTTTCTTATGGTTCAAGGAATGCTACTAGTAAAGTGAATAGCTAAGTCAGATCCTGACAATCAGAAGTTTAGATGACATGGCAGTGAATTGAGTAGAATATTTCTGGGAACTATAAATAAAAATTAAAGTTATTCTCTTTAGTTATTAAAAAGTTTAATATATTTTCAGCCCCAAGTTGGAGCACAAAGTTC
This sequence comes from Atrichornis clamosus, assembly GCA_013400975.1. NCBI lineage: Eukaryota > Metazoa > Chordata > Aves > Passeriformes > Menuridae > Atrichornis > Atrichornis clamosus. The sequence continues at coordinate 332,386 of WBMZ01003425.1, read as the reverse complement.
TGCTTTCTTTTGAAAAATCATAATCTGAGAAATCTTTCAATTTAATTGTTAATAGTGGAAAATTATTGTAAAGCTCACAACTGTGTAGTCAGAAAAACTAAACCTGAGTGTTTTCAGGTTAAACTGTAGATTCCCAGGTGATTTGAAAATGCAGTGCTGATTCGCATGGGTAATAAATGTAGTTATTTGAGCTTGGACAGACAAAACTATCAGAGGTTGTAATGGTACTAGATGCTACAATACAGTGTTTCCATGCATTCAGAGCTGTGCGACCCGAGAGGCAGAAGGTGCATTGAGTCCAGAGCCACTGAAATGCACAGCAAGTTGAAACTGTATCAAAACACAATTTTACTAATGGAGCATTGAGATAGCAATTTACTTTACAAGTTATTACAACACACTATCTTGATTGTTTGCTTTAGACAAAGCAAAAAAATCAGAATATATTTGAACTGTCTCTTTAGTCACAAAATTTTTGCCTATTTCAAAATTAAAGAGGAAGTAAAATTACATGCCCTGCTCATGTATATTACATACTCAGAAAGGGTGCAGATGGTTAAAAGTGCATATCTTTTGTTACAAGTATCACAGAAGAATGAGTGCCACAATCACCACCTCTTTCTGAATGGCTGGAACACAATAAACGATGTTGTTATTTGCTATATAGTAGCAATTAACAAATTAATTTTTCTTTTGTTCCCGTTGTGCATAGCTGACTAAAAGGTGCCATCCAGGGTCAATACCTGAGAAAGCCTAGTAGGATATACTGTAGCTGCTTTAATGTTGAATTGCATCTGTATTGCAGGAGAACACAAGAGGTCATGGCGCTGATCCTTGAAATTGGCCTGACCTAGATCAAGAGCTATGTACATACTTCAGTGGCACTCAGGCACACAAAGCATTGCTCAGGTGTATGAGAGATGCACAGAGCATCCCTGACAAACTCTGCAGGAACACAGCAGCCTTTCATTAGGATTTCATCTCTTGGCAAAGGAATGGGCAACCACACGGAGCACCACTTGCCTACATAGTTACCTCTGAACATGTTCCCTGTCTCAGTTAAACAGGATAAAATCAAAGTGGTAGCTTGAATTCCATTATGGAAAGGGACATAAGATAGTTTTGGTTGCTTCTACTGTCCAGAAGTGTTTATATTTCCTCTGGCTAAGCAGTAGGCTTCATGATTGAGGCTTTGCCTCTAAGTTAAAGTCAGTGGAGTTTTGTGTCAGACTCATATATCACTGTTTGCAGTTAAAATAACAATCTGAGCAGTGTTCCTGTGCAAAAGTTAATGGATGACTGGGAATACAGCCAGTCTGTTTATAATTTCAGGCTGTGGATTAAGGAATTTCTATGAATATTTCAATATTTACACTGTTGTAGTGTCAGCAATAATTCTGTTGAATTTGACAGATGACTTCAGAAATGTTTAGAGGCAGTACCTTAACTGCAAAACTGTTCTTCTATCAGGTAATTAATAGGATGGCCCTATAAGCAGATGGAAGATTTCATTATGCATAACAGTTCATTGTCCAGTTTCCTATGGCATAGATTGATACACTTTTACAGAAAGCATTCCAAAAACTTAAAAATATTTGTCTCTCCACAGACTTTCGTAATCATCACTTCATGGGGTGGGAGAAACTTTGTCTTCTAGGTTAAAATCTAAGTCAGTACTACTTCACGTACAACTTGTTGTACTCCCTTTGCATGAGATCACTGAAGATAACATTATTTTGTATGGTCAATGGAAAGTTTTCTGGGTACAATAGTCTGCATATATTCCAAATAAATAAGATTTCGGCATAGTTTATGCTGAAATGTTAAATAGCAGGAGTATAGTTGACTTCAAGTGTAATTTAAGTCTGTATCTCTTCCCCACTGACTACAAGGTGAATCTAAAAAGGGAAGGGAGGAGGAAGCAAAGGTAATTGCCTGCTGCTCTTGCAGGTTTAAAATAAGATAAATTTAATCATAACCTTTTATTCTTTTGATTTACAGAGCAAAGTAAAATTATTCTATTCTAAGTTTAGGTTGATATTGCACCGGCATGTGGATAGTTATATAGAAAACAGTACCAAAGCCATGAAATAATGTCTGTGTAGTTTAATGTATTTTACCTAAATTTTAATATATGGGTACAGCAAATTTCCATTACAGTGGAATATCTTTCCATGACAATGAATATTGATCTAATCATACATTTGGAATATTAATATAGTATGTGTACAGGATATGCTCCAAACTTATGTGTGCTAGAAGACAAATATGAAAATCAATAGCAAATTTTATTCTAATTAAAGTGTGGAATATTTCTTCCAATAGCTACCACTTGAAATCCACTTGGCTGTTATCTGTATTGCTTTTACATTTTCCTAACTAGTTAGTATCTTTGCTTTTGTAGAAAGGTAAATATCACTGCAATAAGATATAGTAATAGCAGGATCAATGGATTTTTTTCCTTGCTGTGGCATCCGGCAACGTGTCTACCAAGCCACCTTTATATCTAATGTGTATTAAGAGTCAGGAACGAATGGGTAGACTTTAAATAGCATTCTTTTTTGCTCAGAGTTAATAATCTTCATTTATCAGAGATATATTGTTTTTCAATTAGTACTAGTTAAATATGTATTTATTCCTTGAAATTCATAATACTTGCAGGATGAATAATCTACTAATTTTCTGTTATTTTCTTTTGCCTTACAAGACTTGCTCCTTTTTATTGTTTTATGATATCTTTAGCTTGAGTTTAAGGATAGAAAAACATGACTTAATAAAACAAATTTATTGTTCAGTTATCTTAATACATAGTTAGTTTTACACTGGCTATATTGTGGTTTTTTTCATACTTACCCATTGAATGCAAATTTTCAGAACTCACATGTTGCTAGCTCCAACCTGAAAAAAAGATAAATTGAACGGTATGACTAAAGAGTATTGTTATGTGGTCAGATCTTCTGAATAGTTAAAAGTAACTCTATGCTTACAATCCTTACTAAAAAAAAGATCAAAATAATCAATAAATAATAGACAATTATTAAATATATAACATTTTTTTATCCACACTGTGTATTGCTTTCCCTATTTGTGCTCTACTTGAATCCTTTTCTGAATACTTTTTCATAAATTTGACATGTTGATAACCACAGTATCTGAGTGCTTAGTAACAATAGTTCTGCCATTTTCTTAAGTGCAGAAGCATTGCAGTTGTCTTGGCTTCTATCTTCTGCATCTAAACAAAGCAGAAATCCTAAGAGTGACAGTGGTTTTTATAAAATTACTCTTAGAACACTCTAGGTGTAATATAAGCTTAAAACCCCCATGTTTTAATGTATAGTGTATACAGAGATTTGCATTAAAGTACCTTCTACCTCAATTCAGAGGCTTTCTTTGCTATTACTACCTCTTTTTGCAAAGGTAGCATTAGATTGATACTTATGTGTTTTTCTTGGGGTTTTTAGTAAAGGTGAGTGACAGATTATCACTTTCATTCACTGTAATAAGACTATTTCATCCTGTGGTCTGTGTAGGCCTCCCCTGCTTGAGCAACCAGGAACAGCAAAGGTCCTTCGAGTGAAACTGTCATTGTGGGGAGAACAAGACATCAGCATTGGAGGTGTATTTCGCACAAGTCAAATTTCAGCTTTGAGTCCATACTTTGAGGAGTGAAGTTTTCTGAAACACCCTTGAGTTTCATGTCTTTAACAAGAATGAAAAATGGCTTGAGAAAGAAAAAAAAAATCTTATCACCTTAAGATAACTGTCAAGCATAGAAAATTTTACCTCAAGCATTTAAAAGCTACACAGTATCAATAAGATAAACCCGGCTTTTAGTGACATTGGCAGTCCTCATAAAATATGCAGTGTCTAACATTAGTCAAATCCATCTGTATGATCATAAGAGAAATCTTTATAAAAAATAGAAAAGAGTTCAGAAATACTCTAAGTATTTCTTGTTGTGTTAAGGCCACAATGATACATTTAAATGTTACATAAAACCTCTGCTATTTCAGAAGCATTCTTGCTGTGAAGGAAGTGAAATTACTCTGCAAATAGTGATGTTATGGATCAAGCCTTTAATCACATTAATGGTCAAACATGCTGGAAGCATCTCAAACACTATTTAAAGATAAAGCATGTAGCTTTATCATGCTCCAGTATTTTTATAATTGGTGCCAACTAGAATAAGTCTTCTAAACATGTGGTAAACAGCAACTATCACGTGAGTTGCAGGATTCGTGGATTTGGGGTTTTTTTGTTTGGTTGATTTTTTTAAGTAGACCTTCATTTAGTACATCCAGATGCTTTTCTCATCTCATACAGAAATTAGGGATTAAATTATTTAGAAAGCTAAGGCTTAGATATCATCAGGTGGCTGTAAGAAAATAAGTTGTACAGATTTAATGAAACTTAGAACTCTATCAAAGTGAATTTGGTCATTACCAAGATTTGTGCCTAGATAATTGGAGAACCAACAAAAATTATGCTCTTTTGACCTTTTTGTCTTTGAAAATATAGTGATTTACGGTTCTTTGGCTAACTTTTCCATTTTCCCTGTGTCTCCATTGTTCTCTTTTTCTCTTCAGGTCATTGGTCAGAATTAGATCTGAGTTGGGTGAGTGTGGCCTAGCTGATAAATTCTGTGGTTGTGTTTCATCTGCTATAGGCTGTGGTGTTAGGGTTAAAGTCAACAGCCACTACCTTCTTGTTTCTGTTTTAATGAACATTGCATAGCCTAAAGATCTGGGCTTAATGCAAAACTGAATTTGAGAGTCCTTAGTAACTACATGTGTGCTACTTCTGTATTGTTGACATACCTAGAGCAAAAGTGCCTCAAAGTTAAGATTCTGCAAAGTGTATTTATTAATTCACTATTTCTTGGCTATCAAAACTTGCCTGTAGAGTCCTGTGCCCTTCTTCAGGACTCCAACTAATGTATATCTATGCAGGAATAAGATGCAATAGCTGTGAAATGTGGGGGGTTTTTTTAGGAAGGGACACCAGGTCGCTCTCTATGCATTTCATGTGAGTAGGGCAATGAACTTAACCTTTAATGATGATAAACCATAAATCTTCAAAAGCACCAAATGGCCAAGTTATAAGTGTTACTTGATAGCTATGCTTGTAGGGTTGTTTTAGTGAACTCTTGTTACGTGTTTGGATAGTAAAATTAAGCTTTTGATATACTTACCATAATTTGTATGAATGAGACATTTAAGCATTACAATGCTGTTAGAGACATGCAAGTTTTCAGAAAGAGAAGGTATATGACAAATTATTAATTTTTGTGGGGTTTTTTTCAAGACACACTGAGTTTTGAGGAATAATTCTCATTTGTCTAACATTCTGCTTGAAAAAAGATCCTGTCATTCAGTCAGGCTTGTACCTGCAATCACAATTCACACCCACACAACTTCGCTTTCCTTCATTTTAGATTTACGTAATATAGTAGTGGTGATCAATTTTTTAAAATAACAGATTTATCTTAAGTCAAGTAGCTTGGTGAATGCACTCAAAATACAGGCCCTAAAGTCTGTTTAGTTATAGAGAGCTCATTTTTTGCATGCTCTTTTGTGATATTAGGACAAATATATCTCATTGAATATTCATAAATGATCTACGGTTATATAGGACCTAATTCCATCATTCCTTGTTAAACTGTAAAGAATAGCACTTTCAAAACGATGGGTTGAATACTAAGTACCCTGTTGCTACAAGGTGTTAATTGAAGGCTCTGGAAGGCTTGTATTCCCTTGAAGGGAGCTTTTCATATTTGGCAAAACGCTCCAATTGAACTCTTCTGTTCTCAGGTTGTTCAACATTAGCAGCTGGGGCAAACATCAGTGAGTTGATGTTTAGAAATATCCTTAAAGAAAGGGAGAAGCTAAAGGAGGGAGAGAGTTAACCCAGCTGTGCACTGCTGAACTGAGACAAGACAACTTCTTGGGCCAAGATTACTGTAACATTAAATTAACGTGATACAACATTAAACAATTTCTGGTTTAGGGAACCTTTCTCTAAGAAAGCAGCTCTGAAGAAATTCCAAGTATCATGCAAATGATAACATGCAATAAAATAGAAGGTTGCCATTTTAATGTAATTTCTCTGCACATGGTACGCTGTCACATAAATCCCTTTCTAAGGGACACAGGGAATGAGGAAACATTGGTCTGCATATTTTGAAAGTATGGTTGATTCCAAATAAGACTAAATTATGAATATTTGTGCTTTGTGGAGCTTCAGTGTTTGGGGTTTTTTGTTTGTTTTAATTTGTCAGCCTTAAGTTAAAACTTCACTAATGATTTGACCCTTTTTGTATCTTATATTTTATTTGTGTAAGCCTCAGGTCAGTCTGTAGCTTGTACTTGAATATTTCATAGCCCTCTAAATTTGAGTCATCGTTCAGTAAATACTTATTGATGTATAATAATAAAAGGTAGTGGAGCTTGGGAAAGTCTGTCTCAGGGTAGAAAAAAAAGGCAGTGTCATCTTTTGCCCAGTGTGCAGAAGCTGAGGATACCTGACTCGTGTGACTGTACAAGAGTGTATCTTTATATACATGTGTATGCATACACACGTGATACATTTGTGTACTTTATGTATACTAGGTGGAACATGTATGGAATTTAAGTATAGGTGTCTGTTCCTTCCAGCTCATAGTTGATCTTCATTCTGCTTATTAATAAGATTTTTTATCTCTATAAATATACATATATTTTACAAGTGGAAAGGAAAACTGATTGCTATGATCAGCGCAGTCAGAAAAGTGCATGCCAGGGAGGGTTTTCATTCCAGACACTAAGGGACAGGTTCTCATTCCACGTTTCAGATTGTGATAAAGGAGTAGACAGAAACTGCTTAAATATCTTCTAGTCTCTGAGATGGCAACTTCTCCCATTTGGCCCAATTTAGCACATTTACTGTGTCTTAACAATCCATGTTAGAGGATTATTGTCCTTTCTCTTTGGAATAGTTTAGATGGAGTCAGGAAGAGAACAGGGGAGTTTTCATGTCCTTTCTTTTGGGGTGTTGTGCCTGCATCAGAAATCCTGAAGTGAGAACTAGCTGCGTTGGGGAATTGCTCTTTTTACCTAAATATGTAAACCAGCATAATAAATTCATTTCAGTAATTTTCTTTGTTCTTCATTGCTTTCTTCAGTTGAAGGATATTCTGACAGTAGTTTGCTCACGCTCTTGTGAAAGAGTTTATTCTGAAGAATGTCAATAACACACAGAATTGGACAGGAGAGAAATCTTCCAAATGCAAAAATCAGTAAGGAGGATCTGCCAAGACACTACATGCTCCTGCAAGGAGTCACAGGATGTCTCTATTTTTAATCTATTCCTATAAGTGAAATATCTTTTAAAATATTAAATTTTAATAGGTGGGGGTTTGTGTAATCCCATTTTATTTGCTAGATGGCATTTATGTTTCTCTTGATATTGTTTGGAATATATATTCTTTCATAATACAATGTTTGTTCCATCTGTTTTGGGCCAATTGATTTTGGAGTGGTAACATTAGCGATAAGGAGAAACTTTTCAAAGTGCTTGACCATTGTCTTGGAACAAGAGCATAGAATTGTAAAATTCTAGCCTTTTTTTTAGCAAGGAACATAACATTTCTGTATGCCTCACTCCACCAGCATAGATGAAAGTGTGTGGGAGGACTTTTTTCAGGTGAAATAGGTATTTATGGAAAGGAAGATCTTAACAGAAAAACCAACTAATGTTACAGATGGTTCACTTCTGAAAGGTGAGGTTTTTCTGTTTTGCCTGCTAGTAAAGAAAAGGATTTCTTCTTGACCATATGCTCTTTTAAAATAAAATTAAGTCTGAAATAATTTCTCATTCACAGAGCACTGTTATGCTGTAAGAGTCATCTGAGTTACTGGGTCACAGTAGCACTGCAATGTTGAGGATTTTTTATATTTTAGCTGTGACAGCAAACAGAAAGCACTGGACCCTGATGATATGACAGGTCATGTGATGTCAGTGAATACCTCGGCTTGAGGCAGGAAAATGTGTGACCTCTCCAGTAAAAATGCATCATTCAGCACAAGCAGAACCCAGAGAACTGTGTGGACAGAACTAACACCAAGAGACACAATTTGTAGTACTTGGTCCAGAGGAAGAATAAGATGTTTTAACAGTCTCTAGCCAGTCGCATCTGGTGGTCCAAAGCTGCCCAGGAGAGTGAAATACTCCACTCTTGTCTGTTCCTGAGACTTGGTTGCCATGGTCACAGCTTTAGAGAGATAAAGACTTTCTTTCCTGTGTTTTGTATGTATAGTAGGGAGTCATAGCAGTGGTGTTGCTGCTGTGTAGAGACCCAAATCTTTTCCTGTTCATTCAATGCTATTTTCTGCTCCCCAGTCAAAATCTTTTGGCTTCATTTGTGTTTAAAGTACTTCAGGTTTGAGACCTGCCTTTATTTCTTCCTCTTTCCTGTACTCTCATGTACAGGCTTTGCTTTTTCTTGCTCTTTATTTTTATTTTCCCTTAAAATCAAAGACAATATATTCCTAACAAATAACTGTTTCTGAATAATAACCACCCTGTCCCGGTATTCTTTGGCTATTTGCAGTGGTCAGAAAGTCTTTGTCATATACACAGGTTTCTAAATTCTTCCCCCTCATTCTCCCTGTTTGTTTCTCTAACAGATATATTCAGGAATCACAGAATACAGATATCTCACTTTATTTTGTCTCTGCCACTTACTTGCTCTGTAAATGAGTGTTTTTTGCGCTCTTCAGAAGAGTCAAGTTCACCACATAACATAAATACTCAGTAATGCTTTCAAGATCAACCAGCCCCTTTCATCACACACATTTTTGTGTGTACATTGTGCCATTTTATTGCAGGTTGAGCTGTACACACAAGCCTCTACCTATGGAAGTGCATGTGTACAGAGCAGGATTAGTACTCTATGCAAGGAAAGATGTTTTTCTAAGAAAATATCTGTCTTCTGAAAGGTGCTGCTTAATGAGGGTTTGAGATAGAATTACGTCTTTAAATCATTTATATGTCATTCATAACAGCTAAGTTTTTCAAATTGATTTTATCATATCATAATGTTCTGTCAGTAAGAAACTACACTCTTTTCCAGGCCATTTTCTAGTCAATGTTCCTGTCTATAAATGTACTTTAAAAATAAAAATTAAAGGAAAACCCAAACCAATTTAACTCCTCTGAGAGACAAGTGATGTTTCTTGCATAGTGTGAAACCAGGGATTTTTTCAGTTGATAAGATGTTTATTTTCTCTTCTCTAAGCTACTCATAAAAAATTGTATGCTTGCAATAGCATGGTCCAAACACATAGCAAAGTTTGGTATTAGCAGAAGTGTTCAGTAACCCAGCCATGTTGGTGGTTTCTCAGTTTGCATCCATTAAGTCTATAATATGTAGTAGAAGATCTGTTATCTGTTATAAAATGTTGTTATATATATATATATATTTTTGTGTGTGTTTGTAAAATACATAAAATATAAATTTGCCTTCATGTGCATCAAGAATACCTGTATATTCCATTCAGGCCATCACCTTCAAAGGTTAAATTCTGTCCTGTTTTCTGTACCTTTAATCACTTCTTCTGGTCTGTTTCTTTTTCTGTCAACTAATTTTTTTTTTATTCAACTAGAAGTTAAAAAGATGGCTCTGAAGCTGTTGCCAGGGAAAAGCTTTGATATATGGAAAGTAGCTCAAGTCTTAAATATATTCTAATTTTTACACTTGTATGTATAACATATGGGAGGATACAAAGTCAGACAACTCAGGTCTTGATTTCTGTTGGAAACATGGTTTTATTCTCTTTTGCCTTTGTAGTATGATAGCCTTAACTAAACTGCATTCTATTATACATCCACAAGATTATCCCACAGAATGGTCTGGCTCTGAGGGATGACTGGTGGTGAGGCAGTCATACATCTGGAGCTAACAAAACCTGTTTTGAAGTTCTATCTAATACCAAAGAGTATGCATAATCAGGTCTTTGAGGTTTAGCACCATGCCTCCAAAATTCTTGGATTTATTAAAAATTTGTTGTAATTTCTCTTTAGATCCTTGCCCATAAAAAGACCATGATACCCAGTAATTTCACAAGGATGTTGTGATAGTCTTTCTGAAGAACTTGAGGGCTGTAACGGTGAATTGCACTGACAAAAGTGTTACAGAAAACAAGGCTGAATATATGCATGTCTATACATACAAATATTCACTGCATGGTGGGCTTGCCACAGGAGGTGGTAGAGAAAGTTTAGTCCTCCATACTTAACAGTGGGGAGAACAACTCTTTCCTTGTTGAATTTTGTTCATATTTTGCTTTGAAAAATCCAGAGACTTCTGTGGGAAAACAAGGCATATTTGTAGCTTGAAAGGCTACATTACATATATAAAAAGACCAAAGTAATATTAGCTATTATTTCCAAACTTCTTAACTTCGCAAAGGCTATAGTACTTTTAAGAATGTTTACTGATGTCTAGAAGGAACAGTATAATCCTCCCTTTTAGTTTTGTGTTTCTGAAATACTGAAATATTACAGTGTCTGGAACCTTGTAGACAGTCTAACTATGAAGATCTTTGGGCAACTTTCCTTTCAGTAACTATCCTGTTCTGTAACAGTCCCTGACACTGGCTGCAAATCCTGGGGAGGAATTAAGAAAATGGCGCATTAAAAACAACTGGGACTGATTCTCATTTCTTTGAGTGTACTATTAGAGTAATCTCTGATTTTCAACTGATTTTTATAGGGGACAAAGAATCAGTTGCCTTATTTTCTTCTGCTCTGAATTCAAAGTCTTTGTCATATGAGTAGTAGAGGTGATACTATAGTGAACAGAAATGGATGAGTTTCAGATAAAGAGATTTTATACACACATATACACACAAACACTTATTGTGTGAGATCCCTCAATCCCAGTCCAATATTTTTAGCAGGTGTTACCGATAGAACTTCAATGTTACACATTTTTTTCTTGTAGCAGTGAAAGGCAAAATTCATGTCATATTACTTGAGGGTAGAAAGAATTCAAACTTAAGGGAAAACATTTCATGTTATAGCTGATATTTAATACTTGAAAAATCCTTCAGATGTATTTTATCTCTGATATTTATAGGAAACATGCTATTTCAGCAATTTCTTTCAATTCCTTTAGGAAATGTGTAGTATATAGTAGTAGCTCATTTAGAATACATTTAAGCTCAGTTTAGATATCTTTAATGTTTATTACAAATAAAGTACTATTATGAAATAAAATTTTTACTAAAATAACTGGATAAAACAGCTAGAGGATTTAGATTCCCTGGAGCCACAAAAGAGAGGAAATAGTCTCTGAAATACTATATTCATATCCCTGATGACTAAGCTACATGTATATTCAGGTGTTTGCAAACCATCTTTATCTCTGACAATTTTTAGGAAAGGAATGAAAAAAAATTTAGCTTTCTCTTGCTATTTGTAATCCAGAACACTAGAGGACAGCACTAAAATATTACATAAATGTGTTATTGTTTACACTGTTAATGATATAGATGCTCTGGGAGGGCTTTGTGAGGAGAAAAAAAATTACTGTTTTGAACAGTTAGGGCAAGTGGTATTTTTGTGAATATCCTTGGCTCCCTTTGAAAACTGCATCTCAATTCACGTGTTGTATAAAATATCTAGAGTTGCATGTGGTCTGAAACAAAGTTATTTGCTCCAGTGTGATTTTTTAATTTTTTTTTTAGGAATTAAGCTTTATTTTTATGATAACAATACTGTAGAATACATTTTTAAGTTCCAAAAGAAATTAGTTGCCTCATTTGTAAATGTTTTGTGATTTTTTTTTGCTCACATGAAGAGTGCTGTGTTAATACCGTGATACTTGCACAGAGACATGAAATAGTACAGTTCCTTGAAAAAGTTGCAGCTTCTGTTGTGTTTCTCTAGGCACACTGGAACGACATGAAACGGGTGAAACGGCAAGAGCAATTCTTACTGCCATTGAAGAGTCAGAATGCTTAGTGGCAGATGCTCAACTTCCTGTTTCTCAAGAGTCAAAAAGAAACAAGAATGCTGGATACAAACACTCCAGCTCGTGTAAGCATGGCACGGGCCCTTACCCTCTGACTCATACAGAAAAATCTTCAGATAAGGTAAGGACCAAGAGTAGAGCAGTTCTCAAGTGCAATGAGTTGTGATCCATGTTCTTTACCCTTTCACCCACTGATGTATAAGTGGGATGGTGACTTGGTTTTAAGTTGCTAAAGGCTTCTTCTGTCTGGCTCAGTTTTTACGCCTTCAACTCTATTTCATAAACAAATGGGGAAGATGAGGGGAGTGCCTTACGCAGGGTCATCAGTAGATAATCTCAAAAGGATTTTCCCAGAGACTGTAGTTAGACCCACTTCCTCATGCCTCTAGCTCATAACTGCACCTGTTAGTAGTACCCTCAGAACAATTGAACCCACCAGTTCAAATGTGTACATCTTGAGAATAAGCACACCACGATCCAATGCTACTGGCCTTTCTGTTATTGCTTTCCTATGAGACCACAGATTCCTGTTGTAATTCACTGATAGCTTCTTCCAGGTGTGTGTTTTCTGTTAACATCATCACAGAATAGACTGCAAGTGCCTTATATTTATATTAGTGTGATTAAATCTGGTACCTTGTTGGTTAAAAAGTGAATGGCAATGTTCCTTGTGAGATACTGGGTTGCAAAAAGGTATGACAATCTTCAAGACAGATTTGGACAGGCATTGTACTTAGCTTTATCTAAAAATACTCTTTTACAGGTTATTAAACCAAATAATTGTGACTGATGGAGAAAATGTGCTCTTTTGAATAAATAATAGAAAGCAATAATATGCTGAAAGTAGTGTTAATGTGCTGTTAAGAGAAAATTAGTACAGGGACATCATATAATGAGAAGTTAGTTGAAAATGATACAGTCACTCTATTTCCTTGTGACCTAGATATATCTGTATTTTTATCACTTATTTGTAGATATTTACAAAACCTATATTTGCTAGTTGTAAAGCTGATTATTAAAACTGTCTCTAACTTAACACAATCCCAAATTCAATGAGGTGGGTGCTGCCTTTTTCATGGAAAAATAATAATTTTTTTTTTTTAAATCTATTTATGCATCAGGAGCTGATATATTCACTGAGCTCTTGATGTGAGTATGTCTTAAGAATAGGGCCTTCATGTTGCTTTTTCTTGCTTACAACTTTTTAATTAATGAGTTTTGGGAATCCTGATCTCTACAATAAACAGGAAGTCATATCTGCTATTCCTCAGCCCTCAATATACATTGAAAGTATTTTGCCACAAGTATTGAAGTTGAAAAATGTTATCCCTCAACTTGCATGTGGAAACAGCCTTCAGAATGGTCTCTGGCCTTTTTCTGAATTTATTAATTTATAAAAAAAGAAGTGCTAGGTGTTTCAAAACTGTCTGATAAAATACAGCTTGATCCAAATCCTCATTCTTGAATTTTATGGTATTTTTTTCATTGTACCTTCAAATTTACATATAACATTGATTTTATAATGATTGTAGTTTAACTCTTAATATTTTTCTTTGACCTTTTACTAACCTTAGTCTGATTTCTAAAGTTCTTTTTGATCCCATTTTCTGAAAAGTCTTATTAGAGCGTAATCCTGCTGAGCATGTTGTGGGGCAGATGGTGCAGTAGTTGGCCATTGACACAGAATCTGATCTCCCTGTTAGTTTATTAAAAAGAATAGTTTCTTCTTGTCTTTTTAAATAGGAACAAAAGAAAAAAGTTTTGGTAGTTGTGGTTTTAGGCATATCTATTAAATTGAAAATTGCTTGAATATAACAACGTGGGTAGAAAGAAAATGTGCTGATTATGGAATATGGGAAAATAGTTTTTTGTAAATTTTCAAGTGTGCAGTTTAACATGCTTTGGAAATCATAATGATCTTAAATTGGAAGAAGTATCACAACAGGAAACGGAGGATTTGTAGAAATTTGTAGCACTTTTCTTGATCAAATATACATTTGGCTGCCCTGATTTCTCAATATAACATTCCATTTTCTTGTTTAAATATTTTTCATTAATTATCTTGTCTAAATGAAAACTTTTTATTGAGAATAATATTGATTTCTCTTAGGTTTTTTCTGTCAAAATAGGGGTTTTTTTTAAATTTCACATTCTTTTTTAGTCATTATAAACCTGTTAGATTAGCCTAATTTAATAATAAATTAAGTTCTATACTTGCAAAAGTACTTTTCATTCAACAAACATGTGTCATGCATTACATCCAGAGCTTCTTCCCACTTTCTGCATTAGAGAACGTTTTGTAGATAGGTGGGAGGGGAATGCTGGAGGCTAAGAGTATGTAGGGTAGCTGAACCTGGGAAGAGAATAACATTGAAGGTCCCCTTAATGCTATTCCAGAAGCCCAATGCAGGCTACACAAAAGGAATGTGGAACTCCGAAGGTTGGTTTTTTTTTTAGCACTGTTTTTTTAATGCTGAAATGAAAGCTTGTTATGAAGTCCACGGTTTTTCTTAGTTTTTCTGCAAGAAACATTTTTATTTAGGTTTTTCAAAAAGAGAAAAAAGTGCATCATTGTATTTTAACATCTTGAAATAGACTCTGGAAATTCAGATCCCTTGAAATTAGTGACAGGACTGTAGGTATCAGACTTCAAAATTCCATACCATATTAATAAAAGCATATAATTACTAAAGAGATGAAAATATCACAAAACTTTTAGATTATCGGAGAGTTTTAATACAGAATGAGTATTTCATTATAAATTTCCTTCTTTGGCAAATTGTGTATTAGAAATTTAACAACATACTAAATTGTTAAGAACTTTTCTATTAAAAAACCCCAACATCATCAATTTTAGCATATTTTAAAGCACTCCATTTCAGAAGATTTATGCAAGAGGAAAAATGAGGGGGTAGCTATTCTGTTGGTATTGTAATTGTGAGTGATTCTTTTGTAAAATTATATGATCCACATGAAAATTGCAAGTAAGATTCAACATTTCTTCTTACTATTTACTACTGTATTGTTTTGCCATTCATTTTATATTTAACATGAAAGAACATTTTCAAAATGATAGTCTCTTTTTACTCCATCTTAAGAAGGATAAATATCCTCACATAGTAGTTCAACTTCAAAGGCTTTCTTTCAAAACATTTGCCATCATGTAAATCACAGATACAAAAGCCAAATGTTTTGATTTCATGGTGTTTTGACCATTTTAATTCTTTTATTGTGCTGCACGTGCCAGTGGGAGTACCAATAACAGATGACTGTGACAAATGCAGTTAACACAAGATCCATATTAATGTTGTCAAATCCCCTTGATATATTTAAACAGATTTTAATTATTTTTAATGTTGAAAGACTCAAAATATATAGCTTAATAGTTCTTCAAGAAAGCTTTACTTAATATGTGAATGTAAAACCTCTCATAAAAATGAAACTTTTATATTGGCCTTAGTCATTGACATAGGGTATTCATCAAGTCAGCAATTTGTGTGGCAAAGTGCCATTTGAATAGTGTATTGTTAGAATACTTATGGTCCACTTGACAAGGGCTCTTGCTGTAAATAGTGCAATTTGACTCCAGCTGTTAAAGAGTGGCTTTGACAGCAGCCAAATAGAATGGAGATGCTTTACTGCACCGCAGAAAAATCAATATTGGGTTCTTGTTCATAGTAACCAGGTTTTTTTTTTTTTTGCAGATTTATACAAGACTATCTAGAGTTCATTTGTGAAACTTTAAATATTATTTTGAAAGTGAGATTTTTATTTCAGATTAATTTATTTCAGATTAATTAAAGCAATTAATGATGCTTGTGTTTAGTTTAAAAGAAAAAGACAGTACTTTGTGGATATACATAAAAAATGTGATGATGCAGCATTATTTCAACTCTGTTTATAGGGATGGATGTTAGGATGTGGGTGCATAAGTTGTGTAACTAATGACAAAAAATGTTCTTTCTTTCCTCTTTGTGGTTTTTTTTCTTCCTTTTGTAGTGCCACTGTAGTATCCCTGTCAATTTTCTTAGTATAGGGTTTTTTAAAGCAGATTTCTTTGTTGTTCTCCCTGGAACAACCCCCACAGATGTTGACAATCTGTAGTGCCATTGTAGATTTTCCTGAAGCATGGTGCTGCTAGTGCTGAACAGTTTTCCAGCAGTATTCAGTGACACAAGGTTGCTATGATACCTGGCCAGTAGCAATAGGTATTGAATCACTGGTCTTAATTACAATAGAATACACGCTGGACTGTGTGCTCATGGTGCTTATATGGAACCAGCTCTCATTACACCTTTAAGTTATAGATATATTTGAAAATTGGAGCTGTGTGTAAAACTGACTTAAAAAAAAATTGAAATGCTTCAGTGCGTCATATGAAGATTTCATTGATGCACATAAAAAGCTGGATGTGTCCGGGAATTGTTTTCCTGATGTTCCAGAAACCTTTCATGTTGGAAAGTTTCCTAGCCTTTCAGCTTCAATATTTTGGATATAAATCTATGTTTATCATGCACTAACATTTCTAGTAATTTCAATAATGTAATTAGAATCTTCTGGGTTAAAAACACTGAAGGAAGAACAGCTTCTAAAATTTGTGCTGTAGTTGCTAATCCTTGAACTCTTGAATTACGCTATTGAAAAGCTGGACAAGAAAAGGGATGAATTTTTTTTACTGTGTATATAAGACAAACAAGGAAAAGATGGGGGAGAGAATTGTATTTATTTTTATGTGAACTTTTATGGGAATGTTAGATATATGTATTGCTTGATATATCAACTAAACAATTTCTTACAATACCCAGTATTAGTAGTTCTAAAGAACTTGGTACTCACATAATATAATACATATTCTGCTCTGAACAAAAATATGTAAAGGCAAGAATGACCAGAAGTTATAAATAATAAAAGAAATATCTACTTTGCTGCACAGAATAAGTAAAAGACAAATGACGACTGTAGGGCAATAGAAGCTATTTGTTTTAGTATAGCAAAGGAAGCAATTTGAAAATAAAATTGTTATTGGAAGCCTGGAAAATCACTACTAGTTAAATCTTACTGATGGAAAAATTGATAGAAAAATGGAAATAAGTTACAAGTACAAATAACCAAATAATACTTAGCAAATAGGAAATCAGGAGTGGTACCATAAACTATGGTGTCATAGGCATGGATTCCTTTAATTTCTTTCCTTTTATAATGTTTAGAGCATTATTATGGGGAATTACAGGTCTTGGTCATTTGTGTGAAGTGGATTATTAAGAACAAAGCAAAATAGGAAGTAGTAGACTATTTCTCCTTAAAGTTGGTAACATTAGGTTGTTGCTGCAAGGGCATTTTTTTTTTTCTGGGATTGGTATTCAGTAGCTATATTTAGTAGTGTATTAAGTAAGTGTAAAATAACTGTAGAAAAATGAGTGAAAAGGGCTCAATATACACTGATTTTTTTTTTCTCTGTAATTCAGTTGCAAAGCATTTTAGTACTATGTTTCCTGTGAAATTTCACAATTAAGTATTTTATCAAGGGACCAAGGTAGCAACATAACTACAGTGAAGTAATAACTTCAGAGTTCTGAGATTAAATTTGTACCAGTTAAAAGGAATCATGATCCTGAGAGATATCGATAGCTTTGACCACATGCCATCTCTGATGAAAGTTACTGTAGTTTTTGAATTGTTCCACCAAGTTGAGAATTTGTTGATTTGTGTTTTTGCCATTGACTGCCTCAAAGCAAAATGAAAGCAAAAAGTTACCATTGTGATATTGTAGCACATTTTAATCTTGCTGACGTGGATAGTAATTTACACAGGATGACATAAGTCTGATAATAAGTCTTAATTATTTCAGTGCTTGTGATGCTGTTTCTTTTCTTCTCAGTTGGTATAGTGAAGGTGACTGACTTAAATTTTTGTTTCCTTACCTAGACAACTAATTGGACTATGTGATAAAGCTAAAGAAGGTGCTATGGTGTCCTACTAGAAATAAATCTAAGGTCAATATCAACAGTCCTTGTGAAGGATTTCATGTTGGAGGATGATTTATGGAAGCTAACATATTTATTGCTGTCTTCTTCTTTGTCTTCTCCCATGCTTCCACTGTCATGCTGCAATTCCCTTCTCTGTTTCTTGGAAACTTTAGCCAAGTTTGCCTTTCGTTGTTTTAGGAACATACCTTTCTGATAGAAACATACAGTTTCTATCTCATGGAAGTGGGTTCAAGATATCGTGTTTGTCACTTAGGACTGTTTCTTTTAGGTTTGAGTGTGGAGTTGGGCACAGCTTGGATTTTCCTACTTACTTTCTAGTCCAGAAAGTGTGATTTCTTCAGCCTAGATCAGCCTAGTTGATTTTCCTTCTAAGTGCTCTACCTAATTCTAAAATAAATTACTTGTTCTTTGTTATAACTTTTGGATTTTCATGTAGCTCAATGGTGTTCTTGAAAATTCTTCACCATTCATGGCAGTGATATGGTGGAATCTTTACATTTGTGATAATCATCTTTTCTATTTTAAACATTAATTTCCTGGTCTCTTCCTATAGTTTAATTAGTATTATTTTAGTGATGTGAATATTAACAAGAATTTGAAGTGAATTCACTGTGTCTCCTAAGTTTCCACCTCACATAGCTTTTTCGGGAAAAAAAAAAGCAGTGACTTTTTCAGAAGCACATCATCTTAAATTCAATTTTAGAAATAGGACTTGCAGCAAACAAACCTTAGTCTGCAAAAGAAAGACTTGCTATCTGCTAGCTTCCTTCAGAGAGCTGATTGAATCTGTCTCAGCTACAGAGCTAAACTGTGGTTTGATTTCAAACAAAGAAAGCAACAGCAGTGGTTACGTGCCTATTCTCTTGACATATTTTTTTATGTATTAATACTCAAACCTTAATTTGTTCTAGTGGTCAGATTTGGTTCTTGCAATACTAATGGGAAAGGATGAATCATGCAAACAGACATCTGAGGATGTTTGTTTCCAAATACTGTCCTTTTGGAAGCCTCTGCACTAAGATTGAACAGCTCACAAGGGAAGAACGCTTTGAAATCCACGTGTACAGAAACTTAGCTGCCATCCTGATATGTCCTAGAATGCTATAGGATCTGAAGCTTGCTTATTTGTGAGTTTTCAAGAATGATGCTTTCTAGGATACACAGGATTTTAATATTTAAAATTTTAATCCAATGATTTTTTTTTACTTCTTTAGTAGAAAGTCACTTGTTTATTAATTGATCTAGAAATTTTATGTAGATAAATTTTCTGAGTGGGTCTCATGTAATTCAAGATGGGAAATGCACTGTCAAAACAGCCCAGGGCAAAGATGTTATTTCAGTTGGAGTCAGCATTCAGACATGGATTGGTAACTTAATGTTTATATACATCAGTCCTTCTTAGGACAAAGCAATATTTTCATGCTTTTACCCTCCTCCTAAGGTCATGTTGGCAATATCTCTGTGTTCAGCATTGTTCTCACAGATATTTGGATGTTCATTCATCTGGTAAATTGCTCAGTATGGTAATTCCTAAATCCTGAGTCAGTACTCAGTGCTTTTGGATTGCTGTAACATGGTTTGTCCAGCTGATGATCAAGGAAACTTTGGACATGTTCCATCTTATGACTTCTCTTCTTGAGTGCTGAGTGAGGATGAATATGTTTTTGCTACCACTCATCAGTGAGCCTTGAATATTTCTAAAGATATGGTTAGGATATTTACTTCTACATTCAAAATAAGTTAATATATTAAGATATAAGTAGAGTATTTGAATATTGATTGTATAAGTAATGCTCATTTAAAAACCACCTTATTCCTTCCTTCTGTCTAAACGTTTCATGATGCGGAGACTGTCCTTTGTGAAACAGATGTTAGTTTGAGATGAGTGGCTCTCCAGTTAACTTTTAATTTATTTCTATGGTAAAATTATTTGACAAGACTTTGTCAAGAGTGTTATGTTTGGAATTGCCTTTCTGATAGTGCATCCAGATAGGCAGTGATATCAATTCTAGAGCAAAGCAAAAGCTGTCTGTATAAAGTAGTCTGTACATTTATTTAAATATTTTTCTGAAAAATAAAATGTAGACTTGTTTCCTAGGGTTGAAAACTGACGTGGAGAATATCCTGTATATTAGCTTTACTTGCCTGTTATTCTTTGATATCTTTTTATGATTTATCTCCAGGATCACTTTTATATGTACAGTTTAATTAAATCCAATATAAAACTCTAAGTACAGTGTTTGTTATGGAGAGAGAGATAGTGGTAGCCTGAAAACAAAACATGCAAAACATTTAACTTTCATACCAGGCCTCTACATTGAGCAATAGATGTGTTAGCAATCTTTTCTGAACAATTAACATTTTTGTGCCCAGTAGATCCATCTGGACAACAATTTGCCTGAGAGTGGCATTCCACACATGATAAAAAGAGGGTTTATTCAGTTGCTTAGTCTTTTCATCACACAGCTTGAGCTTGAAACTCCTTGGCTTAACTACTTACATTGTGCCACAGACTCCTCAGGAGTGATGCTACAGTAACTGTTCAAAGTGCTGAAGATAGTAATGCCTTCCACTGAGATTTAAAAAAAGAAAGAAAGAGTACTGAGTTGGAAGGAAAGAGGGTGACTCTGCTTGCGTTGTAGTTAAGTTGATAGATAAACACTGGTGCAAACTCAAAAAATATTGTAGCCTTTTCTTTATGGGAGGTGGATTCTTAGGACTATCTGGGCATCCTCAGTAATACCACCAGAGTTGTTGGAATGAATGCCATAATAAAAGTAATGCAAGGCAAGTCCAGAACAGTTTATTTAAACTAGCTCATATGGAAAAATTCATCATGAATTGACACGTTTGTTTGGGGCTGCATTGTCCAAACGATGAAGCCTCAGGTCAAGCATAAATTACATGTGAAAGCAAACTGGGGCACTACTACTGACTCCAGGCTTTTACATGTAGTCCTTTATACATGAGTACTGAGGTTTGAAAAGGTTAAATGAATAAGAAAAATGTTCTGAATGCCCCCTTCAAGGGGAACCCTCTGTCCTATGACAAAGTGAAGAGTGTGAAGGTAAGGAATATGAATGACCTTGGGATAGTGACACCATTACTCTGTGATGCTCACTCTCTGCACAAGGCAAAAATTGCTTTGGGGCCTGGCCTCTGTGCATTTTGTGAGACCATGGATACTCTTAGTGACAGAAACATTTCACATGCTCCCTAAATTCAAAGCTCCGGAGGTAGGCAGGGTTAAACACAGGAGTGTGATATGTGTACTGCTGATAGGAGCTAATATTGGATTAGGAATTGCATATGGTTTTTGTGTGGAGATGAAAGTGCAGCCGATAATTTGCATCCTTTCTTCCTCAGCAGGTTCTTTTGGAGATGGTGTATGGTGTATGTTTAAGCGCTATTTCAATTATGTACCTGCTGTTTGTAAGTGTTTTAAAATAAATGCATCTTTGCACATATCCTAGATTGCTTATCCTTTCAGCAGAGCAAGAAAATAAGACAGCTGTGTATTTTCAAAAAGGTTATGAACTGAAGAAGGCAGGTTTACTGATGTGATTTACCTGAAATAAGACACCTTTCAATGTGTAGATTATTTTTCAATTACAAATACCTAAATAGTATTGAAAGACCATATTTATATCTAATTATTAGAAGTTCTTCAAACACCACCCTGAGAATTTGAAGTTTCTCTTATGTATGACTAGAATTTTGGTGCAATAATTTAAAAAGAGAGGGCTTTAAGAAATGCAAGAGAGAAATCTGAAATGAAGGTCCGAGGCTTCTTTGACTGGTCTGTACTCTCCAAGTACCTTTGTACTCTTCCACTGAATGATGTTTGATCATGTGCTGTATGCTGTGTTGACTGTCATGGGAAAAAGTTATATTAATTTCTCTTCTTGCTTGTCTTTTAAGGATCAAAGTAATTAAATTAGGCTTTCTAAATTTGGAAGTGACTTGATGCTAAGTAAACATGTAAGTTAGATAAAGTTTTTAGTTTTAAATGTAGAAGACACATCAGAAAATACAGTTTCCTAGTAGATAAAGAGGTGTTCTGCTCATGGCAAAGGTTTAAAGTGTGCTATTTGAAATCTGAGATTTTTGTGAAACTTGCTAACCATATTTTATGCTCATAAACCAGTTTGAAGCCCCAAACACAATTTCATTTATCTTTATATTCTAAGCTTTATAGAGTCTGCAAAAGTGTCCATCTGTTCAGTTGAGATTGCTTCAAACAGTGAGTGGTCAGAGAGACTTAGGTGATAAAGGTCAAAGGAGCCTCTTGACCCCGTGATTCTTGCCAAAGCAATTGGAGCGTAGGGACTGATATACAGTTAGATAAAGCTTGCTAACGTGATCTCCACTTTAATTGGTAATGATAGCAAGAATACACAGTAAAGTCATTGCTGAAAGAAAACAAAAAGTATCCAATATAGTAATTTATTACCAGTCAGTGGGTTTCACGCACTAGGTTGTTTTACCCCTGCAGTGGTCAGAGAAAGCAAAAAGGTACTCTAACACTTAACTGAAAATGGATGCCCTGCTGCTATCAGAGATGCATGGTGGTCAAACGATTGCCTGTGCCATTAGCTTGGTAATGTTTTCTCTATTGTAAACTCAGCTCCCCATGTTCTTCCTGTGCATCAGCTGCAGATTGAAGGCTTTCTCGTTTGTCTTCTATTTGTGCTGCCAATCATCAAGCTGCTGTTCACCAAGCACATTTCAAGGAGGCAATTTTTTTTACTCCTATCGACTACCATCTCTAGCAACCAAGGGCTCAGAGGATTTAGAAATAAATGTAATGCTTTAATTTACACTGTGCCAGCCATTTTGTGCATTGTTTATGTATTTGTTTTCTGAGACAATTCTGTGAGACAATTGCAAGTTTCCTATTTTGGTAAACTATGCACAAATTATGTTTTGGGAACACATTTGCAGTTCTTTCTCTTAGGTGTATGTAATGCTACTATTTTCATTATAAAAGCTGAAGAAAAAATGTCTTTGCAAGCAAAGACAATTTTTAACTTATTCAGTAGTTAAAAACAAAAAAACACCAAAAATGGAAACCCAAATAAAACAGAAGCAAACATAGCTCTTCCTTCCCACCATCATGGAGAACAGAATAGAGCTATCACTGGCAATAGAAGTTGGTGTTTAAGACCCTTAGGTGTGGTAGCCATGCTTCAGTTAACTGTTCTGCAGTCTCAATAAGGTACAAATGTAAGAGGAGGGCAGGAGTACCTAAATAACTTTTACAAGCAGATGTGTGGTGAACTTATCTTCTGTGAGTCCAGAGCCAGACCAATGACGAGATGTGATTCTGAGAAGTTAGGAGTTCTGAACTTCTCTTGACAGTCCAGTGATTGGCCTGATCAAGATACAGAAAACTTTTAACCATCAATAAATTTTGGTTGACAAATTCTACTACTCTCCTCTTTCATTTCTGTAACAAGTTTTCCACAATTCAGTTTTAAAAAAAAATTTTATTGACAGCGTTAATAATTGCTACAGATTTAATGGAGAATAGTTCAGACATGTAAATAGTCTTTAAAGTTTGTTTTCTTTGTAGTGTAATTAAAGGTCAGATTATGGCAAAGACAGATGACAAAAATAATTGTTAATTTCCTTGAAATGAGGATATTGATATAGTATTATCAAACATCACCGTGATATTTCAGGAATTCTCATATTGAAAATCTTCCTGAAGACTATAAGATGTAGTGGTTTTAATGATTCTGTACTGGGTTTTGTTAAAAATTCTTGTTTGAAAATATATAGTACCAGTGGATATTCACAAAATGTCTTTATTGGGCAAACAGTAGGATTGGTGGCATTTTTACTGATTAAATTTGCATAAATTTATTAATAGTAAGTATATTTAATAATGAAACAATTATTCTTTAAAAGAGTAAGTCTTACCTGGTGGACTTTTATCATGTGGTCTGTTGTATCTGTATTAAAAGTTAATGGTCTAATTGCTGTCAAAACAGAAAAGTATAAATCTTAATAAAAAACCTCTCAGGAAAATCAGAAACAGAAAATCCCTGACCCCAAGAAAAATAAAACAGAAGTGCACCTTCTGTCAATGAAAGAACCTTCCACTCTCTTTGGCAATATTTCAGTTAAGCTCCACATATTCCCGTTACCAGTCCCCACCTGCCCAATCAACTTAAAATTTCATATTAAAATTCTTCAATTTCTGCCTGATATTTTCTTGAGCCTTTGCAGGTGGTAAGCAGTGGATAAAGGAGATTGAACTTGTTCAATGTTAATGGATCAAAATATATTCTCTCACAAGAGAAAACTCTAAGGAATAGAATTAAACCCTTTATTATATAATTTTAAAAACCTATTAGAATCAGCATATGAGCTATCAATGGGATAGCCCACACTTATGCTTTGTACAGCATGATTCATTCTGCAGGCCTTGGGAGCTGTGGGACCAATTTTTTGCCACTTTTGTCCTGTTATGTTTGGAATAAAATGAGAATGCAATGGATAAAGAAGGACAAAATCTGGAAGAAAAGTCACATTTAATACTTCAGGTTGTGTTTGACATGGAAGTTGATAAAACTGTGCTCCAAAAGCTGAGCAACTTCTATTCAATGGTATCAAAGTGGCATCCAAGTATATTTTGAGTCTTGTTTGCCTTCTAAAATCTACCTTGTGATTTTGCCACTTTGTTTCCTCCATGTAAAATGAATGTCAAGATCGTTCTTGTCAAACATGTTTTTAGTACAAAACCCACAATAGAATACTTCTGGTAAAGAAAGTAGCCGCATGGAGAAAGTACATATATATGAGGAGCTGAAACGGTATGGGAATCCCTGCCAGCTAATGGAAGTGTGTATTTTAAGTGGAATAGCATTCCCAGAACTAGCTGGATCCCAGTGGAAAAAGGCCTTTAGAGATGAGAAGAGAGCTAGGTAAAATAACACTTGAATTTTACTTCCCATTAAATTTTTATGTGATATATCTGTCTTAAAACTGTTAAAGATAATGGCGTGTATTGATGCAGTTGGGGGCCACAGTAAGCGTAGCCCCCTACTGCCCCCTTCTCATAGCTATGGAGAAATTTTTCCTTGGATGCTAAGGTAAGAATGACTAAAGGAAGAAAAGAGGTGGAAGAACAGGCTTGTAACTTGTGGAGCAGTGATGAATTGCACACCAGAAGAAATCAATTAAAGCGAGTCTTCAAAGTTTCTAGCCCCATTCTTGGAAAATGCATACAGAGAAGGGGACAAAACTGGTGAAAGCCTAAAAGAAATGTGCTGTGCAGAGCAGCTAAGCTCTTTGGATTTAGTTTGGAGAAAAGGAGGCTGAGGGGTGACCTCATTACTCTCTACAGCCTTCTGAGGAGCAGAGGTGCTGGGATTGTCTCCCTGGTGTCTGGTGATAGACAAAAGGGAATGGTTCAACGCTGTGTCAGGAGGTATAAACTGGTCATTGCTTTACTAAGACGCTGGTCAAACACTGGAACAGGCTTCCTGGAGAGGTGTTGGATGCTCCAAGCCTGTGAGTGTTTAATGGGCATTTGGACAATATCCTTAACAGCATGAGCCCTGACTTGGTCAGGCAGTTGCACTTGATGGTCCTCGTAGGTCCCTTCCAACTGAAATA
This sequence comes from Atrichornis clamosus, assembly GCA_013400975.1. NCBI lineage: Eukaryota > Metazoa > Chordata > Aves > Passeriformes > Menuridae > Atrichornis > Atrichornis clamosus. The sequence continues at coordinate 306,760 of WBMZ01003425.1, read as the reverse complement.
ATCTGGTCTATTCCAGCTCTCGTCTGATCCTGGCTCAAACCACCAGGGGCAAACTGGAAGGGTGTTAGGTGATACTTGCTGGGTGTGGAATATATCTTGACATGTCAACGCCTCCCTGAATCCTGCTCTTTCCTGGATGTAGAAAGCTTGTTCTGCTGTGGGTCAGTGATATGCAGGAGGTTCACAAGTCTCAAAATGTAATTTCAGTTTGTAGCCAGACTTCTCACATCTTTGAAGTGTACTGTAGGTTGTCCATGCCAAAAATAAAATTTAAAACTAGAAATGGTTAAAGTAGGAAAGGAAAGGCACAATATATAATGTAAATATCTGTTAATCAGTTTTTCAATATTCAACAAATGCTGTTCCCAGCTTAGAGAGCTTTGTTTGTAGTTAATTTTTTGAGGTTCCCTTCATTCTCTGTAATCTTCTGTTACAGAGAATAACTTGATCATATTTCCTAAATAGCATTTTATGTCTAAAACTTAGGATTCTTTCATTGGAATGAAATGCCTATGGCAGAGAACTGAGATAACTTGGTAGACACCCTTAGGATCAATGTCAATAAGCTTTCATATTGCCAATAGACCATAAATGTTTATTGTGACTCGACATGCAGTAGCATCACCAGATGTCTCAATGAATTGATATTGTCACAGTGTTTTCCTTGGTTTGGGTGGTAATTTTACTGAAGGTTATTTTTCTAGATGTTAATCAACCAAATATAAATGCATAGCAAGAGAAAATGGTAGGCCAAATAATAATAGCTTCCATTAATGTCAAAGCTAGCCTGTGAATTCCAGTGTTGTATTCCATGGGGTTCTCCCTATGTATTAGCAAACAACATAATTAAAGATTAAAATAATCCGAGTGCTTAACTAGAATGTATTATTTTTTTAAAAAGGAAAAAGGAAAGGGATAAAAAGAAAACCTGAACAAGCAGTTGTAATCTCTTACTTATGACTCCCTATGGAGATCTTTAAATGAGATTATGTATTTAGAGTACAGCCTCATCTAGTGGGAGCATCATTCTCTAAATAACAAAAAGACAAATTATATTACTGCTCAAAACTAAATAGTCAAATAACATAGGGTTTATAGAGTCGATTCTTACCTTGTGTTATTTGTACTACAATATGAACAATTTTTAAAAAGCTAATCCTATAAAATCATAGTTAACAATGTAAAAGAAGTTAGGCAAGGAGGGATCATGGGAAGGATGAGGGAATCAACATTGCATTCCAGTTAAAGCTGATTGCTGACCTGTTTGCTAACACTGGATGGTTTCTGTTAAGATTTGACTATTTTCAACAGAAAGTTCTTTGCATTAGTGGAGTACTTAAAATTATCATAAGAAAATTAAAACTAACACTTGTTTATATCACTTGTGGTATGGAAGCTGGCATGAATGGTTTGCAAAAGTATGACTGCTCTGAAAAGTTGCTTCTTGATGTGTCTTTCTGGTTGTAAAAATGAAATAGGCTGAGCATGGTGCTGAGAGCATAAGCTTGGGCATGACAATAAAAACATGCAAATCATAAATGCTGAAAGAAAGGGCAGAAGTGTCAACAAGCAGTTTATATTCCCTCACTTCTAGTGTTTCCCTGAAGGTGAAAGATACTTCTTTAGTAGATGCAGCAGGATTATGATACGTTGTGTCATTGTGTGGATTCATCAGCTGATGTTTAAAGTGCCCAAAGGCATCCCTTCCACTGGAGTTTGTCACAGCATAGTACCTACCCTATGCCAAGGACATAAAAGAAGGTAAAAGAAAAGATGACAAATTTTGTTCTTAATGATAATTTATCATTTGAAATTGAAACTGAAAGGATAAAATGGAGTTAAATTTTTTTTGTGAAGATGATTTTGAATATTTCTTCATTTTCTGCTGACAATTCATCATCATAAGTTACTGCTACAGTTTAATATGCCAGTCTAAAGTTGTAAGCAGCCATAGCTGGTCTTGAATCTTTATTTCTGGTTTCAAAAATTATATTCTCTGGGCATTTATTAACAGCAGTAATTAGCCATGTGTGGTATACACATCGCACTTAAGACGTTATTATGTCAAACTGGAATGATGCTTCATGAATTATCGTTACTGTGAATGGGCTTTAAAGTTAGGAAAGAAGTTCAGAGAATTATAGAGAGGTGCAGGTTGAAAATAGGGTGACACAAGGTGAAGTCAGATGTTCACAAATATTGTAGTATTTTGTAGCCTTTTTCTCTAAATTATTTTCAGCTAAGATAATGAATTTTTATGTGGAGATTTTTTTTGCCTAAGTTCCTTATTGTTCCTGATGTGTGATTTATCTCAGAATGAACTAACTTTTAGACAGTTTTTCTTGTTTTGAAATGGCAAAAGGCATAGTCTTTGTCCCATACATATATCAAATTACAACAAGGCATGCAGACACTCGGGGTTTGCAAGAATTTTGCAGCATTGTAGGATTTGCTTCCCTAGCTTTATTTTGAAAAACAAAACAAAATAAAATGGTGGTATGCTTTAGAATTTTCCAAAAAGCCCTTTAGTTTGAAATGAGGCTAAGGAGAAAAAATACCAACCTAGAGTTTTTGCAAAGATAAATGCGTTCTACTGTATGGCTGTGTAATTGAAGATGTTAAGGAGCCTGTCTTAAAGTATTTCAACACATTTGTCTCTGTGTATCTTAAGCTATTTAGAAGCAAATCTTTTTTACTTAATAGAATGAGAATAAATATCAGTTGACCTTATTTGAGGTTTTTGTCTATTCAGTAGGCAATTCTATGTTGATATCTTGAAAATTACCAAGTACTGTGGATTTTTGTTTGGACTTTTAATATTTTTCTTTCAGTTAACTGATACCAGCTGCATCCAACAACCCTTTACTATTTTACCTGCTAAGACAAGATGGAATAATGCAAACTTTCATATTCTCTTATTTGATCTGGAAAAACTTGAGGAGCTTCTGTCATCTCAACTCAATGGATTAAAGTCATCAAAATCATTCCACAACCAATACCCTCTAGAAAGAGCTAAAACTACTACTGAGAAAAGGGCACTGACATTAAGAAGAAATAAAATTACTGGCCCTCTACCTCCAGTAGATGGTCAGGTAGATGCTGTTTGTCCAAACCAGGTTTATAAGGATAATAATGCAGCTAGGCCTGTGGAAGAAAGTGGTGGCATGAAGAGATGGAAAAAAATGAAGAGTTCAAGAAAGATTAGAATGCAGCCATCAGGAAACATTGACCTGAACGTTGCCACTGATACAGCTAAACTGCTTTTGTCATGTCTCCTACCATGGGGTGTAGATAAAGAAATAGACAATCTCTGTGTTAGACACTTGGGTATCTTGAGGCTTCAGTGTCCTGTTTCTTTTGGACTTGTGTCAAATGAAAGTCACCTATCACTAATGTTGCCAGGACAGAAATGTACTGATTGTGGTGTGCTAGGAGAACAAGAAGTTTTCAACTTGTTTTCAAAAAGAGTACTGGATTTATCAAACAAATATCTTGCTGTAACTGAAGGACACAGTGGAAAGAAGGATGGACCTGAGAATAATTATCATGAAACAAGGGATTTGGAAACAGTATTCTCCTTATTTAGCAGAATAGCTTTAATCAATAGGATAATCAACATACCTTCAGCAGTTACAGATGAAATTGAAAGGTAAGAACTTCTTCATTATGAATTTTCTCTACCTTTGCAGTGGTTAAAAAATGAAAAAATATGAAACAAACTTTTCTTAAATATGTGCTTCTTCAATGGAGTTCATATTCTTTCTGTAGAGCTTTTTTACAGATGTTCTTTGAAGAAAAGGAGATCAGGATAAAATTAAGTATCTTCATATTTTTCTCTTTAGCAGATGAGAACTGATGCAAGAATTTTTTTCATCAGAAAAAGAACTTGAATTTTCCAGCTTCATACCTAGTTTTTCCAGAGATCACTCTTTTCTTTGCAGTTCAAGCTAGGGAGAATAATGTGGTCTCTTTAGGCACATTGTGCAATGTGCATCAAGCACATCTGTGCTGTTTAAACTTCCTCTTCCTATGAGCAAAATACTTCCTTTGCCATGAAACCATTGACTTCACATATAAATAAAACATAAGGGACAAGAATAGTCTGCCCTAGTTATACTCTCTGAAGTACAATACCCCCAGTAATGATGGCAGCTACTGGGAATGAATGCCTCATCGGCCCTTATGTTGTGAGAACCATCCCAAATAACATTTATGTTACTCAAAACAAATGTATTGACTAAATGCTTTCTCAGCATTAAAGGAAAAATAACATTCTCGACATTATTTGACCAAGCCAAATAGAGCATGCTAATCAGGCAACGGATATTGTCCACAGATTTTTTGTTGTTCGGCAAACATAGGTTGGTCTGTATTTAGTTTTTTAGGGACAATTAACTTCAGTGTCGGTGATGCTATAGCCCCAAGGCAAGAAGGGGGGAAAAGAAAATATTGATCTTGATGCTGCAAGTATCTGTGTCCCATAAAGCTCTAGGCACTCAGCATCTCCCAAGTCATGTGTACCATCACACAGGACAAATGCACATTTCTCAGTTACTTCTGCTGCTAATCACATTGCCTATTGCTCCATATTAAACACAATCTCTTATAGGAAAGCTTGTTTCAGGATTCCAGCTTAACCATAAATTCTTTTCCGTGCAAAAAAAGTACTTAATACTTGCATTATGTATTCCAGCACTCTTTTGGAAGGACATTGTGTAATTGAAATTAATCATTGTACCACAATCAATCAATTTTCCCAGACACAAAGATCCTGGCTTTGGAACATATATCCTGTAAAATTATAAGTATTAAAGGTGTTGCATGGAAAAAAATTCCTTTGTTAGGGTTTTTTTTGTCTAAACAATGTTATAATTTTAAGTTTTCTCCAGAATACGAAAAGACATAAAACCTAACATCTTTAGCAAATGTTATTTGGGCAAATTTTCCTTCTAAAAGTACAAATCTCTTTGGGCAGCTGCTTTAGCCAAAACTACAGTATGCTCAAAGGAAAAGAAACCTATATCTCATATGCTAACTCACCACAGTATTTGCGGAGTTAGTAGGACAGCTTTCACAGCTTGCAAGGATTCTGGTGTTTGTCTATCTGTTGGGTTTTTAAAACTTGACCCAGCCTGTGAAAACAAAGTACCCTGCACCAAAATATGTCAGAATATAATCGTGGGACAGAAACAGGAAGAAACTAGGAAGAAAAGATCTTCAAAGAATTTTTTGACTGCCTTTTGACACTTGTGTCCCTAACTTAAAGCTCTCAAGCTGCAAGCTTTCAGAATTGTTTAGTATTGTAAAGTCTTTTGAAATATTATGACTTGTTGTCCATTGCAGTGAATTTGAAAAGCAAGTATATTATTTTAAAATTACACATAAATGTGGTTTTATCAGGGTCATTGTAGCAATTTATTTAAAAGAAATAATTTTAAATTGTTGGGAGTTTGGAGTGGTTTTTCACTTCCTTTCTCCTCCATCCATATCCTTTGTTTTCAAGGGTTTGGTTGCTGAGTTAGTGACTCAGAAAGAGCAAATATATATACACAGTAGTCTCCTGAATTGTAGCCATCTACTGAAATCTTAGATATTGTAATGATACTCTAAATTATTTACCACTGTAGAAAAAAAAAAAGGAAGCCTATAAAAAAAGGCTTTTAGTTTCTCTTGAACTTTTGTCCTGTGTATTAGAAAAAAACTCAGACAAGTTCTTCATGAAAATGATATTTTAATTCAGTTCTTCACATATGAATTTGTTTCTTTATTCCAAAATAAAACTTCATGTTTGGCTCAAAGCTTATTAGAATTAACTTCTTGCATTTGGGTAGTACTTTTCAGTGTTTGTGTACGTGTGAATGTTTCAATACCAAGTTGTAGGCAAAAAATGCAAGTAGCTTCTGAGGAGAAACTAAATTGTGGTTAATACCAATTGATAGCTGAGTACCTCATGTAAAAAAAAAAGAAAAAATCCAGCCAAAACCAAAAAAACAGCCCTACCTTAATACTTAAGATTTTTTTGTATGTATACATGTTCAGGTTTTGTTTAACAGTTTCATACTGTTTTAGTCCACAGAAATCAGAATCTATACATGACAAATGGAGGAATGTAGAAGCAGTAACACCTTCATGCCCCAGTTTTTATGGAGACTTACTAAGCAGTAAGTATATGAAGTGGCAGTATTAGCTTTTAAATGTTATGTTTTTGCATGCTTTTTGTTGTTAAAATGCATAATTTAATTTCAATAACAATTAAAAAAATATTGTTTAGCTTTGTGCAGTCCAATCTACAAGTAGAGAAACTAAATTATTCTGTTTTCTTCTGTGAATATCACAAAAAACACATAAACAAAATATTAACTGCAATCGAGGATATTTTTCTTGTCATGACAAAACATTTAGCTGAGTTTCTAAAGACACTTTCTAACAATCTGAAAAACAGAAATGTAATAAGACAAACACTGTTGTCTCCCCCCTCCCCCATCTCCCTCATCACCATTACGTGCCCACCTAATAATATATATAGCCCTCCAAGCAAACTGTTGCCTTAGTAATGCAAGAGCCATCCTGACTGTTCAATAATGCCTTTAGACTTTTGGCTTAGGGCAGAATAAAGTAATCTCTTCCTGTTAATGTCCCACAGGCCATTGTTCGTCAGTCTTGGCTTTGCAAGCCAACCTTGGTTTGTTTACAGTATGAAACCAACCAAAGAACATTTAAATAAAATGCTAAACAGAATGTGGACATTTGTCAGTATACATCACCTGGCAAATATAGTGTTCCTGTTACACACCGAGCCTTGTCTAGACTGAAAACACAAATTCTTTCAAATCAAATCTTGACCCTCTGCTGTGTAGGTAAGCTTTAATATCCCCATCAAAAATCAGGTTTTAGTTACCTTTTCTTCTCTGACTCTAATATGCACCATAACTGTAGAACTTGTAATGACAGCAGAAATGCCCACTGGACAAACACGTGGAACATAAAATCAAGTGACAGTAGAAAATAAGCACAAGAAAGGCATAGAAATGGTTGTAGAGACTGAAACGTTCATGAACATAAAAATAGCTTCACTGAGTGACCTAATAATTCTAAGGTAATCTAACTCATATGCCCTATCTCCTAGTTCACACAATTGATCATAACTGGTGAGCCACGAACTGTGTGACATCTTGACCACACATCAGTACTGTTGCCCTGTAACCGAAAAGTAAATCAAACAGAACTGTAACTATATAAAATGGTTTTGAATGTTTTTGCATGGATTGTGCTACTGTTTTAAAGGTAAATAAATATATATTCAGGTTATTTTGATATTAATATAGTAAAATCCATAGTTAAGTAGTCCAAACCAGGAAGTATTAATATCTTCAGAAAATTGTGATGAAAGAGTACTCTGTGGTATATTGATTCTCTGTTTTTAAAAAGCCCACAAAAAAACCAAACAAAAAAACCCAACAATAACAACAACAAAACCCAACATTAAGCTAATTTAGGATAAGAATGAATGTTAAAACAATAGATTGTCTGAACACTTTGTGTTTATTGCATCAGATGAGAGCATGTTCTAAGAAATTACATTTTTTCAGATCGTTTCAGGTATACTGCTGAAATGAAAAATTTAAAATGTTAAAATTCTTTCTATTTGTGTGGTTCTCTATATATTGTCAGCTCATGAATTGTATCTGTGTTTTTCAGGTAAGAGTAGATATCATTCCCTGGACTTTGGGAGCATTTCATTGCTCAAACTCATTTGTTGTTGGAACGACCAATCTGTAAAGGTAGGAAATAGCCTGTGTCTGTTGTAGCAATGTAATCCCTAAATGCCATTTGCTTTAATTTAGTGTTTGGAATCTGTAATGTGACCTAATAGTTATAATTTATGATGAAACTATTATATAAGTCATGCCATTCAGATCTGAGGGAAGCAGATTATTATTACACTGTGAAGGATTCATGAAACTATTTTGCCTTAAAGCACATGTTTAGATGTGACAAAGTAACTGTCCTACTAATCTTTCAGTGCCCTTGTTCATAACATTTATTTAAGAAATGAGTTATCTGTTCTCTAACAACCACATGTAACTTACATCACAAGTGCCATTTTATACACCAGGAAAATAAAAGGCCAAAATAAGGGCAGTGTCATATACTAATGTATTACTATAGAAGAAATAGAAAATGTTTTCATGAAAAGCAAATGATTAATCCTGAGTCCTTACATATTACAACACTCTTTAAGAATAACTTTTAAGTCATGTAAGTTATGGGTTCTCCAGGTCAGACGATGCTCATCCCTATTGTTAGTGAAAAATCTGAAGTCTTGAGAGATAAATGACTGTTTCTTGAGAGTTGACAGGTAGTGGTGAAACAGTCTGAGCACTGAAATCTAGAAACCATTTTTCATTTTGGAAATATGCATTTAAATAAAGTTGTGTAGTTGTTTGAGTGAGTTAACATTCAGGAATACAAAATTTAAGATGTTGCACTCTGACCACAAAGGATTTTATTCCAGAAAAGAAAAATACCTGTTACAAATTTATTTTATGTTGTTACTTTTGAAATTGAATTGCAACTCTGTACTACATTTTAATATAAAGAATAGATTCCAGAGTTGAGTTGTGCAGGTTCTGCAGTGATTGTCCTCTGTTCTGTTACGTAAAAATGGTTTCTGCAAATATTCACATTCAATAGATTTCAGCATTTCATCTTAAGCTTATCAGTTGTTTACTATATCCCTACTGTCTGCATGTCTTTCATATTATTTCTGCATTCTTTTTCTCTCCTCTTTCTCTTACAGTAAGATTTTTTTTTCCTTTTTTTGAAACCTCAATAGCCATGTGAAATGCACATCTCTTGCTGACCTGGTCAGCCACTGAAACTCTCTTTTAGAGAGTACTCATATATTCATGAAAGTTGTGTTTGTAGCATTGCTGATTATGTGAGTTCCAGGTATTTATATTTTTGGGTGTATTTAGCAACTGATCAGTGTGTATAATGACACTGGTCTCATCCAGCACAGGAGGTTAGTGTGCAGGAAGATAAGGTGTGGAATAAGCTGGCTCATGCTTTTTTCACCTGAAAAGATTTTAAGACATTGAAATTGTCAAGTACTGCAAATACCATGTTATCAATGCTTCTCAAATTTTAACACTATTCAGGTACAGTTTTATAGCTTCAATAATCTTTGTTAACCTACTTTGTAGTGCAGATTTTGGATTTTTTACAGCCGAAGTGCCATAAACCTTTAAACACTCAAAAAACCCATGATGTTGGCAATATATGTGCATTTTCAGTGACCAATGATTTCTACAAAATGATTGTTTTGGTTGAAAATAAAATGGTTTTGTCAAAACCTTATTTATCCAAACACAGATTAATGGCCAATTTACTACTCCTGAGAAGTTTGATTAAGCACTCCTGTACACTTATCAAAAACATCACTAGTTATGCTGTTTTTAAAAAGGTTTTGTGTTGTGATCTTTGGTGGAGAACACAGACTCTCAGACATGACCTAAAGGAGATGCCATTTATTATTTCCTCATCCTCTTGCAGTAGTATAACACATTCTGTGCAATGAAACCAGAAAAGCCTACTACAAATGTTTTATCACTGACTTGTGGTCACTGACTTGGGTCTACTGACTTGTTGAAGTTGAAGGCTATAGGGAGGTCTTTTTCTGACTGAAATTTTAAAAATATACATATTCAAAAAATCTTTTTCTAGTATTTTCTTTTCCCCCTTTGATTTGTAAGGAAAGGTCATCTTCACATGTTTTGCTGTTCCTTCAGATGAAATATATCCACTTTTTTCCGAACTCCCATCCCACACAGAAATTACTTAAGTGTGCTCATTTTTCCAGATAGATATATGAAAAAAACCTCTTCAGTATAAGCATCTAGACAATTGTCCTGACAATTGCTGTTCAGAATTAAAGGAAAGCAGACTGGATAACTCAAGCTGATGTTTTGATGTGTGTTTCTTTGCGGTGTTACTGTGTTATGGAGGCACCTGGGAGGCAGTTTCTGCAAGGCTCAGACCTGTAGAGGTTATGGCCTGAGCAATAACCAGGAGTGATAACTATTGACTTCCCTCCTTAAACCCACTCATTATAAAGAGAATAGTAATCTTTGGAAGTAATTGATAAAGTGCAGAAAGGAAAGCCAGTATAACTTCGTATAGATGTAACAGTACAGCTTACCTCAACTTTTGTTCTCTTGTCTCTTTGAATTATTCTGTATTATTGCTGCTGCAGGGTCAAACAATTGCCTTTCACTCTTAATATCAGCATTTATAGTCGGACATATGCTATTTATACTCTCTCAGTCAAAGAAGCAGCATAATTTCTGTCACATTTAACAATACCAACTAAAAATCAGCTTGTATTTTCAACAGCTCTTACAGTTATAGGGAAAAAAATAAAGGCATATATTAGTAGCCAATAAGATAGCTAATGTATATCCAGAAGGACATTAAAGATAACACGGAAATCATCAGAGAAAATAAAAGGTGCTTATGTAGATTTGTTTTATGTTAGAAATAGGAAAAGCTACTGGAGGTTGCTAAACTTGGTGATAGTGATAGATGAGGTATGTAAGTTCATGGGGAAGATTCAGTGAGAGGACAGAACTAAACTAACACCAAGCACTCTGGAAATGCAGATTCAACAAAGCGACAGACAAGTAACCTCCTGAGACATCTACAGGTGTCTCTACAAAAGTATCTTGTTGAGCCATTTGTTACAGATTTTTTGCTTTGTTTTAAGAAGTGTAGAGGAAATTACAAATGCTGCCTGGCATACCCAGCAATGATACAGGTAAAGTGTATCTAATCCACCCCAGTGTCAGATTCTTAGCAGATTTCTTTTGTGTACCTCTGTAAGAATTTTTTTGTCAAAATTTTCCCCAGGACAATGAAAACATGTCTGTGTTTCCTTCTTTTTCTTAATTATTGTAGATATATTGTAAGAGTCTGCTGTAAAGTCAGGATCTGTAATCCCCAAAGCTCAGGGTTGTATAGATGTGAGGAATTGGAAACTGCCTTTGGTTTCCCCTGTAAAATAAAGTTCTATTATAACAAGGTGAAGGTTTGTGCTATGTTGAATCACATAGGGCTGGGTTCACTTGCAGTGAACTTTTACACTGTGGCCTGACTATGGTATATTTGTCTACAATAAAGGATTTGGTCACAAAGGACACCCACAGCCCTCGTTCCACTTAATGATTTGAATTTACAGGGGCAGATAGAGATATTATTGAGGACTCGTACTTCATTAATGAGTTGAAATCATCTCTCTTCCAGGTAGTTTGAGGGATCCTGCATATCAACTTCAATTCATATGAAAATTAAATAATTTTTGAAGCTTTTAAAAATAATATAAATACTACATAAGCTTAAAATGTTTATAGTAAAAGATATTCAACTTAAAATTTTCATATTCAATTTAAATTCATATTGAAGTTGAGGTGGAGACTTCAGACTCACCCTGTTTTTCAGGAAATTTCTTGTACTTGAGAAAGGGGGAAAAGTTGTACACTTTCTCTGAAGGAAATACCAAGTGAACCAAAGGTACACGTGTCGCCATTCTGCACCATGCTGAAAGTTAGACTAAGAATTACAACAGTTTGGGTCTTTTGTCGAAGGTATTCATGTGCTTTAAAAGCATCTTACATCTTGAAATTTTCTTAGTTCTCCTGGGACTTCTTCCCAAAGAGGAGAAAAATATTAACTCTGTCATACAAGTCTCCACACTGCATTGTCCTAATGCTCGCACGTGGTGCATCAGGTACTGCAAATGCCAGTTGCAGGCTGTTCAGAACTCCAGTAGATGTTCCTTTTGCATAAGAGGAGTTTGGGGAATGGTATTTCTCTTTGTGTTAAACAAAAAATATAGTGGTTTTACGTTTGAGCTAGAGGAATAGAACATCACCACTGAAAACAAATAATTCTTTAATTTTATCAGAGATGTTACATGCTAGAAATTCTAAAAAAGTCAAAATACAAGGGCACGTCTCAGTCTGTCAAGCATTTTTGCACACATCAAAAAGCAATATGAAGATACTTCTTATTAGCTCTTACCACGTTATGCTTTACTAACACACATTGCTGTACCCCCTTGAAATCAAGGAGGCCGTAGGTGACTGATTCTGGATTTGACATTAAAGAAAATGAATGTTTATTGGGAAGCAGTCCTAATTGACAACTTACACCATTTTATTGCTATCCAGTTAACCTTTTTTTTCCTCAGTGTGTATGTAGAGACACGATTACCATTGTCTGAAAAATTTATTAATAAGTGTTGATTTTCTAATGACATTCACCAGGACAGTCTCAAAATTTTGTGCTGTTATTAAAATTGTCAAATACTTAGATAAATAATTGAGCTACTGATATCATCCAATATTAATTTGCATTTATGACAGGTTATTGAAGCAATGCAAGCAGTGCTGCTGGCAGAAGTTCAAAGGACTCTTAATCCCTTGAGAAAGATGACAATTTGCAGAGAGCCGTTGGCCATAGTAGAGAATGGAAATGGTAAGTTGTGGACACTGCCAAACACTAAGAGGGATTTGCAACACCACAGAGTGATTTTGGTTGGAAAGGACCTTAAAAATCATCCAGTTCCAGCCTCCTGCTGTAGGCAGGGACACCTTCTGCTTCACCAGGTTGCTGAAGGTCATCCAACCTGTCCTTGAACAAGTCCAGAGATGTGCCATCCACAACCTCAGGCAACCTTTTCCAGTGCCTCACCACCCTTACAATAAAGAATTTCTTCCTTATATTTAAGCTAAAACTACTCTCTTTCAGTTTAAATACATTATGCCTTTTTCTATCACTACATGACCTTGTAAAATGTCCCTCTCAGAAAAATTTGCCTTGCAGGTGGAAATTTATTGGTATACTATTTTAAAGGAACTTCCTGTAGTAATCAGAACAATCTAGGGATATAAGTCCATAATACCTTATTTCTGTGTAAGACAAGTCAAATGGCCTGTTTCTAACCTTATCAGGCTATGAGTTTTCTCATATGATTGTCAAGGAGTTAAAGAATTCTCACACTCTTATCACCTCTGAATACTAAAGACGAAAAGGTAAAGTTTCTTTGATTGTATGATAGTTCTCCTATTTGCAAATAGAAGAAGCACTGTGTTTGAAATAGGATCAATAAATCATATTGGAAAGAAGTTTTACCAATTTATCTTTCCAGTGACATCAGACCTTACACAGCACTAAAAATTAATTGCTTAAATTTTATAACTTCATAATGTAATACAGAATATTTTATTTTTCTTTTGGAAATAACCTCCATGCAAGGAGATATCAAATGCATTTTACAATTAGATCATTTCATTTTACAAGAAGCTTACTCTTTTCAACTTTACAATGGTGCTAATGTTTATGGTAAAAAAGATTGAACTTGAATTTATGTTATGAAGTTATACTCATTTTTTTTTTTCAGCCCATTAGCTGAGTCTTAAAATTAAGTGACCTAAATTTTAGATCCAATCTTATTAGTGAGCCTTCACTTGGGAAATTAATTTATTATCTCATTGAGTGTGTGTGTCTGTCATGAAAATTTGTTACCAATATTCTTGCTCCAGCATACTAAAAATGATCAGTGATACTTGCTTCAGATCACAATACGAAGTGGTGTCTCTATAATTTTGGAATATAAAACACTTTCAATAATTGTCATATATGGGTTTATATTTTGCTTACACTGAAGATTGTTTTGAATGATTTTGTTTATGTGATTTGGGACAAGATGGATTGTAACTAAAACAGCCCCAGCTGTAAAGTTCATACACAGGTTTAATTTCCAATTTCCTGCATTTTCAGGGTGTATTTCAATGTAGTATTTTGTCAAAGGTTTACAGCTAAAATGGAACTTACTGAAAGTACCAAATGCAAATATTTGCAAGCTCCAGATATGTTTAGGTCTTGGGGTTTATTTTAAAACCTTCTATACTAGATGAAAAAACATTTATGTAAGAAGTGTTGGAATGATTCTGTGATTCTAGTAGTCAACTAATGTTTAATTCTTATTAAGGCTCAAACAAGTTATGAATTCATATGAGTTACTTCCAGTCTCTGAAAGGGGTTTTTTTTTGTTTGTATATCTAGTAAAAGATGTATTTTATTGTCATTTTGTTCTTAACCTAAGTATTTGATAGTTATTCAGAAAACAACTAGTAAACTGTTTTTCTAGAAGGAGAACAGGATGCATATGCATTTTCACTGGCTAGGACTTTCTTTCATATTTCATGATCTGAACTGCATAAATATGTCCTCTAAAGAAGAGTGGATTTTTTTGACAAATTGTTCAGCCCTTTACTGTAGTCTGGAAGAGGCAGAAAACATACAGGATAACTCGGAAAGAGACGTTGCACTATGAGTATTTAATATTAGATTAGCTTTATTTTTGTTCTCATTTCCACTCATGTTTTAGCTTGTTGCATTATTTATCATGGTATGTAAATAGCAGATATATTCTTGTTTTGGCTTTTATGTTTTTGTAATATGCATCACAAAACATGATGAGTTCCTGGAGAATTGAACAAATCTTTTTGTGATTTCTAATGTGTGAGAAAATATAACTATTTGTGGCTTGCAATGGTATGCAGAAATTATTAAAAATCCATGTAGGAGTTACACAATCAGTGTAATTGCTGAGACAAGTAATTATGTCTGGGTTTAGTCTTTTATCTGATAGGTATGTCACCTTATATTTTATTAAATACTTTGTATTTATGGGTTACACAGTAACTGTCACCTTGTGCAATATCAAGGTAAAGGTTAAATATTGTTTCTGGTTTTTAAGTCATAAATCAAGATTGGGTTCATGTCCTCTGATCCAAAGTAAAAGTATCTGAATCTTGGTTGCCATCATCATGTCAATGCACTTTTCTTTAATTGGAATTAATACATTTGATCTGGAGATGTTTAACCTTATTTAACTCATCAAATTTTCACTTACGTGAATAGAAGTTTTTCTTAAAAAGACAAATTTCAGGATTTGACATTCAGTTTTTACCTTTATATTTTATAGTATATTGTATAACTGGGAGTTTTTTTGGAAAGCTTCTTATTCCTTTGAGGCTCCTGCATCCTTACTTCCATGTTAAGGGTGATAGGATGCAAATAGCTTCATTTGAAGCATAATTTAAAATGTCATATTTTTCTGTGGTTCCATACAGACCACATTGTTTATTTGAATAAAAACCCCAACCAAACAAAAAACCAAACCCAAAATAACAAGCCGCCAAACTCATAATATACTTTTCCAGAAACAAAGATAAGGAAATTAAAAAAACCTATGAATGTAAAGCTTGCCAGAGAAAGGGTTAACTGTGTTCCATCCTAGTACATTCTTCCATTGTTGCTAAAAGGAAATATAAATGCAAACAGCTGCAATTTCTTTATGTTAATGTCAGAGAGAATAATTTTGGACCTGTTTCAAACATATTGATAGCAATCTTACCATTGATTTTTGCAAGATTTGCTTCAGTTCTTCAAAGCAGCTCAGGTTTTCCCTAATTTTTTTGACATTCATCATAATTCTGAAGAAATATATTGGACTTTATCCCTTCTTGCCTTTTTCTACACACCAATAATCTCAGGTTAATAGTACCATTTAACAGGCTGTCAGTGTGGTCTTATTTTCCACTGTCATGTGAGTCAGAGGCAGTGATTTTTGGGTCTTAAGAAGTTATTTATCCATTTTTACGTTGCCTTAGCATAAAACTAAGACGAACTCTGTTTGCTGGCTTTCATTTTTCATTTGTAGTGTTTGATCTTATGATGTACAAACCTGGTCCATACCCAGCCATGTGCAGACCTTCTTTGATCAGAGGAAGAGTGGTGGTAATACCGCTGTTGTCATTCACTGGCCCCGTGATTGGACACAAAGAAATTGGATAGTCCCTCCTGTAGTAGATTTGAATCTGTATCTTTGTCAATGGTAATTCATTGCTTATCCTCAAGGCATTCAGCAGTGAGCCATCTACAAAAATTCTTTCCTTTTTCATGGAAATCTCAAAATATTTGCAAGGCTAAGAGCTAGAAATGAGGTTCTCTCACCTTCAGGTGCCTTTTTAATGTGATCTCCCTATAGCTACCTCACTGAAGCATTTTCCCATATGCCATCTTTTGATGCTTCTTTCTTCTAATGCATAGGGAGCCAAAAATACCTTATCTGAAACAGCATTGCAGCATTCCAGTTCTTTTGGAATTGTGTGCCTCAATTTTTTGTAAAATATGAAGAACTGGATTTTTTTCCCTTTTAAGAAAATTGTGGGGATATATATGTTTAAGAACTAAATACTCAGTTAATAAATTGAGGAAATGATGCATGTGATATTTCAGAAATGCAAAAAACTGGAAAAGTGAAAGGACAGCAAAGTACAGGCTTTATTTCTAAATATAAAATATTATTTTCACTGCTGTTTTTATTTGTGAAAAAATTAAATGTGAAAAATCGCAACGCTAAAACTAGCTAGCAATAAATACTGTCTCACCCTTAGAAATTCCTAGTTTAAGCAACTGCTAATGATTCAAGCTTTTAAGTATATTTGAAAGCTATTAGCTATAACCTCATCTTTTGTATGTGGTTTTGGAGCCCTTTATTCAATTAAATAAATTGGTTCTTGCAGGAAAAAAGCTTCTGCTGATAAATACCAGAGTGAAATTAATGGTGGCAATTGAATTCCATAGGTTAGTGTAAAGAATTGTCAAAGACTTATCTAGAATATAACAATATGTTTTGTTAAAATGAGGAATCCGTTCAGTAATGGTAAATCAATGAAAGGCGGGATATAACAGCTCCTGTTCACTAGAGAGGAATAGTGACCTGCGGCACAGGGGTTTAAACACTTCTACTGGCAGGGTTGCAGAAATCTGCCCAGTTGCAGACAACTTTTTAATGTCAGCTCTTAGGAAGTAATTCTCTGACTGTCTTTCTATATAGCAAATGAAACTCCTTGCCTGCCTGCAAAGTCTGAAGGTTTTGTGAAGCAAGTGCAGACAAAGAGAAGGGTTGTTCTGTCTCTGATATTTTCTTTCATGTTGTCATCTTGTTACAACCTACTGCCTTTTCATATTAGTCCAAATATACATTCTGACTCTGTATTTAAACAAAGACCCAAAAAATAATCCTGTCTCTGAGGAAATTTTGTAGACATTCAGCATGATTTTGGATAAAAAGAATTTGAGAAAAGAGACCATTAAATGCACAAGCAGTTACGAATCCATGTATCCTAACTGTATGGGTTTTGAAGACTATAAGAGAAAATGTTCCCTTCTCAGCACATTCAATTATCACTTGAAAAAAGGAAAGACAATTCAGTTGTTCAGATGAAAACCAAAGGCAATAAGAAGCATCTTTCATTATGGCAGATGTCCAAAAGGAAAACAAGTGAGGAATTTGTGTTAGGTTTTTATAACTTATTTGTTAAACTCACAAATTTTAAATTTTTTACTTTTTTTTTTAATATGCAAATATTTGAAGAAACTCAAGGTGATTTACTCTGTGTTTAAAGATTTCATTGCTTTAGAGGAATTAAATTGCTTAGGAAAAAATAAGTTCAACAGGACTAATAGATTGCACTTACTAAACATGATATTATGTTTGCATGAACCCACACGAAATTATTTTCAAGAACAACACTTGTTATTTGGTTTGGCCAAAATAGAGTCTTGTTCAAAAAAGTTGAAATCTGAATCCGGTCACCGTTGTCATGAGATAAGCTTAGGTTTGGGTAAATATGACTGAGAATGCTGACATGAAGAAATCTTTATACTTCAGGAATTTTTTCATGGGTGGAGCTTCCAAAAGAGATAAATTAAAATGGCCTTCTGAGCCTCACCATGCCTATGATTTAAACTTGTCATATTTCAGATTAAATTTATCAAAACTGTTCTTTCTATGTAGTCCCCCTGAAGTATTTCCAAACTTTAGTTTTAGAGCAATATCTGAACCAAACACTATAGTCATATTTTCTTGTAGTTTGTACTATTCAGTGGTTTTGATTTTTGGCTTCAGGTATCTTCCTCTCTGGCATCTCCCACATTTTTCCAGTTTAACACTCTTCTAGTGCTGCATGTTATATCTTCCACCTGGATTTCTTCCAGCCTGTTTTATTCCTTTACATTCTCATCTCCGACTTCCAATATTTACCAAGAAATAAAAATGTTAAAAATTATCTCCAAAATAAAGCTTCCTTCCTCTGCCCAATTTGTTCTTATTAGTGCAAACATTCCATCCAATAAAACAAAGTTTTTAGATGGAGCTGAAGTTTTGTGCTCTTGGGCAAGTTCATAAACCTAACAATTCATTAAACTATTACACTTGCTTCAGAATATTTTAAAAAATTCTCTGTCAGGCCAAATTTTTGTGTGTGCATTAGCAATAAGCAGTGTAAGAAATGATTGTATAATCAACATTTCATCACTATTAATGAGAATTAGATTAATCTGTAATCTCATTTTAGACCGAGAAGAGGCAAACAAATTAATCTAGCCTTTGTTTGATGAATGGACTTTGAGTATAAATTGGTGACAGCAGTAGCTTTCCTCTGTACTGAATATGCATTAAGAATGAGTGTATTTTATCCTAGTTTCATATTACAAATATTTCCAGTAAAAATACAAATCAATGTTATATTTTAGCATCTAACCTGCAGTTTAACTATACCACTGTATCATATCCTATATATCCAATTAAAACTGTAGTTTGATCCAGCAGTCTTTAATATTAGTGGTCAAGTACTAAAGGAAGTAAGCTTAAAGACTCGTCCTAGGACTGCAGCTTATTTCGTTCCACGCATCATATATTTTACCTTAATGTAGCAGAAATCAGATTTGGTGTGTATTTTTACACAAAATCAAATTCTACAGGCGCCATCTGACTCCTACAAAACATTAGGAAAGATAAGATTCACTGGTCAAGTAGGCATAAGGATCACATGCATTCTAAATTCAAATGCATAATAAACTTTAGTCAGTTTTGCTTTCTATGTGCTTTTTTTCAATGTTTACTGAATGCAAAGAATCTCTAACGAACTATTTAGGTCTTTAAGATAAACATGTTTTTGGGGGGAGCAGCTGTTAATACAGACATATAAAATTATCATTGGTTCATTTTTAGTCTCTACTGTTTATTTAGAAGTCCATTTGGTGAGGCAAAGTACAACTCTACTCTTACAAAGATTTGAAAACTGCTTATGACTTGGGGCTTCAAAATAACAAATGAAAGATCTGCAAATACTGTGTTACCAACTTAGTCTCCTCTGTCTTCTACTGGTGATTTTCTGTTTCTGTTTTTTGTTTGTTTGGTGGGTTTTGGGTTTGGTTTGATTTTGGTTTTTTTGAAGAGGCTCTCCTTGTCATGCCTTGCTTCCTTAGTCTGAACGTCTCTTTGCCTATATTGTTCTTAGTTGAACACAGTGTTCAGAGTTGCTAATAGCATATAATTTGTAATCCTTATTGTTTACAAACCCTGGTTTTCCTATGACTAATTTAGTACACAGAGCCATAGGTCAAATAAACCCATAGAACTGAAAGTCATGCATACATACCATGGAAAATAACTCTTTAAGTTGTAATGTAATGTTTTAATTTCTTGTGTGTCATACTTTTTTTTTTCCTTCATCAATCTGCGTCTCTGCAACAGCAGTGTTAATTTTATTCACAAAGGTAGAAAGAACAAAACCTGCTGGTTTTCACCTTGGTTAGGTTGCATCTTGAAATTTGTCATACTGTTTTAACTTAGTAATAATCAATCTCTAACTGCTCAGGTGCTCAGATTCTATCCTCTCTATTGTCTACACAGTTAAGGAACTCACAGGCCTT
The DNA here is from genome assembly GCA_013400975.1 of Atrichornis clamosus. Lineage (NCBI taxonomy): Eukaryota > Metazoa > Chordata > Aves > Passeriformes > Menuridae > Atrichornis > Atrichornis clamosus. The sequence continues at coordinate 286,912 of WBMZ01003425.1, read as the reverse complement.
AGTGATGTTTCCCTGCTACACTGTTTGTCCTTTTTTTGTTCACCCAACTTCTGTAAAAGCTTGTGAACAAGCCAGCAAAAACAGAATTCTTTACTTCCAAGTGTATCACTTCCGCTAGAATTTGTTGTGCTAATAATGCTTGCAAAGCTGGAAAATTTCTATTCTGAGAAGCAGACTAAGGTGAGGGAAAAAATTTCTTTTGTGTATAGTTCACTTAGCAGTGAAACCTGTGCTAACTGCCATAGATAACAATACAGTATCAGAATACCTTGTTCATATTTATAAGACACTATCTAGAGTTTTTCTGTGCTGTATTGATGTTTTGTTATCTCTTGCCTCCTGATACTACTTTTATTAATTTCTTTGCTCTTCAATATTTGTGTACAATACTATGGGCACAAGAAGGTAAGGACAGACTTGAGTAGGTTCTACCCTAGAAAGATTGTAGAGCTGGCTGCCTTTCTGAGAAAGGAGTGGTTCAGAACAGCATGGATAAAGCGATGATCCGCAGGCAGAAGTTCTCTTCTCCATGTTTTATGATTATACTGCTGCACTGCTTGCAAAAGCTTTGCAAGTGTTTGGCAATATTTTCCTTGGGTTCTGTTGCCTGGATTTTCCTTATTGGGGGGAATAATATCTAGCTGAGAGATTTTGACTGCAGTTACCTATGGCTTGAATTGGGCTGTTGGGAAGGCAGAACAATCTGCAGTGTGCAGTTAACAGTTTCTCTCATGCTTCGGTTAGTTTTCTCTCATGTAGTCGGAATGCTAATTATTGAAGTGCTTTGGGTTTTTTTAATGACGTGAAGCAAGGTACCTTCTAACTTTGCATCTGGTATTTTTTAAACTTTTAGAAGATACAGAATTGGTTCCTGAAACTTGTCTATAACTGTATTTGAAATGTTTCTGTCCTGGAATTTCAGAATCTTGTACTCCCCTGCCTTATTTGGAAGGGAGTGAAAAAATTAAGATCACTCAAATATCTGGCAGTAAGACAAGTTAAATGTTTTAATAGTTTTATTTGTTTAAAAAAAATCCTTGTAGAGAGAGAGAAATTACTTCAAGCTGCTGCTAATAGTTTTCAGTAAGATGGAAATTTTTCATTATGTGTTTTGTGAAAAACTTGCTGAAAAGTAGAACTACTTTATTTATACAAGTCGTTATTAGTATGGGAGTAGAGAGTCTGGCTAACACACAGTGGATTAACACAACTCAACAGTGCTTGTCTCTAGTAATGAGATCAAGGCATCTGCCTCAGCAAACAAGAAATGGAAATAGCACAAAAGAAGCCTTTCTTGCCTACTGAGCTTATCAAGAAAATATTGAACCAGTTGGAGGTACATATATATCCATCCCTAGTAGAATGTATCTCAACAGAACTGTTACATTTCAGATGGACAATGGGCTCATCTCTGTGTGCACTTCTGCACCTGCACACATTTCTAGAAGTCTTAATGCATCCATTTGTATTTCATGTCTCATATATTACAGAATCTATTTTTCTTTTTTATATAAGGATAAGCTCAGTGTTGTTTCAGAGGATATAAACATCATTAATAGAAATAGTATTTCATACTTGGATGGTGCACAGAACTGATCAGCACACAATGACTCCCAAATTCTGAAACTTAAGTAAATTTTTCCATATTCTCCCATGCCTGGTTCAGATTTAATGTTTCAGTATATGCTTTCTTTAAAGAACAAAAGTTAGGTCCAAGTATCCTATCTTGATTCAGCATCATGGTTTAGTTTTTCAATTGCTAATAAAGATGGTGACTCAAACGTTAATGAATGCAGAGACCCTACTGGTGTTTCTGAGGAAATTTTTTCTCAAATTTCAAGTGTATCAGCAGAAGATTTTTTTTTTTCTCCCTACGCCTGGAAAAATCCAACTTACATCACACTTAAGAGATACCTATCACTAATTCCCTAAAGACCAGGGGCCTGTATTGTTCTCATATGATGGATGTTAATCCCATCACCTGCTGCACTACCAGAAGATGCTGAGATAGCCTAGTGAGGAAGGTGAAGTAGGAACCTGAATCCAGGAGGTGTTTCCTGTAGAATAATTAATAGCTCGTCTGTGTATTCTTTTTCTTTCTGCCACTCTTATATCTGAATATGTTTCGGATTTCCTTTTACCCTTCCTTTTTTCTTCAGAAATAAATTTAAAAAAAAAGAAGCAAAATATATCTGACATAATTAAAGCATGCCAGTTCAATTTTATGTACCTAGAATTTTCTACTGCTAAAATTTTTCTATTTCTTTTGGAAATTGAGTGCTGTCAGGGTACTGCATCTCACCAAACTGTAGAGTTTAATGCTGACAATGAACATAAGTCTTTGTCTTGACTGAAAAGACAATCTATTTTTTTAATGTAAGCTAAGCAGACACTGGTTCTAATTTTTATTTTCAGGGAAGAGTAGAATTTTGATATGTCAGGCAGATATTTCTGATAGGTGAGTCCCAGATAATCCTAGCTGATTAAGGCCATTCTCAATGCACAGGAAAGAATTTACTATTTAATTAGTACGTACCTCTTGGAAGGTTCAATAGGAGCCCCTTTGACTGGTGCCCATTGTTATCCATGTCAAGGTGTGATATATAGTATATTATATGAATTACATTTCTGACAGCAGAGTATATTAAGGAGTAGTAAAAAAAAAACAGGACCGTGACTTTAAACCTATGCTTTATGTAATGAAATTTAATGGTTTAGTTGCATGGTTATGAATGTTTTAAAGTAGGAGTTGTATGTAGTTAAGGACTTAAGTCAGTGACAAGCACGCAGGAAATAAAGTGGCAGCAGCAGCAGAAGGTCTGAGTTAACAGGCATGGCAGGCACATCTCCCTCACGTGTACGGGGACAGCAAAGCGTGTCACAAAAAAAGAATAGACTGATGGATAGGACAGAGAGAGCCATTGTTTCCAGTCCTCTCGGGATAATTGTGTGTAGCAGACATATTTGCAAAACAATTTCTTTAAAGTTCCATTTCTTATCAGGGAGGAATTTCCCTCAGCCTGGAGTAGGCTGGTTTTTGAATGGTCTTGAACGGTCAGCACAAATATATGCTGATTTTTAGTTATGCTCTAATACAGTTCATAGATATTATAAGATACTGTTCTTTTTCACTCTTTGTGCTTCTGAAAATGTGTCTTTCCCCATTTACATTCTACTACCTAAAGAGGATTTCAGGGATAGAGCTTCTTTGGAATAACTCCCCCTTTCCTTGCTGCCCCCTGCCCTGAGTCCCACCAAGGTTGATATTGCAATTCAAACCTTAGCTGTGTGATGTGTGTGTATTTTTCTAAATTGAATGAATAACATGGCAAGCATAATCTGATTTATGGGGAAACAAAATTAATAATTTTGGGATCAGTGGTCAGATGTGTATGTATTTTGTCTTAAAAATAGACACATAATATTTCAGTATATTTATATGTCCATTACAGAATAATCCAATAATACAAAATGAAGGATTTTCAGTGTTTTTCTAGCTGTCTTTATGTGATATTTGCAATTATTTATGAGATTTTAGAATAGAATGTGAGGGGAACTGTCCCTCTTATAAAAGATATTGTTGTAGAGCTCAGTGCTTTTAGGAGTCAAGCAGTAAAAACCTTGTAACAAAACAAAAACCTTTAAGAACCTTGTTTATTGAATTCTGTTGGCTAAAACTGCCAAAAATAAATTAATAGCTGTTACCACTGCAGTGCTTTTTTTTGTTCACAAGAAAAATACCTTGACATATTTTTTCATTCTGTGATTGGTTCACATTTCAAGGGTATAAATTAATCTTCACAGGATCCTAGGGAATATCTTTCCTGGACACTTCACTTATACATCAAGTTGGCCATGTTAGCAATCTAATCACAATCCTGTAATTCAGTGGACAACAATTCCTTATTGTGAACAGCATAGCAGCTTTTACTATCATTTAGGTCAGCCTAAGATTGCTGATGCACCATATGTTTCAGGCCATGGATGATGGATGGTATCCTCTGGTGCCCATCCCTAAGTGATTGGAAAGATTGAAGACACACAGTTCACTTAAGCTTGCTTACTATTACATCAAGTAATCAGTGTGATAGGCAAACCTGTGCTCTCTGTGTCACACTGCCCAACTTTCTGCAGGGACATTGTGTCAAAAAAACAATCTAAGAACATTTCCAGATGACAGGCCAGTTACTAGAACAACCATTTAACAACTGAATTCATCTAAAAAGCTTACTAACATGGAAAAGTCAATACATGTTTTTAAAACACCTTTATTTATATGAACCAGGCATAGAATTTTGTTTTTATAGGGTTTTTTTATTTCAAGATTGAACTTATGAAACAAAGGTATAATAAAGCAATCCTTTTGGTAGTCCAGCCTTTAGTATGTTAAAACATAGTGTTCCTAATGTTAATCAGAGAGAAATACTACTTTGAGATAATATTAAATGCTTTAGAAATTGTTTACAATTTTGTGGTTAGAAACACGTGGCATCAGTTGAAAGTTTAAGACTGAAATCTTTTTTATTTCCCGGTGCCTGTCTCTACTGATCTCACTCACTGTTGTTTTCATTTACCTCAACTCTGTTGGACCAGTATCAAACCCAGGAAATTGAGAGCATCTTCCTCTTTACGAGGTGGTACTGTGCTAAGGAGTCTTTTATAAGATACAGGAGGAAAAGTCTGGATGATACTCTAAATCTCATTTTGCATAAAAATCCTGCAGGACTTGCAGCATTTATGACAGCAGTCACAATAGATCCAGCCAAATAATATCAAGTGAGGTGTTTAAAATGTTATAATTTAAAACTGCTACTGGTGTATGCTGTTGTAAAAATTGGTATTTTTTTGGTTGTAAAATAACTGAGTACATAGGCTATTGTATCTGTATACCACATCAACCATGGAAAAGGAGCTTGACAGTTCTGTGAATTCAAACCCTGTAAAATACTCACACAGACTGTCATTAATGATCCTATATTTGTGTATGCTTTTTTTAATTAAAAAGCATAGCTACTGCATGCACTTTGAATAGCTCATAGAACTACATAATATTTTCCTGAAGTAAGACACTGTTTAACATTAAATCCTGACATCTGTTCTGCTGTTATTTAATTTTGTCTCAAATTCTTTGCTTTACTTGATCAGTTACTGGTTTCACAGTCGGTATGTTGGCCTAGGTAGGTAACCGTGGTTACCTTAACACCAAAATAAATACATTTTTCATATTGAAGTGTGCAGCTAGTGAGAAGTGTTAGAATTGTAGTTCTAAATGCATTTGAAAACTCGCCACTCCAAAGTCAGAATTTCAGGGCAGGCTTCCTCTTGACAGTCCTTTGACAGATGGCACACTGAATTCCATAACCAGACAATTTAGGCAGCAGCCTCTAAAGTAAATATTAAACTAAGGTAATGGAAAGAAAAAGCTATTCTGAGGAAAAGAGTTTGGGGAGTAGTGATTAACAGTGACTTTAAAACCAAAGCTGTTGGAGATGTGGGGAGTAGATGTGTTGGTATTAGCAAGACTCACCACTGCAGAGCAGAAAATGTTAGAAAGCTGAATAACAATTCTTTTAGACAGTGTCTGAATACATGGAACCTGTCCATGTTAGACTGAGGTTTTTGCAGTCAATGACGCTTTGGCTGCTCACTGAAACCCTTCCTGGGGAGAGGTATTTACTGCTTTCACTGTAACTTGTTCTGCTAGGATGCTCACAGTGGAGCACGAGAGCTGAGTAACTCAGATTGAAGTCTACAAATGAATGTAAGGATAAATTGAAGCATTTCAAATATAAAATGCACTAGACTAGAATAGTTCATCTGGAAGGGGCCTACAACAATTGTTTAGTTCAGGACACTACTTTGCCCTTGTCACATGAGAGATAGAGAGACCTATAATTAAGAAAAAAGGAGTTTAAATTTCTGAAAACACATTTTTCTTCAAAGGACAGGTGAGGAGAGTTGAATGAGAGCAACTTCTGGAAAGTTGCTTTAGCAACCCTGTGAGCCAATTATGCAATAGGAACTTTAATATATGGCTCAGAGCCAAACATACTCTGAAAAATTCTTTGTGGAATTTTTTTCTTTTCTAAAATCAGAAGTGTCATTCAGTGTGGAAATGTTTACAGAATAAAGAGTAGTAATATTATATTTTCTTCTTTCTCACTGTTGTGACTTGGATAACAGTGAAAACATATTGGCCATCTTAATGTGGAAGTACCCTGTAGAAGTTAAAACCTTCATGTGCTTTGAGGTATCTGGAGGGAAGTTTGTGGAGAGAGAGGGCCAGAATTCCTGTAAAACAGAGTTTAGGTATTTAAGCAGAGAAGAAAATCTTGTTAGCCTCTTGTTCTTATGTTAATATCAGAGAACAACACAGGGCTCAAGCACACGTTTTGATCTTAAATGCTGAGGTCTGTTTGGTATATGACTGTTCTGTTGGAACAGTGGTGAGGATGGGCTGCAGTGGGAGAACCCAGGCACTGCACTGTGAGAAGTCTGGAAATGACTGGATCACAGTATTTGGCTCCAAGTTGGACTTCCAAATGAAAAGCTCTGTACGGCCTCAGCCAGTGTGACTTGCAGCCAGCTAAACACCTTGGAAATTCCAAACAAAACATCTTCAGCTCCTACTGTGAAGTTACTGCTCTCATCTGAATTGTGTTCTGTAAGTCAGGATTGTTTAAGTGACTGCAAGCATTTCATATTGGTCAGGTAGCGTAGTATCTTTTCCTAAGAAAGAATGTTTCTAAAATATCACAAACACAGAGATAAACATTCAATTTCTCCTAAAAGTAAATGTGGTATAATTATCCTCCGGTTTTGCAAAGATGGATTCTATGATATCTGTAGCATCCTGTCAGTGAAGAATGGAACCACACCCAAGTCATTAGGAAGATAGGATTTACATTTCAGAAAAAGTAAGACTTAATTTCTGAGGGAGGCAGCACAAGTAGATTTTGGCTCTCATGCATCATGGGGATTTTGCTTTTAAGTCTTCTAAAGTTAGATCTTTTAAATGAGGCACTTCTCCCTGAACAATCAGCCCTATCACTGCAATAAGAAGCCCGTGATAAAACTGATTATATTTTTTCAATCAGCACAGCTAAACAGAAAGGAGGTTAAGCTTTTAACTACTGCAGTCTGGTGTCCCTTTTAAATTCGTGTAAAGATGGCAGACACTTATGTTAAACACAGTAGATTGTTGGTAAAGTTAACCGTGTGCATCCAAAAGTGGCAGAATATGGACTAAGGTGCAACCTCAATCTGCGCTGTAATAAAGTAGCTGTTCATCTGTGGTCAGAGATCGTCATGAAAGACCTTGAGTTCCTTCACTTTATTTTGCAGAAAGGCCATCAGACAGCTTTGCATCATCTAACTCTATCAATCAAGGACCTCAACCACTGCTTTCTGCTGAAAGCTTTCCTGTTTGGCTCTGTTTTTCACAGACAGCTCAATAACTTGTCTGTGGAGCTGTGATAAATGTACCATGTGCTTCTAAACTGTCTCTTTAACACTGAACTGAATTTCAACTCGTACTGCTTGTAACTAATTGTTTTCACCAGAAACAATTTTTTTTTTACCAATTATTATTCCAGAGTCACTGATCATATTTTTTTTTTTTTCCATTTATCCTATGGAAATTGTAATTTTGCAGCTGCCCTGCATACCGTGGACTGCTAGAAAACTAGATTTTACTCAGCGAATAAGCTGCCAAGTATAAAGAATAAAATTAAAGGTAATCTCTATGAACAGGAAGTATAAATCTCTAATACTTTTCTTTTAGGCAAATACATATGAAGACAAAAATTTTCTTGCCTCTGATTTGTGAGCTAGTCCTCAGTGAAACATTCTTGTGGCTTTTCAGTGTATATATAAACACAGCTGGTATCACAATACCTTATGTTATTTGGGCACAATCATCTGATTTTGCTGAGGAGGTGCAAAATAAAGTTATTACAGCAAATGAATAACTTTTCACTCTGAAAGAAGGTGGTTCTTTTAAATCAGGTTGTAGGTCAATGGCAGGGCAGGGTGAGGAAACTCATATTGCAGCTGTCTGCAAATGAGCTTCACTCCTGATACAACATAAAAATGACTTAAAGGTTTGTAAAGTTTAAAAACTGGGTGTGGGTACAAATATGCAAAATATAGGGAGGCAGAAGAGTTTTCTTAGCTGGACACAAACTCTATGGGCAGTTGGGTAGTACACACATTTTTAGTGCTTACGGTTTTACAAAATTCAAAAGAGAAGAGTGAAATGAAGTGCAGTTTAAGGGTTGAGAAAATATGATGACTTTTGACATAAAAGCTTGTAAAATCTGTTGTAGTAATTAAGGTCCAAAACAAGAACACACATAAAAGCTTTATATTCAGGGTTGTTAGACACCTTGGACCTTATATTCAGAGAAACTGTTTCTTTGAAATAAAAAAAAAAATTACAGTGTTTATTACTGTGATAATGTGCAGGTTCTACTTGAAAAATTCTCAACTGATTAGGTCATGCAAGTTGAAAAACTGTATTATACATTCAGAATCAGAATAAACCAATCTTTTTCAGGGGATAAATGACATATGAAATTACTTAATAGAAAATAAAAGCCACAGATATCAGAAACTGTTCTTGAAGATATGAATGTTGCTCTTATCAAGCATAGTTTTGCTAAAAAGCTGGCAACTAGGGCTTTGATTTCATCCAAAGTTAGATAAAACACACCTAGATGAAGCGCTAGTTTTCTAGTTTTCTTTGTAGTGATTTTAGTAGGAGGAGAAGAAAGGGCATAAGGCATGTAAATTGCTTTTGGGAATACACTATTCCAGGTTAAGAAGAATAAATATTGTACACTCTGAAAAGCATGTTGATTTTTAGTGGACAGTACTAATTTACACATTCTTCATTTAGAGCAGAGAGGTAAAATGGATCCTTTGGTGGATGTAGTCACTGCATAAATGTGCAGGATAAAAAATGAAACAGAATGGTGGTGGTGTACTGCATGAAAAGCAGGACAAGCAGAGGAAAAGAGCAGCCCACCATGCATTAGCTGTCACTACAATAGTACAGGGCAGAGGCTACATCAAAACACAGCTAGATTTGTTTAACAATTTTAGTATGTAGTTCCTATCTAGGATTATTTCCTGTAAGAGAATTGTTTCCTGTTGTTACAGTACCTGTTATGTGCAGTAATTTGTCTGCCTTCTCCTTCCCATATACATTCCCTTGCAAGCCCAGAGTGAGATCCACTCTGTCATTTGCATTTGTTTTCTCCTGCTGAGTAAAGCTAAATAGAATTTCTGCTCACAGGTGATCCCGCTGGGTGGGTCTCTTGAGCTGCTCCCTTCTCTGATTAAATAATTTTCAGATGTTGGTTAAGAGATGTATCTCAAAACTGTGACTCTAATTCGGTATTGCACTGTTCTGCTTCACACTGTTTCACCAGTAAATAATTAATATAAGCCCAGCTAATTTATCTAATGGAAGATTTACTCTGCTGGGCAGAATCTTCTTCTAGTGCACAGTTTTGTAGGGTCTTGTTGGAGCAAAATGGGTACAAAGCTACTGTGAACAACTCTGACTTCCAAGATTACTTGTACTCTCATAGCTATGAAACAGAGAAGCCACTTTAGGGCAGACTGAGTGTAAGGTTTTTAAGGAAATCTATCAGAGTTACAATACCACACATAATTACCTAGTAGCAGGGCAGAAATCAAAGCAGCAGGACTGAGTACAGTTTACTGAGGCACTGGATGCAGTAAGAAAGTCTTTCTTGGTAGTAGAAGCTGCTGCTGTCTTAAATGCATGAAGCAAAGCTACAGGCAGATTTTTGAGCAACTTTTATAATCAGATGTATTTATAATCAAATTCTATTTCAATTGCACGCAAGCTGGAAGTACAGGAGCTGGTTACTGTTAACTGGTTCCCTAAATGAAAGCACTAAGATTTAGAAGCTGGGTTCACTAACAATGAGTTTAATTGGTATCTACACACAGTACTGAAGTCCCAAAATTGTATTCCGGGCACACACTTGACTCAGTGAAAAATTGGGATAGATTATGTAGAGACTGTGTAATTCCCCTTGCAAAGTCCTCCCAAGTGCAGAGGGAAGGCGAGTGGCCAAGACAATCCCTTGCATGATATACCCAAGCTATTGGCTGCTACAGGGTCTTTAGAGGCAGTGATAAATTTGAGAGTAGTCGTCTGACTTGCCTTAATCAGCACTGATTAAAAAGATCTAAATGGCTCCTGGCAGCCCCTGGATCAGAAGGATACAGATGCTCTCTCCCTAGTGGTATGCCAGTCACCACTGGGTAGGTAAATTCCATCTATAAATGTCAGGGGTAGCTTTTCAGTCAAAAGTTGTATAGTGGCACTCAGAAGAGCTGATATACAGTGAAGGTATAAGAAGAATGTAAATAACACTGCAAATATTACAAATTTATTATGTACATTGATTGGGGGGCCCTTAGGAGAAGTCATGTTCTTTTTTTCTGACTCCAAAAAACTATGGCTTAAATAGAGAAGACCTTAAAGGTAGGCAAGAAAAAGTAACAATATAAGTGTAATTTTAAAAGCTAGTTACCTTAAAGAGGAGATAAATAGAAATAATATTGTAGAAGTATGCACATTTTTAAACAAAATTAAATCAACTAATCATTCCTCTTTATCCTTTACCCAAATTCAAGAACATGCAGACATGTAGTTAAAGTGAAAGTTTGAAGCTTTAGAAAACTTAGAAGAAAATATTTATTCACGATACCTAGTGACTCAGATTACCTTTCAATGAAATAGAGCAGCCTTTTTTTCTCATTCTCCACCAAATATTTGAAAGTTTCTGAGTTCTTAAATGCCAGTTGTTGTGTAAATTAAAATTAGCTTATGCAAAGTAACACAGGATTGAATAGAGCACAATAACTTTTCTGAAGCATTTGTAATGCAGTCTCTAGACTTCAGTGAATGGCTGAAAGATATCTTCCATAAAAGTAATAATAGTGACTTTAAAAAGACAGAAAAGCTTGCTCTTGTGGTTTGTATCCACAGTGAATCATTTGCAGATGAAGAAAATCTAATCAGTTATCTTTCCTTACAAATCAGATCTCAAAAATTACAATCAGAAATTTGGCCTTACATTGCTAATACAGGCAGAACACAAATATGTAGATATATTCCTGCAAATTCATACAAGCAGTGGTAATGTATCTGAGGAATGAGATGGTAGCTTGTGGAACTCAGACCCACCACCCAGGGTGAAGTCAAAACTCAGGGTTTCTGAGGTCTGGAACAGAGTAGGACACTTGCAGAATGAAATATAAGGTACGTGAGAGAATGAATTCTAGTGCACTGCCCTCTCTTCTTCATGAGCCATCTCTTGTGTAACTCATTTCTGAGTGGAAGTGTTTATGAAGTGATGAGTAGAAAATACTTCTCGGTCTTGCATTCTCTGGGCTTATCTTTTACCCACTGAAGAAGAAATACGTTAGTTTGAATCTAAGTAAAATAAATTCAAACGTATCTTAAAAGTAATTTTTGTTGACTTTTATTAAATGAGGTGCCAAAAAAATGCACTATCAAAGTCAATCTTTTCAAAGTACATCCACTGAATGGGAACCATATAAGCGTGAAAAGACCTTAAAGGAAATGTTAGTCAGGTATTATATTTTCTGGTTAATGGCCACCTAGGAGAAGCAGTAAAATAATCATTGTAGTGGGGATTACAAAGTATGTCATATTGCACCTCACTGTAAATATCACTTTAATTTTTTATGGCACAGATTATTTGTAAGTTTATTTTATATACTGCATAGCACTTAAATGTCACTGGATCTAAAACCTTTACCCGGGAAGCTCATTAGTTGAGCTGTCTGCGTTTGTATATCTGCCATCAGCATCTGGTGAGAGGGCTGCTGCTGACCCTGCCAGACTTGGGTCATGAGGTCAGCAGGTCTCATTTATTATTCAAAATTGCTTTCTGACCTTTTATCAGCTAGGTCAAAGAATGCTGCATTCTCCTTGGTCAAATTTTATAGTGAAATCAGTATCATGCACAGATAATAAATTTACCAATTCACGTGAATCTCATCTCTCTCTCTACAAAAATGTACTCCCTTCCAAGGTTGATGAAGTTGGAAGAGTTACCTGTACAAATATGTGTGCTTCAAGATCATAGAGGTACCTTGTCATCCTTGTGAAACTGCACGCGTGGCTTTCACATCTAATTCATTATTTGATTGTGCATCTCCTTTCCACTGTGTGGTACAGAGACAGCTGAAGACAAAGCTCTACAGTTAACAGATGACCTCTCATTTTTATCACTCCCTTACTTTTGTATAGTTACCTATTAACTGTTTCTATATTCGACATATTTTCACAGGTAACTGTGTCTTCTCCCTTCAGCAGCTCATGTGTATCAGTTGAATACAGGAGAACTTAGGAGAACGGTAAAGCAAGAAAAGTCAATAATTATGAAGACTTTTTCTTGGAGATTGTAACATAATCTGGAAAGAAAAAACATTGAGTCTAAAATATTTTTTTACATATTTTTGGATTAGAGATGTGATCTAGATCTGGGAGATCACTGGCCAGCATGATTTTAGTCCAAACAGAATCCAGAAGCACCCTGGCAAAGTTAGAAAGAACTGATGATCTGAAAATTTAATTCTATGATGAATAGAACAGGAAGCATAAATGACATTACAATAAGAAACATATTTTTGGAATTTTAGGACACTAAACTTTGAAGAGAAAATTAGCCATCAGATCTTAACAAGTCATACTACAGTATGGAAAATTGGAAACTATAAACGGCAGATTGATTCTTAAAGGGAGCTGTGCAGTTCAGCATTATTCCTCTGGAATGATTTCATCCTTTTTAAAAGAAGGAGCCAAAGGTCACATTGGTCTTGCCCTTGAAGCAGACAATATGAGATGTCAGCTTGTGCTTTCTGACACTGCATATGATGAATAACCTTGAGGTAGTAATAAACAAATAACCTATATTAACGTTTAGAAGCACAGTGAAGTATTAATGCAATATATACTTCAACAATGTATTGCAAATATACAGCTTTCATAGAAATGGATTTCCTCTAGTAATACTGTTGCAAATTTATGGTTTCTTAAATGTTGCTGTAAAATAAATTCTCTAAGTAACAGAATGTATACATATCTGAAATGTGGCCAATCATATATACATAAATGAAGAAAATTGCTATTAACAAGTAGTGATAAATTAAAATTATATTAAAAATCCTGAACATCTGTATTAATGCAGATATTCAAATTGTTGTAAATACTGTATTTCTAGTGTTTCAAATACCTGTCTTTAATCGCCTTTGTAAGTGCACCTCTGTCATAAATCAGTACTCATTGAGGTTATCAGCTCTTCTCTTTTGGCATTTGCAGTAGCAGAGAACAACAAATGCACTCTGGTAAGAGGGTAAGTTGTCCATAACATTTATTTGGAATGAAGTGTTTTCTTCTAACTGTGGTAAGCTGGTAGTCTGCTTGTTGTGGGGAGAGTTGTAACATGGTGCAGTAGTCCTTTTAACAAATTCCTTAGCTTTAAGAACAGTCTCGCAGTCTTTATAACTGTCTTGATGGCACATTAAGGGTTTTTGTGGTGGAGTTGTTTTTAACTGAAAGTTAAACAAAGCCATTTGGTATTAATGAAATGCAGGATAGTGTTTAGCCCTGTGCAGCTTTGGAAGTGCAGAGTTTCTCTGGCTCATAAGTAATGTCTGTACCTTGCAGGTATTCTGTAATTTTATACATAGTACTTGTTTGCTTCTACCTACACACCGTGCTCCCAGTCAAGTCATTTCTTTTTAGTATAGATGAGTGGTGTGGAGGTTTCTCAGTATTCCCTCTGAATCCTCTAGAGACATCCCCATGTGCTGTCATGTGTGAGTTAACCCTAGGTCCTTCTCCACCCTTTATTACCATGCAAACCAAAAAAAATCATGGTACAATAAATATTCACAGCAAGTGACAGTTTGAGAAACACTTTCTGTCTTAACACTTGCAAAACACTCTAGCACATATCCCAGTGTACTTTAGGAAGTGAAAAAAGGCTTTTGTCATTCCTCCTTATGCACGTAATGAATGTTACATGTCCATGAAAGATATTTTGCAGGAGATGTGTGTACAGAAGAGACCAATATTACATTTCATAGTATCATGAAAACATTTCAAAGATTCTGAAATTTAGGTTTGAGAAATGTGGAGAATGACATGCCATTGCTGGATGAAAGAAACCAAGATTGCTAGTTAGAAGCGGAAAGCAACTGTACAATAATACTTGCAGAAATATAATGAAAAGGAAAATATATAGAAAACAATGTTTAACAGATTAGTGAAAAAATAAATTTCATCTTCCTCTTTTAACAAACATTTAGCTGGTAAGAGATTGACATGTATTTGCAGGTATTCCTATGGTTAAGTAGAGTTAAGTGCTGGAACAAAATGAACAAAGAGAAAGGATTCCTCTATGGTCTTTACATTGAGTGTTAAGTGAAATTTCTTGAGTAGTCAAAACTTAAAAAAAAAAAAAAAATCCAAAAAGCACGCAGTCCCAAAGAAACTAAGAAAAAGAAATCTGCTCTTTAGGGTGTGACATTGTTAGAATAAAAAATCAGAAAAGAAGGAAAGTGACCCCTACCTATTCATTTGCACTCTGTAGCTGTCTTCATTAGCTAAAACAAATCAAGTTATTGGTTCTTATAAGCCAGATTCTCACTTTCCTTTAGCTCTGAATCAGTAATTCCCTGGGAATGGAGCCTGCAATGGCGGCTGTGAATGCAACTATAAATGTGTCGGAGAGGTAGAGGTAATGTGTTTTATAATAATACAATATGGTAATAACTGCTGTGATCCCAGATTTTTAATGCTGAATTTAACACTTCACATTGATAGAACTATTTAAGTCTGTTCTCTAGCCTTTCAGTATTTCCTAGGGAAAAAAGAGTGTCTCTAAGTGAATTAACACCACTAGGTACTAATACCTCACACAACTGTACATCTGTTTGCACCCTCTTGAAATCCAATAGGCCACACGCACTGTAGATATTTTTTCATATACTGCCACAAGAAATCTTGCAATTCTCTAAAAATGTGAAGTGGAGCTCTCTTGCTAGAGGTAGGCTATTCCCCTCTGGAGAATGCCTTGGGCTATGGGAGCAGGTTATGCCTAGAGGCTCACCTGCATTTGTCTTTTGTCTGTGATAAAGGATGTGCAAAAACTGGGGTCCTTATGAGCTTTAGTGGGCTTTGTGTATTTAATTAACAACTGATAGCAGGTGTACTGTGGTGCTGTGGCTGTGTAGTCTCAAATCATTGGGGTAAGAAGTCTGAGGCTCTATTTTGGAGCTTAGAGTTTATTTGGTTGTTTTGGAAAAGTTTAAGAAGATTCCAGAGTGCCAGTTATAAGTGAACTTGTCTTCTACTCTTCTGAACATAGTTAGAGCAAGTCATCTTACTTTTACAGTATCTGTTCTAGTTTTTTGCACATATCCATTAGAACTTCTACTCTGCTTGCTTTGTCTCGGTCACCTTGGCCAAACTCAGATTGCGGTAAATCAAGAGCAGCTCTATTGCTTTTTATAAAAGTGCACCTAGTCAACACAGAGGTGAAGGAGGGAGTGTGCATTCTGTGATTTATTTTACAAGACTGCTGTGTTTTCTGTTAATTATGCTACAGCCATTGCACAGTGCTTTTGAAACTGCAGTCAAAGTCCTGCTGCACATTTTTACCTTTTTTGTGCTGGAGCCCTTTTGGCATTTCCACTTCACTCATCTTACAAGCTGGAGTGCAACTTTCAGTGATCTCCTGAACTGGCAGTTTTGTATCCTGAAACGCTAAATTTGTTTTTATCCTTCTATATGTAGAAGGATATATATGACTGTCCCTAAATTCACCTCTGATTGTGCAGACAAGTTGGTAGTTGAAAGCAAATAGGAACAGAGACAAATCAACCAGTAAAAGAGAATACCAGCAAAACAATTTGAAGTACCTGCGGCAGACAGCTAGGACACTTCCATATGGAATTTCTAGTTGACGACTGGATAATTTCCAAATAGTCAGTGTATGCCTACCTTTCCTAGGTGTAAATTGGAATACAGATATGCACAAATAAATACCCTAGTACACTTAGGTTTCAGAATACCTAAATAAAGATATTCTAGATACTTTTGACTGGGTATATTGCAAAAAGCAATAGAAATGTTTGTTTTCTGAATTAACAAGAAACTAATGATCAGATATTAATAAAAAATCAAATTCTAATCAGTGACTTGACTACCATGATAATACAGCCAGTGAATGTAATGTTGTTTCACCACCCCTCATAATTTTACAGTAAATCTTATGGTATCTTGTGTGTTTCTTTCCCAAAAGTCCCAGTTCATATGGCAAAGTGATGGTATGTAATTATATATTAAGAAAATATATATACTATAAGAAAGTTCTTCTACCTGAGGAATAAAGGCTCAACATCCAAATAGGCTAACATTTTAAAAAACAAGTGAAGAAAAAGGACATGAAAACTTTTTTCTTTTCGTTTTCTTTTTTTTTTTAACATCATACCCCTGGAGGTTTGTGTCTTTGCTGAAAGTGAGCAGTACCTAAACTGATTGCAGACTCAAGTTTGGCAGCATTGAGCAGCATTCTCCTGTTACATTTGACCAACTGTATTTAAGCAAAGTGCAAAGAATGTGACGTTTTAAGATAAGTTGCCACTTCTCCATCTGTCTTGTTTCTGCCTCTCACTCATGCATAATCCTTGAATGCATCAAAGACACCATGGATGAGTTCACACTTGTGGTACTTCTTGGTTCTATCCCACCGTGGCCCCTAACTCCAACGTGAACAAGGTGTTATGCAATGTCTCACCTGTCAACAGCAGATAAACTGCATTTTTTGGACCCATGCGTTTTGGTTCTCGGCACATGTGATTTCACACAGCCTCTGGAACACAGAGACAGTTGTCAGTCACCTCCTTGGATGTCCATCTTCTTGGCAGTGCCTGTAGTGTCTGTCTCGCCTGTTTATTACCTGACTCAAGGGGGAAGGGCCAGGCTCTTTTGTCCACTTACAGATAGGTCTTGCTGATGGCCTGAAGAACAGGGTTGAATGTAGGAGGAGTGAAGATGCAGTATTTGGCAGGGGTCACCTTTTACCCATTAAGTACTTCACAGCTTCTTTCTTACCTACTCATTTGAGGGAGTGCCACATTCGTTTTCTGGAGATACATCCAGTGGCGCTTAAAGGGGAGAGTCTGTTTTCCAAACCTGTGTCTGTTTTGTGGTAACTGGAGCAGATGATCCACATCCTTTACCAGTGCAATTATGTATCATCCATCAGTTCAACAATGCACCTTTCTGATACTTACACATAGAAACAAATATTGCTTATTAATTCACAGAACAGCAAAGTCCAAATTTTGTTCTAAATTCCATCAGAATACCTGCCTTGAAATTAATCTAAACTCATGCTTCTGTAACACAGCCCAGAATCATTGTCCATATATACAAAACTGATTTCCAGCTACAAAAAAACCCACACAACAAACAGACAGTAACCTCTAGTAACTGGTGTTTGGGTAAAAATACAAAATTATATTGTGAGATGTTAGTTTGCTGCCCTACACACCAATTCGCTACAAATCTTAGCCATGTAACTGGAAGTCATTAATTAAATCCTGTGCAGCCAAGAATCATGCATAATGTAACACAACTACTGCAAACAGTTCGCTCCTGATCATTTAAATTTCATTCTTGCTTTACCGACATGAGGAGCCTGTATTTGAAGTAGTCCCTGATGAGATTTTGCCTTTATATCCTTGGAGAATGTCCTTGTGCATATTTATAGGACAAAGTAGAAGGATTACATATGTGGTTTTTTTGCTTTTAGGGTATTAAATGCAGTAATTTTAAAAATTGGCACAATATGATCACCTCAAAAATCTTTTGATTCTATGGAAACTGAAAGGTTTAATGCTCTAAGCCTTTAAGCAATAATATTCTGATTGAGTCATCTTCATAAGGCAGCCACTTTTAAATTGAATATGCAATTCCCCCTGAAAAATACAATTTCCATATCTTCTATTTATTTTTATGAAGAGGATTTCAGTAAGCAGCCCACTCTAAAGGGCAGTGTTATTTCTATAGCATTGTCACGTTAGTGGTCAGAATTGATAGGTTACTCCATCAGCACTGCTAATGTTCAAAAAGGCAATTTGTTTAAAGGATGGGCACGGAAGGAAAAGGAAGTGGACTTGGCAAATTAAAAACTGCACAGCAGTTTCACTCTAAACCATCTACTAGTCATACAGTGCTATCCAATTAATCCATTACTCTTAGAAGAGGAATCCCTGTATATCCAGGTACAATCCTTGCCAAATATCTGGACACAATCATAGGCTTTTAGGATTACAAGTAACATAATAAAGGATAATGATAAAAAATTAAGCACACCAATACAGAATGCTTGGGTTAACTGGACTTGCCATGTGCACTGTAAGGCAGCAGTCTGTTAGGTTTAAAGTGAGATTAAGGAGTTGTGTAACCTGCAATTATGCTGGTTTTCATTAAAAAAATAAGATGATTTGGCTCAGTAGGGCCCTTCCGTATATTTACCTCTGTTTAATTGGATTTGGAACTGCTTAAACATCTTTGAGTTGGAGCTTATAAGAAGATGATCCCAGCTGTTTTTCAAAGCTTAAGACAGCAGGCAGACAACATGATCATGTCAAGACTCATGCTAAAGCCTTAATCCTACTTTTTCATCAACTAGCACTACAGCTGAGTCTTTAACCTCCTAAGTACTAAATGTGCTTTGGATCTCTCACAATACATTTGCTGTCTAATGTTATTCTCTGATAATAATAATTTTTGCTTCCTTTCTAAAAACTATTTTAAAGAATAGTCTCTGTGTATCTGAACTTGGAGAGCTGAAGCGTAAACCTGTCTTTTCAGTTCTTTTAAAAATACAATTTATAAACTTGCGTGTATTGAACTCTGTTGTTCTCTATAGAGGCAAAGCAGTGCATTGACATGTAGCTCACATTATCATAATGAATAATCAACAATATTGGTAACTACTGTACAATAATTACTGGATGGAATATAATTTTGTTTTCAATAGGAAAGAAGTAAGAATGACTTTAACTTTATTCAGGTCTTTTTCCTAGAAACTGTTGCCATGACCAAAAGAAAATTTTCCAGATTCCTGTCCAGTTTCCTCAAAATTTGCTAACCAGTGCATTATTTACTTTAATAATCCTATGGTTGCATAGAGATTAAATGTTCTAATGAGTTATTCTTGCATCTGTTAACAGTACCTATGCAATGCAATAATCTGTGCTCCTTTTCTCTTTCTTTCTTTTCTCTTTTATCTTTTCTCCTTTTCTTCTTTTCTTTTCTTCTTTCTTTTCTTTTCTTTTTTTTTCTTTTTTTTTTTTTTTTTTTTTTTTTTTTTCTTTTTTTTTTTTNTTTTCTTTTCTTTTCTTTTCTTTTCTTTTCTTTTCTTTTCTTTTCTTTTCTTTTCTTTTCTTTTCTTTTCTTTTCTTTTCTTTTTTCTCTGTTTTCTTTTCTTTTCTTTTTCTCCTCCTCTGTCGGGTAGTGCTCCGATTTGTCCTAGTGACACAGGGCTGCCAGCAGGAAAGCAAGCGTAGTTAATGCTCAGCTGCTCAAACCAGTCAAGCAAGCTAGCAAGTCCCAGCTGTGCTACTTGATGTTTTTTGATTGCACCTAGTCCTCAATCTGTGAACTGTTTTCTGGACTTAGATTCATCAAGCTCTGCCGCTTTAAAAACTCATGCAGGCAGGCATCCTAGGATATGCCATTATAAGCTGCTGCCAGGGGATCTTCTAGGAGATAAATGGAATCTGTGTGAAGTAAATTAGTGTGAACCAGTCAATCTGTGTGTCAGCCTTGAGCCACATCCATGGGTAACTAGCTTGCTGACTGAAAAGTCCACTGTCTTTTGCCAATCAGAGGTCTCAGCCACCAGGAAGCAGTCCCATACAACATTAGTTTCTTGGAATAATGCCTGTTTGACCAGCTAGTGAAGCTCTTCAATATACAGTACTGTACTGCTTGAGTTTACTTATTGCTTACAATTGAACTGAAAATCTCTTAAAGTCAGATAACATTTTAACAGTAGGGAGCATCACAGAAATGTCTTGGAAATAAGTACTTCCACTTTCCTGCAGCAGCCATTCAGCAGAGTCATGCTGTGCTGCAGTTGGCTTTGCCTCCCTATCAGTAACACATCTCCAAGGCCATAATGCAGAGGAATAACAATAATCTGACCAGAAGTTAATAAAGAGACTCCATGTATATTTTTTTTTTCCCATGGATTAAGCTATTTGGGCAGCTTTGAGCAGGAGATGGGCAGACTATGCAAGGTATAACATTCATATTATGCACAGGGATGTGTCCGTGTCATAACCATGCTGCACACTTTTTTTTAATTTGAGTTTTAAAAGCAAATTGAAGCAATCTACAGCAAGAATTTCTCTATGGAAAGGGACTGAACCAGAGTCCTCCGAAAGGTTCCTGATTAATGATTTTACGCTTGAATACCAAATCAGTCTGCTATCATGAAAATGAGAACAGCAATAGTGTCAATAATGCAGTTTTTAAAATAGGAAATGTTTCTTTGTTGATTTTGTAGGTGCTACTGATACACTGGGAGGAGTCACATCTGCTTGGTGCTCCCTCGCACCCTTGGTCTAATGGACAGAAATTGGGGGGAGTTTTGCTATATTTCTTTAGAAAATTATTCTTCACCCAGAGCGTGGTTGGGCACTGGAGAGGCTCCCCAGGGAAGTGGTCGCAGCACCAAGCCTGACAGAGCTCCAGAAATGTTTGAGTAACTCTCAGGCACAGACTGAGATTCTTGGGGTGTTCTGTGCAGGGCCAGGAGCTGGACTCAGTGATCCTTGTGGGTCCCTTCCAACTCAGCATATTCTCTGAGTCTGTGATATTTTTAGAAAATTGGATTGGTGAGGAGATACTATGTACTTTAATTAAAAAAGAGACAAATTATCTAGTAATTAACAAATTTGAAAATTGGCCTTCTTTACTAATTCTGTAACCATTTTTACTTATTTCCTCCCAGGTACTGGTTGAAAAAAAGAAAATGAGAAAGGAATAAATAATGTTGATTAAATAATTCAGTCTTACATCATGTTTGATTAAAAGACACACTGCCACACACTTAGGGAAATTGGAAAAGAGAAATTTAGGCTTTCTAGCCAGAGAACACATTGAGTAAAAGAGACGGTATATAACAATAGAAGAATTAATTAAAGACAGTTTGGGGTTACATTTGCCATTTTAAAATTCTCTTAAGTTTTACAGAAGCTTTAGCCTCAGAGCTGTGCAGTAAATGCTGTGTGGGATTTTATGGGAAAGTATTTTATTTCTTGCTGCAGAACCTACTGAGACAAATTTAACTAGTTAGGTGGTTTATAATATATACTACACAGAATACACGGACAGAATCTGGTATAAATCACAACTGAGATCAAGACAACTGCTTTAAAATTGAGTGAATGTTTCATTGCACTAATGAAACAAAAATAGGATGTCCTTTGAGAGCATAATTTGTTACAAGCCATTATATTTTAGTTGAGAGAAGTAGAGAAGTCCCTCTGGGTGAATAAAACTTCAAGGTATATTGGGAAAAGAATCACTGAAAATTTCAGTTTTTCTGTCTGGCGGAATCCTGTCCTCATAGATATAAGGAGAGAGGAAAATGGACTTTCGGAGGGGTTTTTTTGATATATTAAAACCTTTCACATGTATGGAAGGAAAAATATTCTGAAGTTGCAATTCACTCAGTGAGTGGCACAAGCTCTGCCTGTGCCTTCAAAGCATGAGGGCCAGCTCAGGCTTCCCTGGCACGTGGGTCAGGAGTTCTGCAAACTGAGCTCTGCAATGTTGTATTAGTTGTAATGGATTCAAATTACAGTACCTTCCAGTTTGACAGGTTCCATATTGGCTTATTTCAAGGATATTTCCAAATTCCATATGCTGCAGCATTCACTTCAGAATAATAATGTGTTTCTCCAGGTTAATTTCTTAATCTTTCTTTTTGAAATTAAAATGTAATGAAAACAGGGCCACTGTGATATTTAATCACCAGAAGATAACAACCAGCCATTCTCAATTAAATGACAGCTACATATATCTGTGCAGGTTTTTTTAAATGACACTAAAAATTATGAAATGACTAGCAACTGATGTCGTCTGTCAGTGAGATGAATTAGTGGTTTGCAGGGCCTGAGAAAAGGTCTGGTAAAAGAAATAGGGTTCAATTCAATAAGAATGAGAACAGGGATCTAGACCGAGGTAGGATTAAACTTTTGCAAAGAGACGGGATGGGGAAGAAAAAGCAAGATAGCAGAGCCTCAGGAAAGGATCTGGATCACAAGCTGAGCACGAGTCAACAGCGTTCACGGTGTGGCAACAAAGGTGAGCACCATACCAGGGAGCATCACCCGGAAAAGCTGTGAAGTGATCCTTGTGCTGTGCCCAGCACTGGTGCCATCAAGGGCACGTTCCCAGCTGCCAGACTCCTGCCTGCTGGGACACTGGAGCTCCATCTGAGCAGTGTCACCTCAGTGTCTGCCTTTTCTGTGACTCTGTGAGTGTGGGGAGTGCTGCTGATACTTCGCTTGCCATCTCATGAACGGGTTCTACATTTCTTAAAATATTAGTGATATAATACCCTATTAGTTTGCCTGGAAATATGTGGGAAAAACTAAGTAGATTAATAACACTCAGTCTGGAAAAGAGGTAAAATAAAGGACTTCAGTCACAGGGGTCATGGAGAGAGTTTGCAGGGCTCATAACTGGGCCTTTTCTCAAGCAAGAGTAAGTTGCATATTAAGCCAGTAGGGACTGGGTAGACAAACAAAAGGAGATGCCTTCCTATGTGATAAAACTGTGGAGTTTGCCATGTTAAAGTGAGTTAGAGTGTAGAATGTTATGGATGCAAAAATCCAACCTGTTTAAGGGAAAACTGGAGGAGTCTGTAGAACAGAAAACTACTGTGAGTTATTACAGGAAGGCGAAAAGATTATTTGGAATTCCTTGTGTTTCAAATTGGACTTTAGGAGAAATTTCTGATGAAGTATTATCTTATGGTTTTTGGACTCTTACACTGATGTTTTTTAGTCCCAGCAAGTATGGCTATTCTTATGCTTTTCATTATATTTTTATGATATCTATGAAATGCACTTTTAAAATTGTACTCAAAGCATTTATTGCTCCATCAACTTTCTTAGGTATAATACAGTAAGTGCCTGTAGAAGCCATGCAGCTCAAAAGTGACATTGTAGCACAATTGTTTTATCCATTTACAAAAATTTAAAAAGTACCAGCATTTTGTGTCCCTTTACAGCTTTTTTTTCAGGCAGTTTCATTTAGATTCAGGTTGCTTTGTTTTCCATAATGGACCTTAAATATATTTATTACCTGTAACCTCTCTTTCCTAATGTTTTCAAGTGAAAAATAATTTTTGTTGCCCTATACACTTGTTATGAATGACTAATAAGATCGTATTTTCTAAGCAGACAGACCATCTTTACGTCACTTATCCACCTTATCAGTCACACAGGCATCTTACCAGGAAATGCTAACTGGTTTATTCACCTGTGTTACACAAACTTCTTTCTCCAGTGTGTCTGCCGTCTGAAAATTGGTATGCAGAGCAGGTCATTTACACTTTAGTGTGTGATATTTCCAGAGTGGAACAAGGCTTTTCAGAGTTTCAACCAAACATAAATGAAAGTGATTTGTTGCTGTGTTTAGTGATTAGTCTGTATCCACAAAGAGCAGCTTCAACAGTTTGTTCACACAAAGGCTGTTCTTTAAAGACTGATCACCAGTTTCTGGTATCTTTTTGGAAATTATTTGGTTTCATTGTGTGGCATTGTTTGAGATATTTTGAAACTAGATACATTAATGTTTTATTAAATACTACAAGCTTTTGACATTCCTATGCTATTCTAAATCCCACACCTATTTTAATGACTTTTTCTGTTTCAATAATGTAAAAGAATGGATATCAAGTTCAGTAAACAACTTCTAAGAGCTTAAGATACATCAGAAAAAAAATAGTACAATTTTCAAGATTGATCCTGTACAGTGAAGATTTATGTCATCATATGCTAAGTTCAAGGTCATTTGCCTCAATGAAATATGTCCTTTTACCTTATTTCCATGCTAACAAAGGTAATCTCTAAGGTCAGTATAACAATGGAAATGACACGGCACTGAATAAAATAAAATATTATTGGAGTTATAATATCAGAAATGGTTGGGTTTTAACTTTCCTATGACTTGTAGATTTGGGGCTCATTTATACTCTATTTATGTCACTTTGGCAACAGAGATTACCTTTCAAAGGGAAGCAAAAGTAATTTTAAGGTCCATTTAAACCCAAAGTAGGACAGAGTACCTTCTCTGAATAAAGATCACACTGTTTATGTTTAAATAACTTAAATTCTATCAACATCCTCAGTATAAGCAATTCAGAACACTATTTCACCTATTGATATTTGTATATAAAATCCTATTCCCCTATGGAAACATGCAGTAAAGTAGGTGTTAGTGCTGAGAATTTTTTAATATTTTTTCTTGATTACATAATGCCATTTTTACTTTCATTCTTTATTTGGGCCAGGCTGTACTTTCCTTATTTTTAACTTTTCAATTCCCTATGTTCTTTTATGATATTTTAAAGAAACCTTTCTTTTCAAATTGAGCATATAACGTGATGTTTTAGAAAAGAAAGATCTGAAGGTCTCTGCCTTGGTCTCTTGCTCACTGCATGCACTCATTATGTAACTTCATAAACCAGGGTCTTGTGAAGTTTATTTGCCTGGGTTTTTTCTAGGATGGTGTGTGTATTTCTGAGCATGTGACAGGGCTGAGATAGACATCCCTTGCTTGCACTGGAGACCCGATCCTCCTGTCCAAGCCTCTCCTGGTTTTCTGAAACGTGCACTTTCCTCCCTTCATTCTCACCTGCTGAACCATCTTCTCCAACAGCTGTTTTTGCACAAGTGGTCTAGAGGGCTGCCTCTCTATCCCCATGAAAACCCTTTCCACCCATGCTTTCCACTCCCTTTAAACTGTTCCTAATGACTCCTTGACACCAGCTATTACAGCCAATGTTTCATGGTTTTTTGGCATTTTTCAACTATGTCAGCTCTGCCTGACATCTCTTTTGTTCTCAGTTTTTTCTTTCTCGGCTTTTAATGACTCCATCCTCTTCCAGATTTCCCCAAATCTCTGCAATCTCTACTCAGATATATCAACTGAAAATCCTCCAGCTTTGCCCATGCATCTTGCTGTTCTGTCTTGTCTTTGTTGTTCACTTGACATCTTCCTCCTGATGTACCTCATTGGTGTGTGGACCTGCTTCTAGTTGTGTTTTATTTGTTAGGCTCCAAGTTACATCTCAGCTGAATCTTCCCTAAAAACACTGCTCAGTAATGTGCTGGCTGAATGGGTTGTTTGAAATTATCTGACTTATGTGGCCTGGGATGGGGCAGAGCACTTGAAGAGGTTTGTGTTAGTCCCGTGCAAGGCAATAGCAGCACAGACTTCCAGCCAGGGAAGTGTCTGCCAGCACCTACCTGGGACTGAAGCTGGTGCTGTGGCAGTGCCTCCCCTCCTTCCTTCACTATGAGACATCTTTCCTGGGTGAAAATACACAAGTAGTTTTGAAAGGCTCATTCTGAATTTTTGGTCACTGGTATGAAACGAAAACAGACAGCTCTTGGGGTTTTTTTGCTTTTTCTGCAGAGGCATAGCTATAATTTTTGTTTTCTCTGTTTTATTACAGGATAGTCTATTGGAAATTTTCCTGTTGCTCTACTTCAGAGAAGTTCTGACTTTTAAGTTCATGCAGCTGTAGTGACTCAATCTATCACTCAACACAGTGGAGCTGACTCCACAGTAGGAAGAATTGGTTTAGAAAAAAATATCCTAAAAATTTGGCACACGGTTATTTTGCTTTTAAATACAATATGAATGCTTGTATATTCCAATTTTTCTTTTTGAAGGGGGAATCTTGGCTTTCAATTGGTGTATTTGAAAACTATTTAAATGTTGTAAAAATGAGAGAAAAACACAGATATCTTTAAAGACATTTCTTCCTTTATATATCATAGCTTTTTATGTGTGAAAAAGAACATTTGTTATTGTAATTGTTCTTCCGTGTCAACTCACCTCATGCAGATTATCATATCAATGCTTCCTGCTTTACCTGGGCAGGGTTTTATGTGCTGGTTAATTGCTATCCAAGGCAGATCTTTTAAGCAAAATTTTCTGGTTTTTCATTTTTTCAGGTGAAATGCATGGTGTCACTATCATAGACTTTATTATTTATTATATTTTAATATTACATTTTCAAGGATCCAATTCCACAATCATAGTGAAGCCCTGATTACTTCAGGCAGACTCTGTGTAGTTGCAGGAGTCGAGAATGATGGAACCTTTGGGTGACCTGGGATCAATAGCTGCAAACCAATGGAAAGCACAGAGCACTGAAGTGGAATATGTGTCTTTTGAGCTCCTGTATATTGCCCTGAGGCCTTGTTGATTCACTCATAATTTTGGAAAATTGAAATAGGTGTTTAAATTACATAATCCTTCAGCAAATATTCATTTGGTCTAAAAAAAAAAAAAGAATCCATCAAAATGTATAAGGGAGTAAATTTCCTGTTTTGAAAAGAAGACAAAAGTATGCTGGTATTGTGCATAGCCATTGGTATCCCCATCCACCTGGAAGTGTGGAAACCAAAAGTATGCTGGTATTGTGCATAGCCATTGGTATCCCCATCCACCTGGAAGTGTGGAAACCAAAAGTATGCTGGTATTGTGCATAGCCATTGGTATCCCCATCCACCTGGAAGTGTGGAACCTTAGTTTTCTAGATATTAGGAAAAAAAAGTGTTTTCTGGTCACTGCTATTCTCCTAGGAAATAGGATCAGCTAAGAGTTTCAACAGGACAGAAAAATCGAGACCTAGTCTTTATTGTGCTATTCTATAATATATTGCTTAATAATTGTGCTGTATTTGTGACTCCATATAGAGATACGAAGCAGAAGAGAGGGAAATGGACTTTGACAAGGGAAATACCTCTCTTCTGCTCAGGAAATGCTGTGTGGGATTTGTTGAAAAGCCAAGTGAATTAAAAAACCATATATAGAGAAATAATTGTTTCCCTGAAAATATTTGTATGCTCTGAAATGAAGATGTTTTTAGCAATTAAGGAAAACATGTAATCAAATTTGGTAATCTTTAAACCACAACTCAGTCTGAGTTTTATTGCACTTTGGAATTATTGCTAATTTTGTTACACATTCCAGCTTGTTGTATACAACATATTCTCATCTTAAAATAAACACCATTTTTCTCCCTGGTGAATGACTCCAGTAATTACAAAACCATTTAATTGATTTTTTATGTTGTTTACTGGCTTCTTTGGTGAAACAGACAAGCATTTTTTTATGACTTCTAAATTATTTTATTATTTTAGGATTCTATAAGAAAAAACTGGTTTTCTACTTCAAAGGGATCTCATTTAAGCTGATGCTTTAAACTTCACCCTACATAAATTCTTGTCTATAGATTTTTCAACTGTCCTGTGGTTGCATATAAGTAGTTTGAGTTTCTGGGTTTTTTTCAATCTATTATTTGTGTTTACAAATTATGTCTTCAGCATTTAAAACTCTGCAGAAAATCAGGAAGTGTTGGTTTCTGCATACATTACATTTCTCCCTCTCTGTGTTTTTATTCTTCATTGCTCCAGTCAGTGTGCCGAAGCATGACAAGAGCTCCAACTCGGCAAACTTCCAGGATGTGGAGGATACGCCTGACAGATGTGTCTTGGAAGAGTCTGAGAGTCCAGGTGAGAGGCATTTGAAGACAGTCACCAAGTATCAAGTGATAAATCTGACACAGCTTTTGGGTCTGTAAAAAAAGCACATTGTAATGCTGTTTCCTTTTTAGCAGCTGCAATGTCAAATTAATGGTCACCTCCAGGGGTCACAGTGTGGAGCTGTTATCCTTTCCTCTTTCATCAGGAATTCAGGTCTTAGAAAGGATAAAGGCTTTATGACCAAAAAGAAAGCTGACACTACTAGTTCATTATAATTACTTTTGGACTACACTGCTTACTTAATATATGTACAATGTCTGACCCTGTGAAGGTAGTGTGAGATTATGAAAAATTAGGAGTACTGTACATACTGCAGCTGAATGCAGCAGCGGACATTCAAACACCGTATCTCTGGAGGAAAGCAAATTGGTGGCATTAAATAGCTTGATTCTCTCCTTTAAATCAGCTCACAATCATTATTTCATTTTAATGACTCTTAACATTGATTCAGCTAAATACAGGAACATCTATAAAGTGCATCCTTTTTGGTAACCAAAAGATTTATCTTCATGTAGTTTCATTATCTTTCTCGTTATGGAACATCTATGAAATTTATTAAATGAATCCCAAAAGGAAACAATTAAATATAAATTGTATTGAGTCACAGCTGATTAAAAACATTCTGTGAGACTAAATACTAAGATTTTTTAAGCAAACTGTGAGCTTGACCCATATACACCACACACATAACCTGCACATAGTCCTCATTTGTGAAAGAGTTAAACATCTTTCTTCACTTGGTATTTTCCTTCCCTGCTTTATCTGGTTTCTCTGTACCCTCCTGCATCTTTGTGTGCTGATCCGTGTATCATATTTTTGATTCATCGTCTCTGCGGCCTGTCAGCTTAGTTAAGAGATTTCCAAATCCTGCAGCCTGTGCTGACAGGGGGCAGCTGCCAACAGTCCCCTGATCCTTCCCCAAGGAACACTGCTGAGATTTAATTTTCAGTCAAAGGGTGCAGTCTGAAATCCATGTCAGGTCCCCTAAGTCATCTCAGAACCCGGATAGGACCTATGTCTGGGGGATTATATTTCAGCACACTCCACTCCTCCAAGATTCCTTGGGAGCTCAACTACTGTCATATACCTGATTTGAACTACATTCCCTTTTCATCTTTTCCACAGAAATGAACACCAGTGTACGTTACAATAATTGAAACCAATGAATTGTAAATCTCTATTCATTTTAAAGCCACATAGACTTGAACTCAGTATTGCCCAGCAGAAACCAGTTTGAGATTTAGAAAGAAATAGATAATCTCAGGAAGGAGCCAAGTTTGAGTCTGACAATCTGTGGTGTTTAGCACCTCCTCCACAAACCTCTGTAGTCCCTTCAACAATGATTATGGTCCAATATATGGATTGCCCAAGGTTTGATCTGTTTTGAAGTGAGAAAGAATTAAAGTAAGGTGGCACTAAGGTGTTCAGGGAGAATTAATGTACCTTAAATATTAATTTTAACCTTAAATTCATTCTGTTTGGCAAAGTGTATCTGTTTGGATGGGAACTTTTATATCCAATTCTGCACTCTGCATATCTCTATGAAGTAATGGAAAGAATAAAAGCCTGTCAGGAGGTGAATATTGACTGGTAAAAATACATGTTGATAAAGGATCTAAACTTAAAAACTGAGTTCCAATCGGTCCATCTGACATCATTAAACTAGTAA
Organism: Atrichornis clamosus; assembly: GCA_013400975.1. Classification (NCBI taxonomy): domain Eukaryota; kingdom Metazoa; phylum Chordata; class Aves; order Passeriformes; family Menuridae; genus Atrichornis; species Atrichornis clamosus. The sequence goes on along the minus strand of WBMZ01003425.1, from coordinate 257,292 downwards.
TAAACAATGAATTACTCTGGCTTTTGTTTCTGTCCATTCCTGCATTTTAAGACATCTTGTCTTATAGGTCTGAAATCCTCAGGAGAATTCACTACTGGTCTCACTGCTTTCCACTGAGAATTTGTGGCTTGGTTGTCATGGAGACATCGTATTTCTCCAAGAATTGCTCATATTGATCCGTGGACAGGCGTAAATGGCCAGGCGAATGTGAGGAGTAAAGGGGGTTGGGCAGTACTATAAAATGACCAGAGGTTATGGGTCGGAAATAAGCTCATAGCAAACACTTAGGTAAAGAGAAAGAAACAGTTTCATTTTGTTTCAGGATTTCGTTTTTGCACTTTATGCCATTGTCTTCTTTCACTATAGACTGAAAGAAACTTGTTAGTCACTTGTCATGTCAGATCTTTGGTGCTTGTCCTGACACAGCTGTCAGCCTTCCAGCTCCGTGCAGTTCAGGGACACACAACAAAGAGCGAGGAACATGAATTATTTATTGCTCCTTGTGCGGATGAAATTCTGTGATAAGAAATTAAGACACTTCTGACAGAAGTGCTTGTTTGAAAGGAAAGATTTGGTAACACAATACATTTACTTAAAGCTTACCATTTACTTTTAGTAGCAAACATTGGAACAATAATATGGCATTCAGTTGGCTATGATTTTCTCAGGTGCTTTAACTTTGAGTCACGGAACCTGAGAATGCCTGGGAGTTCAGCGTTCAGTTTGGTGAAACTTGTGACTTTAGAATCTCTCTCACGCATATTCAAAGTCTGGACAGACTTACAAACTTAATTTATAAGTATATCTTAATTTATAAGTATGTTTATAAGTTATATCTACATATGTGTTTTTCAGACTCTCTTGTGCATCACTTACAAGATGATGTCATAGGTGCAAAAGTGATGTTAAGAAATATATTTACTTTATTATCTCTTCTGATGAGGAAAAGGTAAAAATATGACAATATACCTGCAAGGAATTCCACCTATTCATAGAAAGGGTTCTTCATTGCAACTTCTGCAGAATCAAGAAGGCGATAGAGCAGCTGTGAACATGTGTGTCTCTGCATTGTGTTTTTCAGTAGTGAAAGGGACAGTTCTCTATTCTTGACATTAGATTGAGCTTTATTTTAAAGTGATCTTTGTTTTCTAAAATCACATAAAGCTTACTCTGTCCATTGTACCTTCACATTTTCTATGTCTGTACATGTTGTCACTGCTCTGGTGTGGGCCTCCAGCAATTACAGGAAAGGCATATACTCAGATGAATAGCAGGAATCCATTTGACTACCCAAGACACCAATCCAAGATTTACCTGTGATTTCTTGTGTTCAATGTGTGAACAACTCTCAGATAGGTAATGAAACCCCTCAACCTGCACTTTTCTCTTGGATAATTCACAGTAAACACTTTTCACATGTGATGGACACAGGTAAATATCAGACTGCAGTTTCTTGTCTAAGTGAAATGGATTTTAGTTGCTCCCTTCATGTGTCTACAGGCTGCCATTATCTGTGATAGTGGCTCATATCTATTTTAGGCCCCACACAGAGGAGATGCTGGGCTTCTCTCCCAGATGCCTAATAGTAGGTTTATCACTGCCATTTTTCCCCACATGCTGAGGACTGCTCCTGTTTGACATGCAAAACCTTGGCTTTTCAAACTTGTGTCTGCTCTGGCCTTGAACATAATAATCAGATAAGAATTGCAACAGCTTTCTGTAGAACTTGACTTTTAATCATATAACCCCCCATAAAGAATTCACTATGCCTTGGAGTGCTTCTTTATTTAAATAAGTATTCCCAGGAGTTTTCCATTTTATCAGACACATTTTCCACATTTAAGGAAAGTGAGAAAGAGGTTGAAAGTAAGTGTGCACGGATGTGTTAGTTAGACTTCTAGGTCTGAGCTGTTCACCTGAGTTTGCTTGTACAAACAGTGGTGGAAAATTTACACCTTCAGAGGCAGATCATATCCAAAGGGAGTTGCTTGAGATGGTTCTTAGGGGATTGAAAATGCTCTAAATTTTGTTAGTCAAAATCTAAGAGGATTGGAGCAGAACTAAACACAACTTGAGATGTCTTAGCTTTCATATGTGGTGCAGTCCCACTAAGGAGTGTTCTGCGAGTGCAGCTCTTAGGAGAAAAAGGAATAGATTTGAGTTGAAGTCCCAAGGAACAATGTAAACATAGATGCCTCTTCCCTATTATTTCCCCCAAAAGAGACATTGCAGTACAGTAGGACATAGACTATGACTTCACTTAGTAATAGGGGAAACTGAGCCTCACTAATGGCAGATTGAATTGGAAGCTGTAGATGGAGAGTATAGAGCATTTTCCATCTTTTGGATAGAAACTGTGTAAATGGTAAAAACTCCATATGCTTATGGCCTTCAGCAGCCAGTCTCTGCCTGACTCAGCTGGTCCCTTCTGCAGCTCATGATCTCTCCCATCCCTTCATTCCACAAGCATTGCACATGTTACAATTTTTTTCCTCTTCAATTTTTCCCTTTTTGGGACAGAATGTAATTCTGAGTGCATAACAGATAATAGGGAAAATCCAAGTAGTTTTCACAGTCTTGCTTAATTGCTTGTACTAGAGAGACCTTGGCATAGAGATGGGAAAGATCTCTCGCTGTCCCTGAAATACAGTCTGTCAGAGACAGAACTGCAGCAAATAGAAATGAAAATGTATGAAGAACAACAGATTCTTATTAACCACAGTGTGCTTAAAAACACAGCACAAAAAGTGTGACTATCTTGTTATCAGGCAAATTGTAATTACTGCATGAAATACTCAGTTACCATCTCCAAGTTCCATCCACTGAAGAGTGTTATTTAAATCAGCACTGTGCCGCCTCTGTGGCTGTTGATCAGAACACAAGCAGAATGCAAAAGTAAATATTCAGTAAATTTTCAGGTGCGAGGCACCCAGAAAAGCATGACTTTCTCTTTCTGTGTTTACATCCTCATGAAAAGCAGGAAGCAGTAAATGAGGACTGCCTTGGTAAGGGGGTGCTGGAGGCTATTGCTGATGAGGATGCTTGAAGCAGGAAGAGGATGCAATGCAGGGACACTCCACTAGCCACAGGCACTGGTGGCCCTTTCTGCTCAGGGACTGGGTATGAAATGTCAGTGCCTAGGACTAGTGCTAATTATTCCAGAAAGAAATTCTGGAATTTCCAATGCAGGCATGGATGAATTCATAGTGATTTCACTGCAGTAGATGTAGTGTGGCATCCTCTCACCATTCTGGGTTACTAGAATCATGACCCATACGTTGTGGTTTGTTTGGGGGCTTTTCTCTTCACTTTCAGGTTTGTGTTTCTTAATAGCAAACTAAACTGTAAAATCAGAAGACTACATAACAGTCATCAAGAAAATGTGTATGTCTCTGTGTCTAAGACACAGACAGAAAGATCACAGATATTATGGTAAATTTACGAGGTATTCATTAGCCTGGGAAAAAGTAGTGTGTGCTGCTTTCTTGATGTTCATGTACTCATGAAAGGAGTGGTACCTGTTTGAGCAGTGTTTCTAATGCAAGTAATATTTAAAATTCATGTTGCAAATATTACTGTACATCAAATTGGCAAAAGGCAAAAATTGGTGACTGCAAGTGCTTTTTTGTGGAATTCTAAGAAGTCTTGACAGGATTAAAATATAATGTCTTCTCAATATAAATCACTGCTTCTTTTTACAGCTATTGTTGGATTATTTCCACTCAGAGAAAATATATATGATTTGACAATTATTTTTGCAGAGGAAACATAAACATCCTATTAATTTAAAATAGAAATTACTTTTCTGCTAATCCACTGGAGTATTTTCCTTTAAAACAAAAAAGGAAAAAGTAGAGACTGTTCAGGAAAAGAGTTTTGAGAAATGCCATACATCCTCTTCAGCTGTTTTGGATTCCATATTGTGGTATATCAGTTATAAAGGTCACAGTGTTCTGGAGGTAGATTTGTGGTCATTTAGCACTAACATGAGGGTGCTGAAAGTTTTTATTCCTTTACAAAAATTATAGCGTTTGTTGCTCTATAAAAAAACTGTAAAATAACTTATATTTTAGAAACAAAATCTTGGTTATTTCCTCAAACTGTAAAATCACTAAGCCAGATAAATAAATTTATTTTCCAGATGACATGAAGCCACATCCGTGGATATCCAAGGTGTGCTCCTGTAAGGTGTGTTAGAAAAACCTGCTTAGCTGGAAGAATTAGAAGCACAAGGACAGCCAAGAACTAGGACATACAGGATGTGGTGGACACGAAATGGCTTCTTGTATTTATTATGTACCTTTAACAATTCATTTTTGGGAGAAATACCTTCCATAAGACCAGCTTCTTTTGTTCAGTTTATTGCCTTTAATTCACACTTCCATCACTAATAGATTTACATGTATTCAACTAAATTTAGATTGGTTTGATATAGAAAATATCAACTCTTCATCTTAAATGTTGTTCACTTGTTTATGTGGTGATCCCAAATCTTTACAACTGTGATAACCATTAAACAATTATATCTATTTTAGTATTGCTTTACACAGATCAAATTTAAATTTTTCTCTCTCCTTTTATTACCAATAGCATTTTAACATTAAATGAAACCAAATGCATTTCATATAATTAAAAAATTTGCTTTCACTGTAAAGAAAAATTCTCATTTTGAATTAAATATGGAATATTTAGAAATAATTAAATACAAGGGATGTCCTCTGCACCAGAGATGGTGGTAAATTGATAACAAATCTGGTCATGTCTAGGATGTAAATTTTCCTTTTTTTCTAAATACTGCTGTTACCATCATCAGAAGCAATGTAGAAAAGTAGTTGGGAAAACCCATTGGAGATCTCTTCTGAAATGATACACTTCATGGAATAGCTATTTGTGCTCATTGGGAAAAGCAGCTACAAATTTTTTTTTTCTTGTTAAAAAATACATAATTATATTTGCAGAATATATGCAGCTGATTAGAAAATTTATCCCCTAATGTTCTGTATGACAAATGCTGGCCCCTCAGGGCAGTAAGCTCACTTTCTGTATTGACAGTAGCTGGAGTGCTAATGCGGGCAAAGGAACTTGAGGATGTGCCTTTCTGGATCTGTGCCTTATGGTGGACATCCTGGCCTGATGTTATTCTTTCTAATTGTCACATTAGCTGTAAGTTGCCTTAACCAGTGTGGATTTCTTCAGTGTGGAAAGATTCTCCAGTAATGAATCTCTTTCTTCCTTCTGGGGAAATGTCATGGCTTCAGGAGTGATAAAACCTGGTTTCTGTTGCCACAAAGAGGTTTGAATGGAATAGACATGAAATCTTCTTCCTTCGGGTTTTTTTGTAACCCATGAGTCCATGTCCCTCAGTGCAATGCATGATCTTCAAACACAGCGTGTGAAAGGGCCTTGTGAGAAGTAGTATCTCAATTTTTATTCAACTAAAGAATATTCCATTCAGGTTGGCTGCAATCCAGAGAAGATAAAGATATTTAATATTATATTTCTGTAACTGTAAATACCATGCAGAAAAATGACATCTTTGGGTAGAAGAGTCAGTGGTTTTTACACATATGGTATTTTTCAGAAATAACTTTCCTTTATTCATAGAAGGCATTTTCCTCTGTAAAATGTATCTTTCGTTCATATGCAGTTGTATTTGAATTTTAGTGACTGAATATTGAGTGCTGTGGCTTCATTCTTCCATTTCTTGGGCTGGATGTGTGGAATAATTTCATTGACATATTTATACTTGTACAACAAAACTCAGAGCAGAACATATCTCCAGCTGACATATATCCTCCTCTTATCTATGTGGCTAAATGAGAGTTGCAAACATTGAGAAGGTAAAACTACAGGAACGCAGTAGTCCTACAGGAACCTTGCAGACAAAGTGTGGACCTGTCTCTCTCCTTTGCTCCACATCCATGGAAACAGCCACATCCAGTTTGTTGCAGGGCTCTTCCACGGGCATGGAAAAGTCCCTTCACAACAAACGTCACTGCTTTGCATTAGCATCTGCTCACTTGGGCCAGCTCTGCTCTTCGTGCCAGGGTAACAAATCTTTTCAAAACTCTTTCAGCTAGATATTTTAAAAATGGATGTGCTCAAAGAGGTCTCGTACCTGAAGGAATTGCCATTGTCCATAACACCCAGGACTGCTGTAGCAGCAATTACATTTGTGCAATGTGATATTTGATTGCTTGTCTTTAATTCTGCAAAGCAGTGCACATCAGCAGCCAGCCAATACAGCAGCCCTCTGGAATGGTTTGTGCGGCCATGGTCGGTGTTTGGCACATGCTTGCGCGTGCTTTGTGCTAATTATAATTACAGGATCAGGAAGGTAATGCAGGAACTTTTTTTATTAGGTACATTTATTTCCCAGTAAGGCAAATATATTCCCCATGTCTTCTGGATGTCTTTCAAACAACCAACTTTATAATATGTGCTCACGATGAACTCACTCAGAGAAATCTTTTTGTCACAAAGTGACAATTTCAGAGCTGAATACAAAAATACAGATGAACCTTCTGCAATAGTTTTGTGTAAGTTGAAATGAAGAAACATTTCTATAAGATTGTAGTCTGACGTACCCCACTGCATTCATGCTTATGGAGGTTGAGTTTGCAACAAAATCCCAAGGTAATTAAGAATATATTTTTCTATTGTGTTACACTGAAGGAATCCTGCCAAAAGGAATATTATGTTAATATTTTTGAGTAGTTGTGTAAATTTTAGATATGGGGTAAAAAATTCCTGAATACCTAAACTGCTTAAGGAATGTGGTGTTTTGGTTTGGCTTGGATTTTTTTCCATCCAGAAGTCACAGGGCCCAATGACCTGTATGGTTCAAGGTGTGGTTTCACAGCCAGGGGGTTTTTTCCCCACTCCAGCCTCATGCTTCCATGTCTCCTCACTTATTTTTGCACTTGTGCTTGTGTGACCAGGCTGTGTCAAGACAAGCACTGGTCTCAGTGCAAAGACCAGCTGAGGAACAAGCAATCCAGGGTGGAAATGTGGAACAGTCTACACATACATCAGCATGAAATTGGAGGTTTAGGGTCTTTCTTGAACATTTACATTACATGCTTTAGTATAAGCCCAAACCAAAACTCATTGACATCTCTTTTATTTGAGGGATTTTGAGTTTTCCAAATAATTTATACTTGCTAAATGGTCACTGACTTAGATTCCTGTCTGGAAACCTCCCTAAAGTTTGAACTGTTCATTGATGGCTCCAAATCCAAACATTGTATTTTGAAATCTCTTGTACTACTTTCATGTTTTAGATTTGATCATTGTAATAAACTGCTTCCATTTTGGGGTTGTATTTTGTTGAGTAATGCCCTTCCCCGAGCCAATGAAAGATGTTCTGAAAGCCAATTGGCATGGGACTTGAAAAATATATATGAGAGAATCAGTGTTTGAAATAAAGAGCCACTCTAACAAAACCACTATGCTACAGGCTGCAAACACCAGCAATTTAGCAAGGGAAGTGGTTATGCAAGTCTGACTGAGCTGAAGGGTTGAAAATCCAGAACAGAATGGTACAGGTTCAGTGAGCAGCATTACCTCTGTCCAGGATTTTACTCCTTTTGAAAGAACCAGTTCTCTGGAGGCAGACCAGGGCAGTGAGCTCCAGCACAATTCCCAGAGTGAGTGCGCCAGTGCTGAATAGCACTGCACCCACATTCCTTATGGGGGATCTGTGAAGATAAAGTCCTGCTTCTTGTAATGGATATTTCTGCTGGATTTTGCAGGCCATTCTCCTTGAAAGAGAAAAGGGTGCAGAGGAACTTCAAGGGCTGGTCTTTCCCTATTTCCTTCCTCATTGGATATGCAGTCTGAACTGCTAGACAAAGCTCTTAGCACTATTATTAGCATATGAGTTGGGTTATCATTTGAATTCATAGATCCCCAAAGTGAAAATTCATCAATCTTATTTTTGAAGAAGTAATTCTGAACTTGGATGAAACAAAAAACTCACACAATAACCCAAGATTGTCTTATTGGTGTTCATGGGAAGTTTGTTTCTTGAATTACACCTGCTGGAAAGTCCAAAGTGAGTCTGAGAGCTGTGCTGTGGGACAGACACCAAGACCACCTTTCCCACCTTGTGATGGATCTGGCTGTAATGGGTGAGTACAAACAGAGCTGTCAAGGTGAAGCAATGTGAGCTGCTAAACAATATTGAAGATTATGAAGCTTAACACACATCTGTAGAGATTTTTTTAGAGCAGACTGTGCATTTGACAAAATTTCTTACACAGTACAAATTTAATTACACTTATCTTTTTCTTTCATGTTTTTCTGGAAGGCTTAACTTGAGAATACAGAGTTGCGCAGCCTGAATTGATATTCTGTCTTGCAAATATAACTATAAATTCTTTTTCTTCCTCTGCAATACTCACAATAAGACTCTTATATGAGTAAAGTAGCATCACTAGAGTAAGTAATATATGTAAGTAGTATATGTTGTTTCATTAATAATATTAATCCCTCCAGTTTTACATCAAATGGGAAATTTTCTTTCTTTTAGTTTTTTAGCATTTGAAAGCATAATGTTCATCAGAAAAATATTAACAATATCCAACACGAGTTAAATAGTAATATTTTCCTTATTTATTCTCAAATTTTATCTAAATGATGTGTGATCTTTTTGATAATAAGGACCTGAGGAAATTGTACCCTACATCATCATGAATTTCCCACACAGAAACTCAGGGTCATAAAAGATTCTGTTCAGTTTCAAAACTATTTTCTGTGATGACACTGACCTGCAGACTTACAGCTCTGCCCAGTAAATGTAACATACATATTTGTGTTGTTTGTTTTGGTTTATAGTCTTCCTGCCATGTAGATGGCAGCAGCACTCAAGCCTTGAAATTCACTCCAGCTTTTTCTTGAGTTTGTTTGAAAAAAATATGTTTAAGGATCTTATCGCTGAGAATGAACTGAAAGCAGGATTACTTTAGAGATGGATATCAGTTAGAAATGTGTACCTCTAAAGAAGCTTCTAACTTCATAATATCAGTGTTTAAAAGGCAATAAGTCATATCTGCCTGTATTAATATAGTTGCCACTATTTGGGTTTTTTGTACATTTTGACATTTTTTTTTTCTGTTAATTAAATTGCTAGTATTCTTCCTGATGCACTAGGTTGCAAGACACACAGGATGTTTTGGAAAGTTCAAATCTGTATTTTCTTGCAGAATAAGAAGCAGCTAGCAGGTACCTGGGCAGGAAAGCAGTGGACTGTGGGCATCCTTGTCAACCATAAAAATATAAAGGTAGTGGGATACACAGAGTGGGATTTTGAGTTCTACTAATCATAGTGCTTTATAGAAAATATCATGAATTATCCTGGGGAAAAAAAAAAAAAACATTTTGAAGGTCCAAATATCTTTATCTTGTCATAGCGTTGAACTGTCTGCCCTGACATTTATTTTGGCTAAGAAGTAGAGAGAGATTTTGAAAGAGAAGCCACAAAACTGAGACCCAGATTCGAAGCTGTCTAGCTGCCTTAGTCTCTGCAGCATCAGCTGAAACCTCAGGGAGACTTTGTGGGATCATCTCCAGACCCTGAGAGATAAAAGCAGGTGTTACACTTGTGACTGTGCACAGAGGGAAAAACTAGCACAAAAAAGCATAATGATGGTGGTGCCTTGAACTAGAAACTACTGTTTAAATGCTGGAGGCAAACAGTGGTGCCTTAGTGAGCTGTCCTACAAAGTAGATCAGCACTGGCTCCCTCAATGCTTCTTAACCTGTAGCAGCTGAAGAGGGACATTAAATATCCAATGGACAACATTTCTCATTCCACAGGATCCCATCTGAGGATGCATTTGGTGGAGGTTTAATCCGTGCTGAGAATGGAATCAGCTAAGGTAATGGGAAAAGTGGACAGACTTATCCATCCTCATCCAACGGCCACAGCTGCAGATTTGGACAGGTCTGTTCTAACCCTCTGCAGAAGCTGGGAAAAAACCAGGAACTGATGTCACTCTGCTGCCCTTGCTATGTGGTGTGAAGTAGAAACCCTTGGCAGAGCGTGTCATCCAACCCTTTGTTGGGCAAACAATCTGCAGAGGACAGAATTCCACACTGGGAGGTCTGTCCCAGCCTCTCGCTGCACTCAGTGGATGCTCTCTGACCAAACAATCTCCAATGTCTAATGGGGCTATGACCAAAACCACGTTACAGATGTTGTGATATGTGTGCTGGAGTGACAGCACTCCTTCTCCTTAACCACTGCTTCGGGCAAAGGATGTGCAAAGAGAAAGTATGAGTTCTTGGCTGATAAAATGTTTGACAAGAGTAAAAGTAGGTTTAGTGGTGATGAGAAAAGAGGACACGTGTTGCACCAAAGCGCTGGGATATCCAGTTTTTGTCTCTCCTACATTTGTTGAGTATGATGCATTGGACATTGGTAATGGGAAAAGCACTTCCCTTCTTAAAAGTCTTCCAGACTAATGCATGCTGCAGGCAAATATATTTTAGTTGCTAATAGGGTATGTTTTGGAGATTTGATAGGTTTTACTTCTCACTTCATAGCATCCATTAAATTAATCTTAGATTTCATTCCAGTGAGCAGAAATTTGCCAGAAAACTCTTTCAAGGTCTCCCAAATCCACTTTTTTTTAAAAAATATTTTCAGAATTATGCCACGGCTTAAATAATAAAAAATATCTTTTCGCCTTTTCTTTACCTCACTGGTAATATACTCAGTGTAGTTATGGGAGAGTTCTGTGCCTTACAACAAAACATATATTTACATTTAGAATTCACATTAGTGATAATTATTCATGTCCTATAATGAAAATATATTTTAAAAGCTCTTAGAAACTTAAAATAACAATCTCAGTGTTATCTCTGTGTAGTAAATCCATGAAGTTTTGTAAGGATATATAAAGAGCTGAGTGTATGGTCGTGGTATTCTGTAAGTTAAATACGGAAGCAAAATTGCATAATAAAAATATTGGTACATTTTCATTATCCCAGCCCAACCTTATTAGGCTGAAGTGGCAAAATCACCTGAGTAATATGATCTAGAAACTCTGAGAACTACCAAACAGGCTTTCCTTAGAGATATTTTTGCAGAATCACTTTGGAGTATAACTACTCCTTAGGAACTTGAGATTTGTGGCATTAACATTTCAAGCTTTTAAAGAAGGTGATGAACAATTTTAATGAATTGGATACTGAGAAAATATCAGAGCAGACATCACAAGCAAAGACTCATTCCAGGCACTCTTTCTTATATTTGTTGCTTTAGTTACGCGAAGTGACAGCCCAATGAATCACTGGGTGGTCTTTTGGTCTGGCAATTTGGGTATTGTCCAGGCAATTAACAGGCAGTCAGCCAGTGGCAGTGGCTAATGATTAAATTATGGAGGTTCTTTGGTGGTTTCCATAAAGAAATCTCTAGGCAAAGTTAGATGGATCTACCATCCATCATGTGAAAAGCAAGTGTTTTCCTATGTATACATGTTTATATGACTAAATATTTAAGAATATTATGTCACTTGAAAAGAGTTGGTATTTGAAAGATATTCCATGCTTCTGGTTTCTCCTGTACTAACTCTGTGCAGGAGGAAAATGTAGGATAATATTGGGGTAAACCTTAAGTTTTATATGTTTTCTTTTTATAGGAGATTTTAGAAATTTCTTTCCTCATATCTTAAGACACATGTCTGACTAAGTGCATGAGCACTTCACAGATTTCATTCTAGTTTTTTCATTTTAAAGTACTTTCTTTTATTTAAGTCTTTTAAGCAGATATAATTGGTGTCAACATTTTGCTTAGATCATTGAACTTGTGGCGTCCTGTGCTACTCCCCCTTTTTAATAATACTTAATTCTATAGATGTTAATCTCTGTTTCTGCTGTTTGGATGTTTGGTTTTTTGTTCATGTGTGGGAAAAATATATCAGACATTTTCCAGAATTCCGAGTTTTTTTTCTTCCTCCCATGACAGCCAGTGGTTAAACTTCCACAGGGAAAGAACACAGTAAAAGCAGCAAAAAGGAAAAATAAGAAGAAATAAACTCTATTAGCTAGAGTAAATATACCAATACAGCCAAATTATGGCCACACTGGCCTCCAAGCTGCACTCTGAACTTTTATGGTAATTCTGAGCAGCGCTCTGAAGGTAGGTGTAAATGTCAATACCCTAGGAATACTAGGAATTTCTGGGAATTTACATTGGATGTATAATGCCATAACTACAATCCTGCAGGTACTGGGTACAGTACCCACTGCACAGACCTCACATGTGGCATTTTTTAATGAGTACTATAAAAGGAATCTCAGCAACATTAAGTTTTCTTAAGCATTTAGCATTCTTCCAGGGAGTAATTTTCCTGGATTAGCCAGGAAGGTGCCCTTGCTGGCTAGCAGGAAGGTTCGGAGGTAGTTCTGTACATTTTAATGCTTTTACAGCTTCTGTACTAAAAGATATTGGGAATAGGAGGGAAGCTTGAATGCCTTCCTTAGAGATAGACTCAGCTGCACCCGTACAAAGGTTTTGCCAAGGTTTTGACAAAAGGAATCCCCACTGTAGATTACTCCTGTACGTATCCAGTATTCAGTCCTGAGCCACATCCTCCAGCAGCTTTTATTCAGCCAAAGCCATTTCCAGAAGGGCTCAGGGGCATCACTCAGTCAGCAGCAATCAGTGGGTTAATACAGCCTGGTTTCTGCCTCGCTCAGATGTTCAGGAGAAGATAATGAGGCAGGGATAGAGCCTGCAGGTTAATGAGATACCCCAACTGGAAGGCAGAAACCTGAGAAGAGAGACTTGGGAAGAAGAGGAAAGGGAAATGTGAGGGTCTTTCTATTCAGGTGTTACTCAGTTGAGAGAATTGCTGGGGCAGGATTGTTTTCCAGTACTAGAAAGACTATTTGATCTCTTAGAGCACTGCTGAAATTACTCATCTACCTGGCAAAAGCTGTCTGCCTTTTACACTCCTGGTAGAATCAATAAACTACATTTGGAACTCTGTTATGCTAAAAAGAAGTGCCTCCCCTCCAATTCCTAAACAAAACTCCAAAATCCAGAGGTGCTCATGTTAGGATAAACACTGGAATCTCTCTAACAAATTCTAATCAGTGCTTGGGTAAGCGTTGTTAGAAAAATCCATCATGCATTTAAATAAAATCTATTAATAAAATGAATGAGTAGAACTTAGACAAGTATAGAGAGGTAATACAGTAAAACAAATGTCCCTACCACAGGAAGCTGTTGTACTGTGCTCTTTTGAATATCATCATGAAAGCAGCTTACCTTTCAGCTGGGTCTTTTCAGTAATCCTGGGCTGTAAATGATGCAGTCATGTAAATAACTCTGACAGTTGCACTTTGACCATATAATATGAAAAATAACTTGTTCTCTATAATCACATTGTCAAAAAATTCTTCCTTCTTATCAGTATGCGACCTCCTACTACAGGCAAGCAGAATACAAAACAATCTACCCAGTCTGCAGCGTTCAAGGTACTATTTTTACTGTTATTATCAGCAATGACGATTATCTCTAAATGTTCAACAGTAAATCCAGAGGAATAAATGGGAACACTTTTCCTAAGTGGTGTATAACAATACCTGACATTTATATAGCACCTTTCATCTGTAAGAATCCCAAAGTGCTGTACAAAGTCTGCGGGGATCACTTCACCCACCACTGAAATGTGCCTATCTGTACGGTGAAATTCAACTTCTATTCCACACCAGTGCCATTGCACAACAGTGTTTTAGACAAAAGTGACAACTAAGTGAAATGCATTGAACTGTTCTTGTGAAAGCTATCATGGGGTCCTCTGTGGCAGTCCATGGCTGCAACTTTGCAGTGGCATCTAGATAAAAAAACAGCAGAGACTTCATCCTCCTCTGCCCCCAGACACTTCCTTCCCACCAAGCACACTTCTATTCTCCTTCTGTTCTCAGAGCTATCAGCTGAAATACTACCAATGAATGAAATTCTACTAATGAAATCACACTAGTGAAGCTGAATGTCTGGGGTTATCCTTAGAAAGTAAGGAGTAATGAAAATAAAATGCTTAAAATTTTATAGTAGAAAAATGGGCGTAACTAATCTATAACTGTGCTTCCCTGACAACCTTGGTCTATTGAGCCCAACACTGTGAAATTAAGTACTAATCTATTTTTCCTTATGAGGTATTTATATTCTTTTTCATGGTTTTAGTACCATAGCTATGTTTTTATATGAACAGATATGACTGGGCCCTCACTGTAAGCTGAGTGTAGAACCAGATGCTGTATCTGTACTGGTAAATTAGAGTGAAGCAACATTCTCAGGTGTGGAAAATTGCATACATTGATAAAACGATGGAACAATCTCCACGCTCTTGATCTGCAAGCACTAATGCACTCCTGATGACCATACCTGATAGGAAGTGTTTGAACATGCCCATGCTTTTCTGGAGGGTGAAATAACTTTTCACTCAAACTTTCAGTTCTTCCACTGGCAGTTGGCTCTATTGCCAGTCTCTGACACACTTAATTTGCTATTACAGATATATATACAAAGGGTATGCACAGAATGATGGAATGTATGTTAAGCATAGTATTTGTGCATTCCTGGATGCGATAAAAATCAGTATAAAAGTGGATTGAATCCTCTTCAAGAGAAATGCATGGTATGCAAGACGAGTAATCTTGAAAGTTCTCTCCCAATATTAATCAAATCATGGAGCTGAAAATGCATGTTCTTGGTAGAGTTTCCTATTACATTTTCATCTCATAGAAGGATGGGAGCAAGCCCAGCCAGGAGATCTGAACTCTGCTGAATTTTGGAGAGTTTATCTCTTGCTGCTGGTACAGATTTGATCTCTCCAACTCAGTTTTATGTCTGTAATATGTCAGTTTAAAAAAAATCAAGGTCCCATTTGGGTTCACTCCACTGCAGTGTTACTACTTTATCTTATATTTCATCTCCTCTGTGGTCTTGGCTCTTCTTTGGCAGAATGCGAGTTCCTTTTCTTTTAAACCTGGGGAAACATTGAACATATGTCACCACTGAACTACAAAGTGTGTGGGGAAATTAGCTAAGTAGACAGAACCACTTTACTGCTGAGAATATAGTGGTCTCTGCTCTTCCTCAACTACAGACCAGCAAGAGAATCAAAAGTGTTTCAGAAGCTACTGTCCTTTATATTTCGTTAATGTAATAAATGCAGGCAAACCATTAATATAAGTAAATGTAATTTTTCTTCTCCTTAGAAGCTTCATTGTACTTTTGAAATAAACTGTAGCGTGAAGCCTAAAGGAACAGTAATAACTGTGTATCCACCATGAGATATTCTGAGTGGCATTTTAGGAATGCAGGGTGTAAATAGACTATCTGAGTCTATCCTGCACATAAATCCAGAAAATCCTACAAAATTATACATGCTTCTGATGACTATTTGGTTTATGAAACTTAAATATAGAAGTGTAAAATATCTCCTATTAGAGATGATAAATTAAAATGTTTTCTAGGTTTAGAAAATGCATTAAAATGTGAAGTTGCACATTTATTTTAGGAACATCACATTTTTTTGCTGTGACCCCACTAAAACAGGCTTACTGATTCTAAAATATTTTTGGTCAAGTCTTGTAAGTATGTGAAGTTCATGTAGGTATAGGTATTTATTTATATCCACTGTGTATCTACTGTATATTCCATATTGCATCCTATTTTAAACGTGAGTGTGAAGATTGCAGGTATATTAGGAAATGTCAGCTATAAGACTGGAGAAAGAATGGTTGTGGCAATGCTTAACTCTTCCCTCTGCACACACACCAATCTTTATGTGTATTAGCCCATGTCCATTCATAATCAATACTATCGCCTCATCAAACCCTTCTATGCTTTTATATACACATATGTTTAGCACTCTTAGAGGTATTTTAAAGATAGATGTGTCTCATTTTGGTCCTGACAATCAGACCACAACAATACAATTGACAGATTTGGCTTCATGTTTGAAATGATAACCCGTGATGGGACAGGTCTTAGTAAACATGCCAACAAACAAAAAAATAGGAGAATCTTACCATTTATTTTCCCTGTCTTCAAAGACTTCATCTTTCAGGTTGAAATTTATAATGCAGCTTTTTATATTTCACTATTATTTGACTACTGCGTCTTCAGTAAAAGCCATCTCCTCCTTAAATTTTCCAAGTTTTTTCTCTTTAGTTGACAGACAGTTAGTAATCACATGTATAATACCCTGAGCAAATTTCAGGCCATAGGGGGATTGGGTATCTTCCTGCATATTTTACCCTCTTCCATCCTTACTTTTTCCAGTTTATATGAGAGACTGCTTGCATTTGTGAATGAATTCTATGGTGTGTATTGTCTGTAATAAGAAGAGGAATCATGTGAATATTAAGCCTTTAGACATAGATGGTGAAGTTTAACTGAAGCATTCAAATGCACACATGCAAGGGCAACATTTACTGCTCTCTCTGCCCGCTTTGAAGTGCTCTGCAAAGAATCTGCTGAGCACACACATTAAAATATTCTTTATATCAACCCTGCAAGTATTTTGCATTTGCCTGGCAGACAGGATAGGACAGCATCTCTCCTCTGAATGCTGCTCTGGGCTCTGCTGGAGACATCTCTGCCTGTGAGCACAGGGGTATCAGAGTCTTTAGCCAGTACGGAGCAATGACGTGAGAGCTCCAGCAAGATTCTTTTGAGAACAATCACCCACTCCTGAAGCCAGACTCCAAGTTTTAAATTTCTGGCATATGGATTTTAATCTCTGAGTTGCCTTGACTGAAAGCAAATTCTGTAACTTCCTCTGCAAGGTCTGTTTGACTTTGCTGGGGGAAGAACGCTTGTTCAAAGCTGCCCAGCAATCATCATTCATCACCCTGTCAGTCACACTCAGATACCAAGGTACCTTCAACAAACGTTCTGTATTGTAACCTCTGGGTTGGTTATTAGTGTTTCCCACAAAGTTTCAGAAGTCATAGGACATTTTGTGAACTTTATGGGATTTATATTAACTCATAGCAATCTTTGCAAGGTTGCCAGAAGGTGTGAAGAAACTAATGATTAACTAGATTCTTCTTAGTAATTTAGAAATATTGATGAGTGCTGGTTCACATTGTTGCTACCAGCAGTGTATTACCTGCAATATTTGACTCCTGATAACAAAGAAGTCTTCTACACTCAACACAATGTTACTTTTCCTTATTTCATATTTTAATGTGCAAAATACGATTGTTATTATATCTCTGTCAAAATTGATTTTCAGCAGCTGCTAAAATATTTAAATCCTGACAAAGACAGTCATCAGCTTTAGAGTCCTGAGTCTAAAGCAGATGCAATCATCTCCTCAAAAATTATTGTAAACCATACAATAATTATCACTAATAATGAAAATATTTTATTTCATATCTGGGACTACATGAATTAATTTCAGAAGGAGTTAATAGGATCTCATAACAGGTATGTAGGTTACCTTAAACTATAGATTTGGTATATATTTTGGAATATGAAAAGAATCTGAAAAGCTTTTAGACTTTGTTCAAAACTGTCTTGTGTACAATTCAGGAAAAAGTACATATCTGATAACAACAGTACCATGTGCACATTTTCCCAGAGAAGGCTGTTTACTTAAGGCCTGAAGCAAGGGTCAGTTCTGAAGAAAACTTGACAAGGACAACTTCTTACTTACCTTTACTAGTTGGCAAAGCACAATAATAATAATGATGGGTGGTTGCATTCCAAGCGTTTCACTCACCTGAAACACCACAGAGCAATTTATATGTTTCTGTTTTTTGCTTTCACAGTAGCGTTACACAGCTAGCTGGCATTTCAAAAGAAGCCCATGAAATAAAGCATTCAGCTCTCAGACAGAGTTACTGAACTACCTGAACTATGTTCATCCATCCAGAGAAATGCTGTGGTTTTTTTCTGAGGGCCTGTGCTTAGGAATGGAAGGACCACACTCCTGACAGTTCCTTGCATCACTCCTCTCTCTGCAATATTGTCACATGCATGGGGCACTTTATGGAACTATAAATGGATTCCTTTTTTTCTTCTTACCTGGAAATGCTCTGCCAGTCCTCTAGAGCAATTTTGCTCTTTAATCCATCCCACTGCTTCTCTTTTCCTGAGATCTAAACCCTCATGTCCTTCTGCCTTTTGCTGCTTTCACTTAGCTGTGGATATCTGAGGGATATGGGAGGTTCTTTCCCCTCTGCTCACAGAGAGACACCAGCACAGAATTGACTGCTCCCTTGAAGTCGCATTGCTGGCCAGAGAGTGATTTTGCTCTGTTACCTGGCTGTGATCAGCACATAGCATTGGGAACAAACACTTTGTCCTTCCCCATGCACTCTCTGTGTGCCCCGTTAGTCCTGAACTACAGATAAAGAGGTCAGCGTTTTCTGGTCAGCTCTGTCATGGATGTCCAAAATATCTAACAAATAAAAGGGACTTTTTTAAGCTATAGGAAATCTATTCATAAGTGTTTTATGTTGAAGCAGAGTAGTTTTTACTTGCTTGCAGAGGCCTCTACTCAGGATCACATCCTCATACAAAACACTGCAATAATATCATTGAAAGATCTGGCATTGCTGCATTTTTCTCCCCTATGTTCTACAGAAGACAGTTCTGTGTCAGAAGTGTGGACTTTTATCCTTTAGCTGGACAAAGTACAACAGCCCTGGAGGGTAGTTGTCTGCTTTTGTGAAGGAACAAAGATTGTCTGAGCTCCCCAACTCATCTCTAGTCCCATTAAGGCAGTAAGGTGCAGGATTTTAATGTACTTCCCCATGATTTTCAGTATGTGTTTTTTCCCACATCAGATGCTAAAATCTTTCCATGGTAAACATTTTTGTATGGCAAGCTTGTGTGTGCATCTGACTCACCCTCTGGTTTTGAACAGTGGATCAGTTTTTCCATGATGCCTTTTGAAAGATGGAGGTATCAGTTGAGCAAACCAGAGCAGGCAGTTTCCTGTAATCATCTCTGCCATCATCTGTGCTGGATCATGGCAGCAGCTGATCAATAGAGGAGTATTTAAATATGTTAGAGCCTGAATCTGATATTCTACATGTTTAACTGCATAAACAGATCAATGGGATGCAATTGATCTCCATTGATATTTGGCAGTTTTCAAATACAATTAAACCACATTTGGAGTACTGAAAGCACTTGAAATAAACAACTGGGCACTATTTATAATTTAAAGAGCTACTCAAAAAATTTAATAGATCAAGTGGTTGTTTCAACAATGCCGCTGTCAAGGGAAAACTTGAAATCCATATGCTGTATATAAATAGCAAACTGAAATTGATGGCAAACTGAAATTCAATGTGTTCTTTAGCACATATTACTATATACAAATATTTCAGTATTTATGAGATAAGGATATGCAATTAAATTGTCATTAACAGATATAGATGAATGATTATGCCTGAGCAGAATCTGGGATTGGAATTATTGGACATGATGTTGATAAAATGACAGCCTTACCTTTCTCACAATCATAAAACAATGGAATTCAAGAGTTACCTGGCTGGTTTTCGGTTGTATTCTCACTGTGTTTAACAGGGTTCCAGTAATTTCCTGTATTCCCTGGTTTCCCTGTACGCTGACACCTGGCATCTCTCGTGCTCCTTCTGAGAGCCTGGCACCAGCATGTGTTTAGGCTACCATCACAACCTATTTGCTCAACTAGTGACAGTCTAGGAATGTCCTTGGGTTGCCTTTGAGGGTAATGTCATTGTCACCACAAAGGCACATCAGAAAGCTAAAGGCTGCTCAGAGTGTTTGACTCATTGATATTCCAAATAAATAGATACTGCTGGTCATAAACAAAACCAGTGCCCACAAGTTTCATCCCCGGCCGATTCAAGAGAGCCATACCAAAGCCTGACCAGAAGAACAGTCATTTCGGGAAATGAGATTTATTTGCCATTCTGGTCTCCCTCTGGGCAGTTTTACACAGCAACACAGGTGCAGTTGTAATGAAACCTACTGCAGGAGCTGAATTCCTAGTCCGGAATGTACAAGGTTATTAGAAGGTTTCCTTTCTAGAGAATTCTTTGCAAAGGAAGGCTTATGGCTTAAATCAATTTGAAATACATAAAGGAGACATGGATCTTTAAGACTACCCTCAGCTATAAACTGAGAGCACTGCTGTAAACTCCAGGTTTTGTAAAGACATAGACTTTATTCGTTACAAGGACACTGAATGTCAGCTCAGCAGTACATTTACCAGACAATTCAGTGTGGGCATGGGGAAATGTAATTTTACACTTTTACTGACAACATTCTGCAACACAGCTAAACAGTATCAAATGTGTTTTCTTTTCACAGATATTTTGAAAATAATCCCCTATGTTTGTACAAAGGTCCTTGTCCTGAAAAGTTGGGAAAGTGGTTTCCATGTGTAAAATTTGCTTAATCCAATGCCAGTGTGAAGAAGCAAGGCTTTACTGGTGATATGGATTGTGAAGAGAAAAGCATAGCAAGCTCCTTTTGCACAGGAAGGACTGGTTAAGCAGAAAGAAGAGAGGAGGGCTTCCCAGTGTATATTTATCAGAGTTGGGACACTGCAATGCTTGACTCTTCAAGCCTTCCCAAACCTCTTCCAGCTTCTGGAGGGCCCAGAAGATGCTTCTTCTGAACCTTCTGTACCTTCTACTGAAAGCACACACACGTCATTCCCAAGGGAACTGCTTTTTCTGTCAGTGACCTCAGCAGTACCTGAGAGGCTGCTGCACGGTAAGGTTGAGAGGATATGATCAGTATTCACCTCTGCATTGTTCCAATGGCCATGGTACGTTCTGCTACCGGTCTGTGCTGCACAGTGAAAACTGTACAGCAGAAACACTTTGGCATTTTACCTGAAGAGACATGGTGATGACTTATAGTACACCCTGAACAATATTTCTTCTCTGTGCTTTATCTGGACCAATAAATGCTTATGCTTCTGGATGCAGGAAGAGCTGTTTGTTCTCCTCAGCTGACAACCCATTAAAAAGAAAATAAAGTAAACATATCAGAATTAGTCCCCTAAAGCTTCCATCAAGCCTTCTGCCATGAGCACTTTGCTGCTGTTTTTGTTTTTTTCCATTGCCAGCTTTTGGCACTCAGGGGCAATCCATCTTTGGGAGAGAGAATAGAATCACTCTCCTTCCCCAGGATGTATGATCCAAGAGCTAAAAATAGAGACTACCCAGAACAATATCAGAGGGCTGCTTAACAAATAAGTAGCCAAATTTTTGAAGATATCTTCTTCAGGTGTCAAGCAGTACAATACCCTTAAGAGAAATTACAAAACCTTACAGGAAGCAGTTATGAGATAAGTAATTAAAAGTTATTTCCTTACCCCTTGCAGCAGTGGTCAGTTTAAATACTGAACCTGTGACAGTTTCCAAAGGATAATTCTGAGGAAATACCTGAATTTTGATTCAGAAGAAGGAAGCATCACCAGCACAACAGAAAATCTACGAGACACTATTTCACCTTATTTTTTCTGTAAGGCCTGTCAAGCACTGGGCTTTAGAACCTACCAAAAATGCAAGCTCTAACAGTTTTCAGGCAAGCCCTTGTTTTCAGTTGATCATTACCAGTTCTGACCTTTTAAATCTTCTGCTGCTAAGGGAGAATCTGGTCTTTACAGAGAAGCTGTTCTGTATTCCATTCATAGACAATGGAGAACTTAACTATATTTACTGGTATTTAGCATATGGAGCATATTTGCCTGGAAGGTAGATGAAATCTCCTGCATTTAAAATCAAATCAATTTGAATTTAAGGTCACATTTGCAGAAGTCAATGTTCCGTAAAATCAAAGAAGAGCTTAATTCAACTATTTTTTCTCTGTCAATCAACGGTGTAGTTTCACACAGCAGAGTTGTGTGAGCCTTCCTCACAGAAGGAATCCTTGCACACAAACAGCCAGACACGAATCATCAGCAGGACGTGGATCTTACTCACCCGAGTGGAGCTGTGAGTGTTCATGTCCAGGACAAACTTCATGTTCTTAATTCTTATTCTCACGAATAGTTTTAGTTGTGTTGCTAAGAATCCTCACACAAGAATCTTACCTGCTTAAAGGGAGGCTCTCAGGACCAAACCTCTTTTCTTCACATGAGATGTATCCAATTTGGAACATCTAATTCATGTGCTTCCAGGACTAAATGGAGAAAATAGGTTGGTGTGATTTCAAGGTGAAAGTGTGTGTATCTTCATTCATAAGCAAGTGCTGCTACTTCAAAGGAGAAGAGATTTGCAGGAATCAATGATCTGCAATATCTTTTTGCTTAAAGTGTAATTGCCATCTAAGAGCAATGAGGGATTTTGCTACTGCAGAGGCCTGGGAAACACAAGTCTAGAATACAACTTTCTGGTTGGGAGATTTCTAATATTGGAGCATTGTCTTTGAATGTTACTAACCCACACCCTTTTCCCCTGGAAGTTTAAACAGCAGAGGAGAGAATAGGAGCTGCCGTTGATACCTCCTTCCACTTTCCCTGAGAAAGTGTGATACAGCAGGTCTGAAAATGACATTTATGTTGTTAATAAAAATATTTTTGTCTTTATTTTTAAATGAAAATATCGATTACTTAGCCTTGATGAAATAATGAAAAGACATAATCAAAGTGCAGTGGAAAAAAACCCCAAGCAGTATTAATTGCTCACTGGTGGCCTAAAAGAAGAAAGATTTTAATTTATTTTTTAACGTAATGGAAACAAGAACAGAAAAATTGTGTAGAAAAGTGGAGAAAATTCTGAAACTCTTATTTAATGGATTTTTAATTGACATTATTCATAGTCCACCTTGGATGGCCAACTGAAATATGTTAGGCTGAATTTTCTTTTCTGATGAAAGCTATTTAGCAAATGAGTTTGAACGATAAAATAGAACAGGAAAAAACACTACTATCCATTGCTATAAGACAGTCCATTTCTAACAGATTTCTGGAAAAGTTAGCAGAAGTATATTTCTGGTTGCTATTATTTAGATAGTAGGTAAACACATGGCAAACTGTAAATTCCTTATATTTCATGTTGCTTAGTTGTTGAGGTTCTTTCTAAAAAACTTTTATTTAAGGAAATCTGCCATTTGAACATATTTTGGTAAGATGTTTTGATAAACATTTTTGAAAACTGGTGATATCTTCAAATAATATTTGGAGGAATAAAACAAAGAAATGGGAATTTTTGAAAGAAAAGAGAGAAGGACTTCTTTTTCTGTGTGATATGCCCTGTATTTGTCAACATTTCCAAGACAAACCTTGTCCCATTCTGGGTGTGCCATATCTTTAACAAAAATAAGGATTCCTCTTTTATTCTCTATAGCTATTGTTAAGATAGGATTCAAAAGAAATCTCTCTTATTGCTGAGTTAACAATCCACTCTTCACTTTTCCATGGCTGCTGGGATTTGAGTCTGTGCTTCCATGCAGGCTCTCAGGACAAATTCTGATGTAAATGTGCTCAGTTCCATTGAAGTCAGAGCGTTGCTTTCTCTTGCACCAAGGCTTAATTTGATCCTAGGTGTTCAGATCACTAAGCCATCCCCTCTGGCCTAGCAATTCTCCAGTTGAAAGATTACCTTCTGACTGTGAATGCCAATAGTCTTTTTACTCTGGAAGCTGAAGAAGTAGTAAGTGCATGTAAGGGTTTCATGAAGTACTTTGCAGGTGAAGAGACAGCCCCTTGCATCCTGGAGGTGTCTCTTACCCTTCAAATGAAGAAAAGGAATGTGAGTGAAAGAAAGATTAGTGTATTTCTGTGACTTCTACATCAAAACCAAAAGAGTTTGGACCTTTAGAGACGAGAAGGATCATTGTGACTTGTTTCCCTACAGGACGCATGCAGCTCTGAATCAAGAGAGTTTGTAACCCTCTGACAAACAGATGGACCTGAGGGGGAAGACAGAAAGAAGGATGTAATTGTGCCAATTAATCTGGAAAGGTATCTGAGAGAACAATGTCTTTGAAGAAAGCCTGGTAATGATCTTGGTTAGACTGGAGTAAATCTAGAGCAATGTCACTGAAAACAAAATATTATCCTGTACTTGCCAGTTATAACCTGGATCAGAATTTGGCCTGGAATTGATTACTCGTCTTGGACTAACACCTCTCAAAGGAGAATATAAATGGTTGTAATTAATAGCAAATATTACATAAAATAGCAATTTTCAATTCCATAATTGGAAAACCCAATGAATGTACGACGTTGTTTCGCTACTTTTGCATTTGGTTACAAAACCCACAATGTATTTTGAGCAGGGATTTTGTGTTGTGTTTCTCAGGAAGGGAACCAGAATTGGTGATGTCTACAGGTCTGAGTAATAGGTTTGTTGTAAGACCTGCTATGTTCTACAGAAGAGTCAGGACATCAGGCAGTCAAGTAACATGCTCAGAAAGCAGAAAGACAATGAGCCATATATAATTTTGATGTGTTTAACATTAAAATATTAGCAAGTCTGGGAAAGAAGAAGAATGTAAAGCAGAAGTACATTCCCCTTCCTGAGACATGGGGGCATTTGTGAGTCCTAGGGAGCTCTATGGATAGAAGGAATAGGATCTCTCATGTGCTGCTCCCTTTGTCCTCATCTCCTGTCCTACTGATGCAGAAACAAAGTCAACCTGTTTGCTCCCTCCTGCCAGAAGGGGGGCTGCAAGCCAAGGAGGGACGTGCAGAATCCAGCCCGTGGCCTTTGTGTGCACCTACACACCGAGGAGTGTGAGCAGGTGCCTCTCACCCTTCTTGTCCCACTTCCTGAAGAAGGATTTACTGCACATATTGGAAGACACACTGACAGTAAAGCCACTATTAACACATAATTTAAATAATTCCTGATTATCTAGTGAAATTATAATTTTAGGCAGTATTGAGTGAATTCAAAAGTGCGGAGCCTCATTGAAACATAATATAGATTTGATGCCTTTTAATTTGTTAGAGATGGTAACTAGCAATTATCTTCACCTATTTACTCTTCCCTAGTTATTTATTATTGACCAGAAATAGGTCTGGATGAGAGCTGTTAACACAGAAGTGCCAGGATCTGCCCAGACCTGAATGTGGGAAGAAACGGTTAGAGGTGAGCCTAAGACAGATCTGAGTTGTAGTAAAGGTTGTTTAGTTCCATGTTTTCCAAGCCTCTCCGTTCTCTGACTTGCCTGTTGCAGTTTCTTGGCATAGCCTGCACATGTATAATTGTTAATGTAAATGTAAAATATAAATCAGAACACCATGTCAGCCCAAGCCTTGCAACACTGGCAGCAATGATAGCCATTGATGGAAATGTTAGAAAGAGAAGACAGAGCAGCCAGCTTTTTTTTTTCTTTAATTGCACTTATTTTGAAATGATAGTAAGCCTTTCAATCAAGTTTATGCTATTTGGTGTAGAGAAAACGTTTGGGAATCCTAGCTTTTTGGCTGCCTTTAGCATGATCATTTGCATGGGTTCAATTGCTTTGTGGCTGAGGGTTTCAACACAAAGTGCTATAATCAAAATTTTCCCTTCTCTTCCTTGAGGATTAGTCCTAACTGTCCAAATCAGAACCTGTTGGAATGGTACAAGTCTTTTAGAATCAGTGGCTGTTTCTCTGACATTGCCAGACACAATGAGATGTTAGGTCTGGATTTTAATCCACCTCTTTTCTTAGGAAAATGTAGTTGGGAGATTTAAGATCTGGTCCTGTAACTTCTGTTTCACATGAGCAATCTCACTGCAGATTAAAGACTAATCACAGAAGGATTTGGAGGATTGGACCTTTGATTTCTCCTCATGTTTAGGCTCTTTTTTATCTGGATCATCCTGTTGATTATCCTTCTCCATCTTTTGCATATGGCTTTAGAAATAATTAGAAGGAAATAAGATTTTCTGAATTTAACTTAATCAGTAACATGTGTACTTTGAAAAGTTACATTTTCACATGACAAAGAATGCATCATCCAAAAGCAAATATCTCCAAGGTATTTGCACTTGCTTCTAACTGACAGCCTGGATGTTATCACAACTGTGTGGCTGCTCTTTGTTCTGACTCACAGACACTGTGAATGTTTGATAAATGTTACCTTTTTAATTCTTGATAACATTATGAAAATGTTAAGAAATGTTACAGCAGATAACCTTCCTAGACCAAACAGCAGCATTAACCATGTGAAGTTAATAACTGACTACGGAACATTTACTTAATTTACCTTTAAAAAAAGTTTTGCTCACACTGCTCAAACTTTCCCTTCATTTTTATCTCCTTTTCTCCAAGGCCACAGATAAGATTTTTCTCTTACTTAACTTGCAGGTCAGCTTTCCATGACACTCAGGTCTGCCTACAACCAAAACCAAATATTTATGGGTATGTGGGTATGAAACACCACAATGATAAATGTATGATAATACACCAGAATGAAAGATTTCAAGACAACAGTGTTTGCTGTCTGAGCTGGACATTTACTTAGTCTGTGTAGACAGGAGCAGATACTTTGCTATAAATCAGATGAAGTGTTTTTGAATGAATAAGTCTATACTCTGAAGTATGACTTCAGGGATCAGGACGTACAGGCACACAGGTGTCATTTTGCAATGAAAGCTGCTAATGCTTTCTGTGCATGTCTAAAAACACTTTGTTTCAAGGTTGTGCTTCCGAGGATATAGCTCTGCAGGTTTCTTTTAAAGAATGAAGTGCTAAATAATGGATTAAAGGCTAAAAAAGGATTTGAAAGGTCTTCACCGTATTTTTAGCACATTTCAGTTATACTTTTTACTCCTCAGACACACATTTCCAGACTGTATTTAAATTTGAAGCGTGTCATGACATTGCATATTCTTGGAATGATCAGATAGGCTTGGAAAATTTAATGTTTAACCTTCATCAATTATTACACAGAGCTCCTCACCTAAGTAATCAGATGCTTGATTTTAAGCATTTTAGCGGTCACACTAGTACTATTCTTAAACATTTTGCCAAAACAAGGACATAGTGGACTTTCATGAAATTCACAATAAGTTCTTCAAAAAATATAAATACATGCTTTGTTTTACGTAGTTTAGTAAAGAACGTAACTTCCAGAGTGTTTAAATTAGATGCTTTAGCTGCCTGAAAACCCAAGAAGAAAGTCTCTTCTTCACTTTTGTCATTAATAAGAACACAAATCAGGTCCTTTCTCCGACTACCACTCACAGTAATTCTCATGGGAATCTGCCAGTCAAAGCACAAGTTTGTGTTGAGTGTAAACAGAGGCTTCTCCAAAAGAAGCTATTGACGCAGATAAATCAGGAAAAGCTGTATTTTAAAGTTACCACAATCTTGTGCTGTCATTTTTTTTTCATATCCTGATATATAATCATGCCAGGTTGTATCACCCTAAATAATCATGCTACTTGGGACATATTTGGAGGGGGTAGTTTGAGGGCATAGGTTAAGCACAACCCAGGAAAATCACTCGTTATTATTCATCTGTGCACTATACCAAATAGTGCTTAACTTCCTCTAAAAACCTAGAGGCCAGTTTGCTGATATCTTTCTTCAAGATATCTCATTCAATGATCTGATGCCACTGATTTTGCTCTTGGATCCCACAAAAGCTCATAGAAATGCACAACCCACTAGATTTTCAGAGGTAAAAAACTAGTTATATCCATCTGTGGATGTTAAGGCAATTGGTTAATAAGATTGATCTTTCAGGATTTAGCAGTAGAAACAGTAGCAAAGTCCAAAATCATCAGCAGAAACTAAGGGAGATGGATTAGCCCTAATTTTCTTTTTTTTTCCCTTTCAGTCTTAAGACAAGCCTTATTATACTAATTTTTCAGCTTGTTCTGTAAGGCCATTGCCGTTCTTGCAGCATGATATGAATGACATCATCTCCTCTTTAAATTTTTGTAAAGTTCGAAGTACAACAGAGATACAAGAGTGAAGAAGTTTATTGGTTTATATCCTAGAAATTATTTACTATAAGTTACCAGCAGGCTTTGAAGAATTCTGTTCCATTTACGTTTCTTTAATGAAATAAAATTAGCATTAGTATGTGTTCTCATATCCAGTGTTGCAGTTCTTAGCCTTTGCAGCTGTAGTTGCTTGATTTTTACTTGACAACATTTAAAATTCAACCTGAAATCCCGAACGATTTCCTTTTGTTTGCAGAGTTCTGATTTACCTTGCACATACTGTTATGGCATCACTGAGGATGTGCTTAACTGTTGTGACCTGTTACGTCTGTTGAAGTGAACATCAAAAGACCATTTAATCACTTGTAATGTTTTTTCCTTGTCTGGGCCAGGGTTTTGTAAGGGTAGAGTTCTGCTAATGCACACTTCTGCCGGGAAGCTTCCCAAGGTGGGGCACGAGAGATGCTAAGTGGCAGAAGGAGGATGAGCAGAAGCCATTAACATTTCCCCAGCAAGGTCAAATTTGATGTTTCCTTTGTTTGTAGTATCCAAATTAAGAAGATGCTTCTCTGCTCTGAGTGTTGCCTGTATATAAACACACTCCTGGGTAATCTCAGGCTGGTCACTTCTCCCTGCCATTAGCCACCCATTAACAAGCTGATTGAAAAGGACCCAGCACTGCTTACACAAAGCGCTGACTATTTTCCAGGAAGACCAAATTTCTCATCAGATTCATCAACACTTCAAAATATCAATATACAAAATAAAACATTCTTGTTCTGAAAGGCTGTGATCACAGGAGAAACTTTTGCATTATTTCCTCTTTTTTTTTTATTGAAAACATGTTGGGAAAAAAAAAAAGGTGTTATCTTGCTCTTTTTTTATTTTCCTGAAGCCAGTATTACCAGCCATTTTACTTGTACTTTACTATTATTATCTAGGTGATGGCTGTGACATGTTGATCATATATGGCAGTGAGAAAATTGATTTCCCTCAACAGAAATGCTTCCAATTTTCCCTGAGCCATAATTTTATGTCCACAACAAAATAAAAGGGTCATTTTCCTTAAGATGAGGGAATTGAAATCTTTGATAAAAGCCATAGTAAATGTTGTACTTTTGATTGTGGAAACTGCAGTTTTCACAAACACCTTTCCCGTCTGTTCTGTGCATATGTGTGTTCCTGAGGTGAGAGGAGAGAGAAAGGAGGCAAAAACCAGCTTTTGGAAAGACTGTGGTTGCTTTAAGAAGTTCTGCAAATCTACAAATTCTTCCTGAACACAATTGTTTGTTTTCTCAGGGAAAATTTAGGACTCTATTTGTAGCTTTCATTCAAGCTTCTCATTTTCAAAAATTCCTCTAGTTAAAGCCATACTTCCCAATCACTTGGATTTAGGTACGACTGCCTAATTTTCTGGTATATTTTTAAAGAATATGTTTGGAAATTATTTATAAAAATAAAATTGCAAAATAGTTTACATTTCTTAAGAGACTATAATCACAGTACCCCTAAAAAAAAAGTAAATAAACTTTTTTTTCCCCTAAAGAAGGATCTCTTCTATCCTTAATTTTTTTTTTTCTGATAAAGGATCTCTTTTATCCTTAGACGTAATCTTTTTTATGAAATTACCATTTCAGGGAAAACACAGGAGCTATTGGCTGATGAGATGAAAAGCTACTTAAGAGATATTCTTCTGTTTAAAAATTATTTAAACATATAATAGACTCTTTAAAATGTTTGTTTCTTCTTGGACTCTCTAAAGTGGCAAGTAGGGAAGGTCTAGGAAGTTGACCAGGTAGTTCACAAGCAAGGTTTTTCATTTAAATTGCTTTTGTTCAATAGTCAGAAGGAAATCTATGCTGAATCCTTGAATATTCAGGAAATCTTGAAAACTGACCTTTTGATACTCTTCTGCATTGATCTTTTATGTCCATACTCCCATGTGTGAGTGTAACACATGCGATAATGTCTCACTAGAAGTTTTTGCCTCTATAAAATTACAGTTTTTGATATCTCACTTCTACAAGATGAAAGACTCCCATAATTGGCCTCATCTCAGCTTGGTTTGTGGAGTGGCAAGGGAGTTGTGCCCAATCAAAGTTGTGTTTCCAGAATTTACAGCGAAGGAGACAAGGAACTAGAGACAAAGCAGGAACAGTCTTTTCCCTGTGAGTCTGATCTAAGTCTAGTACCTGAACACAGACATAAAGAATAACTGTTATAGTGATGGAAACACAGTATCAGGTAAATAAGAAGTTTTCTCTTACTTTCATAGAAGTGAGAGTTTACTCAGTTTGATGGCTTGATGGTTTTTTCTTGGCTGCATTTCTTCATACATGATTTTTTTCAGATTTTCCTTTGCTTATAAATAGAGAAATGTCTGCAAGGACCCACATAAGGAATACAGGAGTGCAAAGTTTAATTAAGATGCTGAGATGATGTTAACATCGAAAGAGAGGAATGATTTAGAAGTGTCCTTGCATGTTATGTATGTATTGTTCACAACATCCACAAGATGTGCATTTGACAGAAGAGCTAATCTTGTGATCTCTTTGCTTATTTCATCTGTACTCGAGAGAGGAGAGAGATGGAGGTCAGTTCAGATGGATAGGTTCTGATTGTTTCACCAGGGACATAAACAGGAGGCAGTAAGTCATGAAACAAGGATAATGTTGAAAAAAAAATCACAAGAGCTTTTTTTGAGACAGTAGTTTTCACAGAGCCAAGAAAAGTAATTCTTTCCTTTTGATTTGGAAGGCATTTTTTATTAATATCATATTAATAAAACCATATTTCTCATAATTTTTTTAACTTCTGTGGATTAGATTGCAGCAAAAAGAAGGCCATGTCTTACACACAGCTAGTGCTGTGAGGGCTTAGTTATAGGTGGATTTTGCATTTTGTATTCTCTGCACGGTATATGAGAGAATAAGTGGGACCAGTTTTCTGAGGTTGCTACTGATTTTGGGTTTTTTTATTGCGGTACAGCACACAAGTTCCCCTGTGCATGATATTCACATGCAGAAGTAATGTCACCATGTCACAAGCACATTTGAGGACAAAAGGAATTCTACACTTTGTTTAGAAGTGTTGGAAAATGATCGCCAATAAAAGTGGAAGGAACATATATAATCAAAAGCAAGAACCACTTTCTGGTGGAGCAAGCACGAGAGAGGTAGGCAGGGTTAGCAATGGCATTATGTCTCATCAGATAGGGCCAGCTCTGTACCACAAAAAGAAGGCACCTTAGAGGCAGAAACAGGTGCTAGAATGGTGCTTTTCCTCTTCTTTCTGGAATAGTCGCATTCTTGAGCTCTCCTCTTAGCTATTGATTCAGAAAATAGTATAAGAATGAAAAAGTTTGGCTCTGAGGTGACATTTGGCTCAGCAGTGACATTATTGGTGCCTTTTGCTGTCATTCCTCAGAGGGAGGAAGAACTCAAACACACTGAAATGTCCCTGGAGAGCCAATAGCAGCTGGATTTGATCTTGGACACTGACAACCGTGTTTTACAAGGACTGTGTTTTGCAACTCTTTGTTAGGTGTTTGGAATTGTGCATTGGGGTTTGTGGTACACTGGGAAAACCCATTACAGCTGAGAGTGGATGATGGGAAATGGGATGGCAAAGGGGATCTGTGTCTGCCAGGATGCTGAAATTAGAAGAAAAACAGTACCTGGGAGCTAGGTGTGCTTGGGAATCTTAGGGTACGTGGCTAAGAATAACACACACTCCCTATCCTCTTATTCCCAAAACTTCTTAAGGGAAACTCCTGCAGCACCTTCTGTTGTGAAAATGCCAAACCAGGCTGGGGCACGGTAGTGTTGTGCAGTTGTGTTGTGCAGTTGTTCTCAGCACTGAGCGGGGCAGGTTCTGCCATCAGTGGCATCTGAGCAGTTCTGCTCCCAGCACAGAGCTCACACACGCAGCTGGGAGAGGAACCCGGACTGCCTCGTGTATGCAAATCAATAACAGGTCTGTGATCCAGCTGGCCTCTGGCTCTTTAACAGAGCATTTCCACATGAAATGATTTCTTCGGGATTTTTCCAAAGGACAGGAAAAGCAGTTGTTAAAGTGCAACTCTTCAGGGCTCCTTGGAGCACTGGAGACTACCCAGTTTCACTCAGCAGGCAGATTTCAAAAAAACAAAAGCTGATGAATATGTACCTTATTAATTAATAACATCACCATTGGCTATTCCTGATTCAGCTCAAATTTATCCCCTTAAGTCACCTAGATCCCAGATTTGTCTGACCAATTCCAACAGCCCTCACAGCAGGAAAATTTCAACTAGCAAATATTTTACAAAAAGCATTGTTTCTTTGAATATAACTGAGATATAAACAACTGGTATTCATAGTCGAAGTGGGACAAATGCATTGAAAACAATGTTTGACTTGAAAGGCTAAGAAACTGACATTCTAGAAAAGCAGTTTTGGTACATACTGCTGCAAAAAATACCTGTGAAAGTGCTTCTTTACAATGCTTCACCTCACATCCTTTACTCTGCTGTAAAGGAAAGTAAAAATATTTGCCATCCTTAATATTTGCCTGTTATTTTCCTCAGAGAAACTGCACTCTAATCCTCAGTTGTTTCTACTATATTAAGGTTATTTGTCCTTCCTTTCCTTTCCTTTATATTTCCCTGGATCTCTACAGATTTAGAATTTGTTAGATCCTACTTTTATTCTCAGATATTTTTTCCATCATCAAAAATGCTATTTCTTAAGGACCAAATCCACATCTACTTAGTGATAATTTGAGAATCCCTTGAGGAGACGCAGATGATGCTGCCTTACTAACATCTGCAGATATTTTCAAGTTTTCAAGAACAGCAGAAAATGGCAGCTCTTAACTGCTTTTCTCCAGAAGCCTAGCTGGACAGCACACCAAATAGAAACAATTCTATTTGGGATGCAGGTGATTCCTAGGCCCTTGCAGTTCTCCACACAGCTGTGGATTTTACCCAGAAAGCTTTGATAAGTGAGGGTTAATCACAAAAATGAAGATTAGTAAAAACTAGCTTTTATCATATAAATTTGATCACATGAAAGTTTTTACTAATCTTCATTTTTG
This sequence comes from Atrichornis clamosus, assembly GCA_013400975.1. Taxonomy (NCBI): domain Eukaryota; kingdom Metazoa; phylum Chordata; class Aves; order Passeriformes; family Menuridae; genus Atrichornis; species Atrichornis clamosus. The sequence continues at coordinate 224,349 of WBMZ01003425.1, read as the reverse complement.
TGATTAACCCTCACTTATCACAAAAATGAAGATTAGTAAAAACTAGCTTTTAGCATATAAATTTGATCACATGAAGTTTTGTGTATTAGATCACTGTTTTACAAAAAGTATAGCTATTCAGCGACAAAATTGCAATTAAAATTTCAGCTGATATGATAGAATTTTTTCCCTGTCTTTTTGTTTGGAAGGCTTACCTCCCTAAATGGAAATGATATAATGAGAAACGATATGTTTAGAAAAAGAGAGTATGTAACTGTGGCTGTTGCCAAGGCTCTCACATCTTTTGGATATTATGTCCTGAAAATCAAACACAGCACATGCAAAATAAGACCCACCCAACAGGGTGGCTTCTGAAAATTTGAGTCTGACTAAAATATAGGTCATCCAAGCCAGAATCAAGGAACAAATCTGTTCCAATTTTATGCTCAGTTCTTGCAGATATATTTGCCAGTGGTCAGTTTATGAGCATGGCATAATGTTACCAAATAATATTGTTTCTCTTAGCAGCCAAGTGAATCACTGAAAAAAAGTACATTGTCAAATGAGAAATAAAGCACCAGGCAGAAAACAGCTGCCCTGGACAGTGGTGGGGAAGTGATTGGCGCAGCCGAGGTAAGAATCAAGAGAAACCTCAGACAACATTCGAACGACTGGGGCAAAGCTTTTTCCGGGTCTCTTACAGGGGTAGAGTGCAGTAGAGTGCTCCGTCTGTGACACAGGTTCAAGGCAGACTGCATTGCACATCCCTGTAAATCCATGCAAATTATTTCCTATCCTATCTGTGAGGTTCCCAAGCCCTGTCTGCTGATGGAGCAGTGTAAATGGGACATAATGGAAGAGAAACTTTCACTTCACAGCAGCAATAATGTTACAGTATGTCTTTATATCCTACTACAGTATTGCAGACTCTATACTGTTTCTTGTTTATCTATTTTAAATACGGCAGAATTTGTAATTTTATAAGTATAGGGCTTTATTTCTTTCATGCTTTTTAATGTCTCTCTGTTTCTCCTCAGTCATCTCATCCAGATATATCTCATAATTCTGTAAATTAGATTTGGTGAAATATTGTTGCACACTTTTTTTATAGATTGCAGATAGAGATGGAGCATTTGGTAAAATGTTAAATTATTGTTTAAAGAGCATAGAGGGTGGTCCTACCATCAGGGACGTAGGTACAAAATCTTATACAAGAGGCAAGTCTGATTGCTTACTCCTCACCATACTAGAAGAGAAATTCCTCAATTCAAAGTTGGAGGTTGGAACCCAAAGAACAATTCCAAAGCTAGAGTCCTCTATCTTTCATTTTTAATGGGTAACAGGCCTTACTGACTATTTTTAGAAGTGATTTGGCACTTCAACATGCAATAGGCATAGAGTGAGATTTTTCAAAACCATTACACATCTAATTTACATTGACTGAAGATCCCATGAGACATCTAAATACCTCTGGACAACCTTACTGTGTCTATTGATAAAGCTCACTTATCTTCCTCTTTCTCACATTGAGCAAATTCCTGATTTTTACCATGTGAAACACTACAAATTCCTGTTCCCTTGATTAGGATGCTGAGTTTACATGTAAACAATTCTCAGCTATTAAGGAAAACCTTTGTAAGCAATGCTTTCTTCTTTTTATTTTTTTGGAATTTTTGTTGCAGTTGTCTGCAGTCACCCTGCTGCTGAGCATGCAGATCAGATTCAGACCAGGGCAGTGTGATGCAACAAGCTGAATTTCTTGACTGACCTTCAGCCTTCCCTCTCTGTGGCGATATACAGCTTTCTGTTCTGCTAAGTGGAAGTCAGGAACAGGGGCCAAGTGAAAAGTAATTCTTTTCACTCTTTTGCAGAAACAACAAAAAGGTTGCTCCTTTATATGAGGAATTCTTTTGCTCATCTCTACTGGAGACTGAATTCTTTATTGTATTGACTGCACATCATTGTGGGCAGGGTTTTAACAGATATGACAATTTATCTGTATCAGGGATTGGGGAGGGGGCTGTTTTGATACATTAAATACCTTTGCAATCATTTTTTTTCTTTCTATCTTTCTTTCTCTCTCTCTTTTTTTTTTTTTAAGCACTAAATCTCAGCATGACTATATCCTGCAGTGGAAAATTACCACCATTCAGAAATGTGCCTTGCTGCATTACGGTTGTATATTTGAAGACTCAAAGCTCTATCTGCAGCACAAAGGCAGGCTCAACAAATGACTTAGCATCTTTGTTCCTTTATCACAACACTTTATGGCAGCATTTTCTACTTGATACCGTCAAGGTATACTTGTGAAATGAGTATTTTTTTGCCGTTTAGTTTATAAAACAATTATGCATCTTAATTATATTGTCATATTTTTGTTAATATCCATCTGAAATTGTTTCTAGTAGTGTCAGAATCAGTCTATGAATGAATGAATGAATGAATGAATGTTTTTATGGCACCAGATGACAAAATTTGCCATGACCTATCTCTTTATCAAAAAGATTGCATGGGAAGATATTTAAAATGAGTCATTATTTTTAGACCAAATGCAAAGAGAAACACTCCTTTTCAGCTTGTATGCAAGATACAAAAGGTAAGAGGATCCTGCTACACCTACCCTTTTGGGGGGTTGATTTTTAAGAATTTCTCTTTCAATATGCACTTGGATCCACATTAGAAGCAGTCAGAGGCTTTTAAGGGGAGAAAATCTCAGGACAGTGTACAGAATCAGAGCCAGGGTCGTGACCTTGACTATTGATCCAGCCTCTCTTATTTCCACAGCTTGCTGAGGCTTGTTCTTCCAACCTGCTGGTGTACATTAGAGCAGAAATCCATAACATGGCCATGTTCATCCAAGCACAGGAAGAAACTAAATTAAATGTTAAAAAACAATCTGAGGCTAGAGTTGGAGACAATTCATCATGATCCTAGACGTCAGGCAGGTAGGATGACCAAGAGTTCCTCAGCCAATAGACCCCAAACAGAATATGGAGGGTCCTCACTGCCTCATTTGTCAGGTACAGAGCAGAGAGTCGGAAAAACACTGAGGGAAAAAAAGTATACCGAAGGTCAGCGTTTTAATTCCCAGCCATGCACAAATATTCATCTTTTGGAATGCAACCTGTAATTGAGGTTTAGGGGAGAAAGGGAGGGAGATAAAAAAATATCTGACATTAATAAATTAGCAGTCAAAGCTAGGAGAAAATAAAATTTAGCATGGAAGTAGTGTACTGAAAATTGAGGTCCTTACAAATCTGGAACCAAGGTTTAGGAGAGAGAATTTGACTACAGACTTGAGTAACCTATTGAAATCAGCAGTCAGTCTCTTTCACTTTCAAAGGTTGTCTCTGTGGACTGCTAACCTTCCTTCTTGATGAAAAGCATTTACAGTCTGTGGTGCATAGAATGGAAAATAAAAGAGAGATTCTGAAGGCTGGTTGAACTATTTAGAAACTGCTCTCTGTTTCTTCTGAAACTGTTGTTATTTGTACTGGACACAGAACACATGTCCTGTATATACTCATCCAGAACATGTAACCTGAAGAACCCTTCTCAGAAGGCAGTTTTTTCTTCTGGGAACTACAGAACATACATACCTTGACAATACTGTGCAAATATTTTGGTAATTGAAAATATCCACAAACCCCACTGTAGTCTGCATAGGTGCTGTTCAAATTTAGCTGGCTGGTAAGAAAGAAGCGCTTGTCAGTTTTGTGAACATGAATTAAATTTTCTGTTGTGGTTGAATTGTGTTCTCTCTCAAAACATTGATAAGCAGGTTCCTGAGCTGAAAATAGTCTTCTGCCCTTTAATTTTATTCCTAAGTTATGTTACACTATTTGTGCCTTATCAGCATGTGCTGTTAAACCTCATCATGCTGAATGCCAATCTGATGAAACATAATAAGACATAACACAGTTTGACAGCTAATATTTAAAGAAGAAATCTTATCTCTCACTATCTAAATAGCAAAGGGCTCCCATTCAGACACTCACAGATTCTTAGTGGATATCTTGAGAGAACAGTTAACCTGAGCTTTCTTGGAATGGTTCCCCAGTATAGACAGCAGCTTTGTACGTGTGTGAGCTTAAAACAAAATGCACTCTTACAGACTGGTAAATTCACACGGAACAATTTCTGAACTTCCCTTTTAATTTATAGTGCTCTAAGCAAGAATATGTAGGAAATAGGAGTAAATTGATGGAATTTTGTTCCCTAGATCTCTCTTACTAAATACTCTGCAATATCCAAATGAGATAATGTATTTTAACAAGCCAATGAAAAATGAGGTAATTTCCAGTTAACAAATGTGGGAAAGATTTGACATATCTTAGGCACAGGAGTTTGCAGAACATAAATTCCTGCATGCTGTGCATCACAAATTGCTCTGTTTTCTGGTCTGGCTCTTTTCAGTTAGCCCAGGATGATTATAATTTCATTTTCCTGCATTATTATTATTTGCCATTCACACAGCCTTAACAGAGTGCTTGTTGGTCTACATATTGATAGAAAATCTGTATTCTACTGTTAAAGTTTTATGCTTTGACATATTTTTCAAAAGTGTCTCCATTTTTGAATTCTTACTTTAATCCATCATTGGCCTGATTTTCACCACCAAAATCTAATTTACAGTTAATGCCATTAACTTACAGTAATTTCAAAGTAAAGGAAAATTGTGGATGAAAATTGGGCAAAAGGACTATATGTTGAGCACTCCATAGAGAAGCATGTCAGGTTTCTTTATTTGGAAAATTTGACTTGAATATATCTGAGTTTCATGATAACTTTCTAAATTGTAAAACACTTTGAAATTATTCAAGTTGAAAGGAGTTGTGGCTCTGAGAATTTACTTAATAGCATGAGCTAATAACCTGATTTTTTTTTTAAATCAGGAACACATGTTTCTGAGAAACTTGATGTTATATGGCAGCCCTAGACAACACCAATGGCACATGGATGGCCATTTTGCACTGATTTTGCAGTTACTGTTAAATCATTTAAATCTGCATTTTAATACCTTAATTTAGTGTTTACTCATTCTTAATCCAAAAGATTTTGCAAAGTTATCTACACAGTCTTAGGGTACTTCAGCTGTACTTGTTTTCCAAAGACTAAATGTGATCCTACAAGCTGTTTCACCAGTCCTGAAATAAGAAAGTAATACATGAAGGATACAGGAATTGTTTAGCTAAATGTAAGCTGAACTATACTGTGTCTTTTATTGCATCACATAAAGATTCTTGAACATTGTTATTTGACCATATAGGTTTCTGAAATGCCATAAAAAAACATTTTCCCATTTCATTTGAAATTGTTATTCTTAACTTTTATACCCAGTTAACATCTTAAAAAATAGATTTGAGAACAGTTTTGTGGTACAGTAGTCAGAACGAGAATCTCTGAGGATATGTCATTTTAATTGTTTGCTTAACTTAGCTGTGAAATTTGACTCACCTTTTTGTTGCACTTGAGCCCACATTTCCTCTTCAAAATACATCAGTGCAGTTCCCTACTGCTAAGGTAATAGGCAGGAGTGTGTCTGATAATTTGCTTCATTGGAGTCCTAGTATTTTATTTCTTGCATGAAGGAAAGTGGCATCAGTATTTAGGTGTTCAGCAATAGAAGCAGAACAGGGTTTAAAAGAACTTAATTCATTGTGGTCTCTTTATGGACTGTAATCCAGTAGAACTCAATAATGTTTTGCAGTGAAAAAAGTACCATCAAAAGTAATGTTTGAATCTTTTTTAGTAGTATTGCACAGTTACGACTGTCTTTTTTAAGACATCACAGAGGACTTAAAGGACTATGACAGATAAATGCAGTCTTTAAAGCTACTCATGCATTCTTAATGGACAGCCTGTTAATTTGAGGTCTAGGTCAAGAATTTGAATGCCATTCACTAAACACCTCTTTGTCAACAAAAGCTAGTTTTCCCTTAGGGTAAATTGTAACTCATTAATTGTAATTAAATTAAACATATGCGACAACTAGAAAACCCAGGGTGCATTCTGTGTGGAACACCATTCTAGCAGTCCAGGGCTGAGTGCTGGGATGTTCAGGGGTTCTGCAATGAGCAGATAATATGTCTATACCTAAACAACACATTGAATAAAGAGGGCAAGTAGTAAATATCTTGCCTGTTTAATATATTCTTTAATTAATTTTCCACTGGATAATAAATATAAAAAAATTTGTAACATTAAATGTCAGTTGGGGTTTTTTGCAAATTTAAGCCAATAGTCATGGTATTCAATATATTTTGCATCCTGAATATCAACCAAAGAAGATATAATCAATTTTAAACCTGTATGTTTATGGCAGCAATTAAAGTGTGTTAACAGCAGAGACCTTCGTACTTGGGAGTTCTGTATAATCCATCCTCAGATCTGAAGTTAAATCAGTTTGGTTGTCAAAGATGAGTCCCTAATGGGCAGTGGTCCACATCACAAAGCCATCATGTAATTGCCACTATTTGGCATATTTGGCAGTGGCTATTAGGAGAGGCCCAGGACTGAGCCAGGACACTGAAGCATTGCATCATTGCAGGCTGGGGACAACAAACCAAGAATTGGGATGAAACAGATATACTGGTTTGGGCATGGCTTTTTTCAGGCAAAATGTGGAAGAAGATTTTATTCAAGAGATTTAGAGGCTTTTTTTCACTTATCTGCATGGTGAAGATTTCTATTTTGATCTAAACTGAAGTAGCTGGCTTTTGGAGGGGTTGAGTATTTTTATTTTTACAAAAACCTTTTTTTTACCCAGTAATTTTTTGTAATTATTATGAATCCATTAAATGCTTTGCATATCTTTGGGAGAAAGAATGGGGACTTTTGAATGCATTGTCTGCTTTCGTGTAGAAAAATATAGTGGGCTGTGAAACAGTGTGCTGAAATCTGATACACATGAGGAGAGAGATAGCTCTGGTGCATACAGATGCTGAAACTGCATTTGTGAACTGAACAGTAAGTGGTTAACTTGAAGACTGAGGACACTCAAAAACAGTTGATAACTCTCCTTGTATTTTTGTTCAGCTGAGATGTGTGCTTATAAAAATTCAGTTAACATGCTCTCTGCAGTTTCCTAGCTGCAACTCTGTTGGGAGCACGTCTCTATTTAAAACACGTGTGTTGTTTAGCATCACCATTTGTATCAAAATCCCCACTGTGAATAGTCAAGTGACAAATATTAAAGTGGGGAACCGTGTATAAACAGGAGTGCTAGGCCCCTTTGAATGTGCTTGGAGAATGTTAAATGGAGTGTAGGGGGAAGATATACCTCATGGAGGGGAAGATATACCTCCTCTCTCTCTCCTATGTTATTTACTGAGGAGAAATATAATAATGTGTGTTATTATTAAACATCCTGGTATTGCAGATGCATGAGCTCTACATTAAAAATAATCCATGAACTGCTGCACCTAAGGCTTCTTTCACCTTACTGACTTTATAATCCAAGGGTCTCTCTCACCTTCATCATTGATCTAGTCATGAGGAGAAGAGTGTCTCATCAGCATCAGACATACTGCTTTCAGAAATTCTGACTCAAGGAGACAGGTTCCCTAACAGACTGCCAGTACTGTAAAAAGTTTGAATCTCTCCCTGTGGTACAAAATGCAAGCTACTGTGCAACTGATATGTGAGAGTACGTGAGAAATGCAAACTCCCAAAGAAGGTTGCAAAGCAGAGGCAAACAGGAAGGTAAGTATCAGGTTTGCTTCCTTTGCTGGCACTAGAGACATAATCATGAGAAGAAACCATTGCCTGGAAGCTAAGCAAACCTCAGTGTGAATGTGTGCTCTGTCACAACTTGCCCCTGGGGTCTTGCAGTTAATAAACCAGCTACCACAGGGAGCTACCTTTTCCTACTTCGAGTTAACATGTAGCAGTGCTTAGGAGTAATGGCCACAAGAGTAGGAATTATTGCATTAGTTGACAAAGCTTTGCCCAGCTTTCATTCAGTTCTTGTAATGGAGCTTGGCATGAATCCCTGTTTCTTCATATCTCCTTCTTTTTTCAGTTTGCTTCCTTTGGAGAGCTTGCCATATCAAAAAACCTTTCCAAGAAATGGCTGTTTAAGCTCTGGAAGCCTCTGTTCTACTAATAGGCAAATGGAAGCTGGGTGGGATTATACACGCACCAGTCTCAAAAACGACCTCTGAAATTCTTTGCTGTGTCCTCTCTGTGGTAAGTTCTTCTTCCCCTTTCTCTATTAGTGATCCTTGTCCTGTTGGCTCAAGTCTCTCACCTGTCTGACACAGTGTATTTGTGTGACTGAATGATGATCAGGAGGTGGCATACCTGGTTTGCTTTCCAAGATGTTTTAGACTCCTCAACACAAAATGTGTGGGGTACACAGCTGGTCACTTTGTTCTCTGGGGCTTTTCCCCCTCTGATTTACAACATATGAAAAAACCTGCTTTTTGAGTCCTGACATTCCTTGTCTGGAAGTCAGATATATGAAGAAGATGCTGCTCACAGTCCAGCAGGTACCACTCCTCTGTAGGCTGGTTGAACCGAGAGCATTATAGTGTTTTCTGACCATGCATGGATGCAGCCTTTAAGCTGCCCATCCATTTTCCCAAACTTAAAGGTTTACATTAACATTTACCACTGTGGCCATGGCCCTTGACCACAGCTCCTTATCTACCCAGGTGGCCATAGGGTACTCAATCTCATTGGCCTTTCTTACGGAAAATGACCTTTACTCATTCAGCTGGGATACATTACAAAATTTAGGTTTTGAATCCCATCAGCTCTGTTTTTATCGATGTTGCAAAGAAAGAAAAAATACTTGACTGGTTTTAGCCTATCTGGTCATCTCAAAAAACCCCCTTTTTTTTACTTCTGCAAATACCAGGCATCCCATAGCCTCTATCAAGCCATTTGTAATTATACCATGATGACAGTGATCACAGCTTTATCACTGTGGTCACAAGAAAATAATGGAGCTTCAGTAAGTACAAGCAAAATACCCCTTGCTGGCACCCTTGAGGGGCTGCTTGTGACCAGAATCTAAAGTCAGGAAGGACTGCAGTGGACTGATGGAGTGGTCACAGCCTCCTCCCATCATCCCAGGTTGGTCAAAACCTCCCTTCCCACCCAGAATAAGCGTGGGCATGAGACAGCAATGCCACTGCTTCTGATTTCACTAAATGTTCTACAGAATCTTCCACAGATGTGAAGAACAGGAAATCACGGCTAAAGCTAGTAAAAAAAATATAGTTCACACTGAGAGAAAGCACTGATGTAAGTAATACATCTTACTCAGGGGTTGATGTTACTTGGCTTGGGGGTGTTGAATTTCTGGCTGTCTGGCTATATGATTGCCACTGTTAAGGACTGTCAACTATCTGTGATTTGATAAATTATGTGGGTGCTCTACTTCTCCATAAAATGAAGTTTTATGCAGATACATCGGTGCCATGGGAGATCATTGCTAGGTTTTACCTCTTGTGTAAGCATCTCCTGTTCAAAACATTAGATCAGACGTTACTGATAACACTTTTCAATTGAAAAAAAAATTTAGCAGGTGATTTCTATGCCTGTAATAACTCTGAGAAGATATTTGTAACTAACAGTATTATTTGCTTTCCTGTGTCAAGAACTGATGACATTTTTCTATGGGAGACTGAGTGTATGAGTGTATCTGTATTAGACTGCTTCTCATGTCAAAAACCTTCACATTTCTTGGCAATTTCAAACAAAACTAACGTTCTTTTCTACTTGCTTCGTTTACTATTGGATTATACCCACTAAGAGACAAGACTAGAAAGGGAAATTATCTCTGAATGTACAAAGAGAATATTAACAGCCAACTTCAGCAATTTTTATAATGGTTTTGTAACAGCTGCTCATATTGTCCCATAATGATGACAAATGGTGACTCAAAAAATTTGCATTCTCAAGGAAGGTGGAACAGAAAATCTTGCCTCGTGAAAGCTGTGTACAGGATAAAGTGTTCCTTGCAGGGACAGCCAGACTTGCTGCATGCTGATCAGCCTCACCTGTTGACAGAACTGGAGCTGCCCTCACTAACACTCTTCTGCATTTCAAATACCTTCAAAAGATTAATTTCTTAAAAGCAATGGTTTTTTAAAAAGCAGTCATTAAAGTTAGCTATGTTGCCACTATTACATATATGATGTTTCCCTGGTGAATGAGTTCTTTGATGCAACCTCCACCTCACCTGAGACAGAGCTGGATGTGTTGTGCCAGCACCTGGTGCAAACACGCTGTGGGGACACAGCCATGGCCCACGCCCACCCCGAGGCCCACGGCCACCCCAGAACACACCATGAGGCCCTGGGGGACACCTCGGGACTGGGCTTTGGGCACAGCAGTGCTCTTGCCTCAGGTGGCACCAGGGTAACAATCCTGCTCCTGCAGACCTTGTTAGGAGGTGCCAGTGACCTAATGCACCTCCACAGGTGTTCCCCCTCCGGAGCACCTGAGGGAGGCTACAAGAAGGGGCCCCCTCAGGGGCCAGGAGACTGAGACACGGCAGTGGGGTGAGGGAGCTAGTCCCTGGGTCTGCCAGAGCTGATGAGGGCAGAGATGCTGTTGTACTGCCAGACAGTAGGGCTTGACAGTGGCCTTGGGGTGTTGACTCATGCTCTGGAGAAAGGGCTTGTGTGTGCAATGTGCAGGTGTCTTGTGCCACAGGGCTGCTGCAGCTGTGAGGGTCCTGCCTTGGTGGATCCCAGAGTGAGGGGTGCCTGCTGTGACCTTCTGTGAAGAAGTTAAAGGGCTTTTTATGAGGGCTGTGCAAGCTCAGGTTTTTGTGCTTACTCCATGCTGACAATGGCCCAGGCTGCTCATTTCCCTATGAGGCCATCATGACTGAAGTGAGCAGCAGGCTCTCATCTCCTCCATCTTCCAGACAGAGCTCTCTCTGTGTAACTTATGAGCTTAGTGGCCGTAATGACTCTGGGACAGAAAAAGAAATACTTCAAGGAGCTGCACTGACAAAAGAGGGTGGATAAAAGGCATCATCTGCCTTTCCATGGCAGACTGCATAAGGACACTTGAACGCCAGAGTGGTGTGCGGTGGCTGCTGGGCTGTCTGAGGAGAGCAGCTGAGACACAGGTAAGAGATCTGTTGGCTACTGTGGGTGCTCACCCCTGCTTTGGTTTGTATAATTGAATTCTCCTGGACTGAAGGACTGTGTAGCTCCATGATGAAAAACAGTGAAGCAATTGATGACAGAAAATATTTAAGAACATAGGGAATGTAGTAGAGATATAGGGAAAAGGGCAGTGTTGCCACATCCCTAGCTGCGGTACCCTTCTCCTGCTTTGGTTCCTTCATTTTATTTTCTTGGTTGTTTCTATGAAAAGCAAAGGCTAGGAAATTCAGAAACAGTGAAGTATAATTAAAGTAAGGCATTTCACCTGTTGCTAGAGTTCTTGTTTGCTGTAAGGTCGGGAGACAAGTATTAAAAAACCTGATCTTCTTAAGGGTTGATGCTACTGTACAGATTAAGGGATAAGATATTAAACAGCAGAGTTATTAACTGTTTTGCATCTGGTTTTACAAATGAAGATGACAGAGATTTACTTAAACTGCATCAGATGTTTAAGTCTAACAGATGAAGATTTAGGAAGTGTGCAGATTGACACGAGTGATGATTAAGAAAAGCTTACAGGCTCTAAACCCTATTAATGTTTCTGACAAATGGCAAGTGATCCAAGAAGGATATGCATAAATGTGGTTTAAAGGAGTGAGGAAGACTCTGGAAACAGGCAGAACTCTGCCTCTGGAAACAGAACAAGGACTGCTTGGTTTGATTTTGGGCCCTGAACATCTTTGCAAGGATAAAATTAACTTTGACAAACTCCCAGCTTTTTAGACACGTTTAATTTACCCTCTCCTCTTTCTGTGACCTATTAGCTCTGAATTTGTTTCTTACAAGTCTAGCACTGGTTGTGCAGTATTAAGAAGCACTCTGTGGCCTGCATAAGTCAGATTTGAAAGGCAAACCTGGGTCATCTGGTTTATATGTAAGAAATAGCTCTTATCCTGGAACTCCATTCTTACTTCAGCTGAAAGAGAAAGAACTTATAATGTGGACCTATGGGGTTTTGAGGAAATCATTATTTTCAGTGTAAGATATAAAACTATGGCAGAAGCTTTACAAAATTAGCAGAAATACAAGGATTTTTGTTTGAAAATGGTATTTTTGCGTACTGAGCTAAAAGCATCTTTGCATCTGAGAACTCTTAGAATTAGTATTTGGTAATAGTTACCTTGTCTTTTTTTCCGGGACCTGCTCTATCACTTCTGGAAAAAAAAAAAAGGGGGGGAAGGCTAATCCATACAGATGGCCTCAGGGGTGGGGGAGATGCGAAGAGGAGTGTGTTTGAAATCCAACAAAAAATAGAAGGGGCTAAGAGAGAGTTTCAGAAGTTTTTGGGGAAGGAGACAGGCAAGCCCGTGTGATTGGTGATAAAAAGTCTGAAATAGAGGCAAGGAGAGAAATAGAAGGTATGTGGCAAGAGGAATTTTATCTGCTCCCCACCAAGCCTGGAGAAAGAGGCAGCTGTAAGTAGTCAGCTGGCAAGTATTGTGAAGGAAGTGGGAAGGAGTTGGTGCCAGTATGGTGCTGGCACTGGTTGGGAAACCTTGTGAGAAGAGGGAAGGAGGAAGCCCTGTGGCAGGACTGGAGATGCAGTAAATTATGGGCTATTGGATGTTATTTTGGTGAAAGAATAAACAATATCAAGGCAGGGTGAAATGCTGAGGTAGAAGGAAAGGTGTGGCCACCCTCCCCTATCCTTATGGGAGGGAAAGTGGAGTAAAATAGCAAACCTGGTTTTCATGATGGTTTGTTTTTCTCTATTCAGTTTCAAGTCTGGATAGTCTGCCCTACTTGGTAAGGGTTCAAGAATTCCACTGGCTTCTTTCTGTTCTTAGTCACAAGTGTGTTTCTTCTGACTTCTTCATTTTTCTCAGTGCCCCCACCATCCCTGAAGAGTCTTTTTTATCTGTGAAAATGCAAACTGAATAAAATTTGTGCGAGCTGTCAAAGGTGTTGTCCTCTTGTAGCTTCCATGTGGAAAATTCTTACTTTTTCTCTTTTTGTGCTCAAAATACTACTACAAGGATATAGTAGTGTGTCAAATATTATACAGCCTTATGTACCTTTTGATTACAACAAATAAAGGTTGAAGGTGGTTGTTGCAACTGAATTCACAGAACTTTTTAAGGCAACATTTAGAAAGTAGTACAGTGATCAATGTATTTTAACAGTTAGAGCTGGAGAAATAAAGGGCTGTTTTCCCCCTGGTATAACCTAACAGGGCCACAGCAATGTCTGCCCAGGGAGTCCTGGCTCACAGTTCTGATTAGAGGGGGTTTTCTCCTGAGACACTTTTGGAATTGTTGCTTCACTTTTGAAGATGGTCAGCTATGTGTCAGAAGTAAAGCAATGTTTTCCTGAAATTGTATTTTTGGTAAATCTTTTCTTTTTCTACGGAAATTGTATTTTAGGTCCTGTTAATCCAGCCTCTCCAGATACTGCCTCTTCATGTCTCTGTGATACATTATCTGAGAAACAGAATTACTGTAACTGAGGTTCTTATACAGTCTTAAGCTACATACCCTGAAAAATGACCCTGATGATTTTGTTAATTTGCAGAGATAATAGTTTCAAGAGAACTTGTTGCTGAAATGATGACTGAATTCTTTGTTGCTACAAAGAGTTGGACTGTTATTTTACATCTGATCCAAGAGTAAATACTCTGCATTTTTTTTCTAGGTATGGGTGTCACTGTCTTACTTCACTGTACTCAGGTTACTAAATCTGATTGAATATTTTAAAATTACCATTTTATCAGAAAATGTGGTTTACCAGAAAACTACATAACAGTGAAGTGTTATCACCCTAGGACATATGTGTATTTGCAGACCTTATGTGTAACCAAGTGATTGGGCACAGGCTGTCAGGGTGGCCTTTCATACTTTGATAACCTTGATATTTGCATTATTGACCATGCTAAGGGACTTCTTTTACAAATAAGCAATAATTTGCCAAATATGCCGAGTGAGGGAGGACTGGGGGAAATGGAGTCCTGCTCCCTGGCAGCAGGTTTAGCTGTATAAATGTGGGAAGCTGTGTCGCCGTCTGTAAGGGGCACCACTCAGTGATCCCTCCTGTGCCGGGGGCTAGAGGAGGGCAGAGGGTGCCTTCCAGGCTGAGCAGCAGGAGGTGAGCAAGGCATTCCAGGGGGCATCAGGGCTCACTTTGTAAGGTGGGGTTGGTACAGGATCTCTCTGCCTGCTCTTCATGGAACATGGTGATTGCAGCAAAAGTGCATCTGAGGTGTTTCCTGTGGGAGAATGTTACCTCATGGCTATGAGCTGATAACTTGGACCACAGACTGTTTCCAGGGCTATAAATGATTTTTAGCCTTTGAGACTTAAGGGGAAGTTCAGCTGCTGGGCCAAGATTACAAAGTATAACTTTAGGGGGAGATGTACTGTGTGTGGTAAAAATCTTCAAGAAAGAAAGTTTTAAATTAAATTTTTTCCATAAAAACTGATTTGAAGGGTGCAAAGGAAGCTTAAAGAGAAAATGTAAATGACTTTGACTATGTCATGGCTCAGATTTGTTCTTAAAACTATTGCAGTAGCTGGAATATGTTAAAAAGCCGAGGCAAAAATTCTGAAAACTCCTCTTAAAAGGTCAATTAAAACTGGGAAGCAAATTACGATACAAATAAGTTTGTTTTTTTAAGTTAACTACAATAAAACATAACAATGTGCTTTTAATATACTAGAGCAGATAACACACACAGGAGTATCCCTATTTTAATTTTAAGTCCTGTTCCCGTCCCGGTGCCGCTGTGATCGTAGCGTCACCAAAGACTAGTGACCAGTAATGAATGTGTCGCACTCGAAGATCCCTCCAGGGTTCTGATTCAATCTTTTGAGTTATAGGATCAGGACAAAATGAACTATTTTTCAGGCTTGTAAATATGTGACAAATGACAGTGCAGGAACTATTGATTCCAATCACACTGATACAATGTTTCATAGTCAGGACAGACCCGCTTTACAAATTACTTGCAAGTTGAAGAGCAAAGCCATACATAACATGCTTCAAACTGTATCAATCTTCTAGGGTGTTTCTGTCAGGAGTTGCCTTCGGATTTGAATAAAGTGCCCAAAATTGAAATGTGTGTTTTAAATATTTTTCTGGATTAAGTCAGTGCAGCAGTGCTTTGGCTTGGAGCTGAGTCAGTGAGACTTGGGCCCCTTGTGCAGGGTTGGGGCTCGTGTACAGCAGCGAGCACACGCTGTCATTTATCTAATGCTGACAATGTTTAAATAGCCTGTAAATGTGAATAATGGGCTCTTCTCTCTGTAGAGATTGTTACTGCAATTATTGCAGTACAAGAAACATCTAAAGATGAGTCCAGGACATGTCAGCTGACTCTGAGGGGCAAGTTAAATTTTTGGGGAATTTCTTTAAACATTGGGCACACTGTAATTGAATTTTCTATTTCTAAAGCCAAGATTGTAATGTGATGTAATTGTGATAAAACCCTTTATTATGAATATTTAAGATTGCAGACTAATAGATTATTGTTACCCTCTTGCTAAAGAGAGTCAATAACGAACAAAGAAAAACTCATGTTGCATGCACATGTTGAATACACAATTTTCTCCTGGGGGATGCTTGGAGGAGCCAGCTGCATGTGGCAAGTTAGGAGTGTTACTTAATGTATTAATGAAAGCTGCCTGAATGCCGTGGTAATGAAGGCAATATATAATGTATACAAAACAGAAAAAACACCTCTAGTCCAGTGCCTGTTGGATAAAAATAGCTTTCTTGCTGGTAGCTATTTGTTATAGCTAGGGACCTACACCATTGATAATTCTTGAAATCTCCCTCTGCTGTTTACCAAAGTCAAATGAAGGCTGGAAATAGAACACTTTTTTTAGTTGGGGATAAAAATTACAGGAGGTTTACAAGAGCTAATTTGATTAACTGATAATAAAGGACCTACAATATTTTTTTACTGGGACATAAATAGCTTTACCTGAGAACAGCCCCTGGTCATTAGTAGTCATCTTCATAGTTGCAGCAGAAGAACAATAAAAAGAAATATCCATGTTTCTAATGAATTATCATAGTGCACTTTTGGTTACAGAAAGAGTTGCATTCATTTGAACAACGTAATCACTATTTCTGTTTCCTGCCTCACTACCACTATGCAGAATTCAGCCCTAGTTCACCATACTTATCACATACCTTAAAGGAGCCCTGTGTGATGATTTATTATGGACGTTTTTCCCTGCTACTTCAAGGAATAAGCCATCTGTGTACCATAAAGGTATTATGAAAAGCTTTACAGTGTTGTCTGTGAGGCAGATCTAGGCAGTCAGTACAAAGAGCAGCTCTTGGTTTAGAAGGTACTTGTACCACTGTGAGCCCTCTGGGCCAGCTGGGATGTACTTCCAGCCTTTGCTTCACTTGCTTTCCCCTCCTTCTAATCTATTTTTCTTTTCCATCAAAGTGTGATAAACCAAAAAGCAAGAGAGATTAGGGAAACAGTAATGCTACAACCAACCTCTCATTAGAAAGTCAAGCTTCTGGCAAGGCTGTAATTAATTAGTGTTTTGTCTGACCACATAACTATATCAAGCCATATTATTGGCTCAGTCCACCCAAGCCAGGTCAAGCTTCAACTACTGACCTCACTAAGTGAAATCTTGGTCAGGAAGCTATTTTAACTGCAGCAGGCTTCTAAATCTAGGCTGTGATTGCCTGGAGTTGGCTGTGCAGGCTGTAGTTATAACCCAGTCAATGCACCAAAATTCAGCTTTGCCAAGCCAGGCTTGCAGTTTCCCGAGTGAATATTTCCTCAAGCTGGAATCCATTTTCTTTGCTGCTTCACTTGATTGATCAATGGGTCCCATTCAATGATAATATTGACTTAAACTATCTCAGAATGTCAGATGAAGTTCATAATTCTCCAGTCTACAGGAGACAATGGTAATCATCTGCACTTCATAAACCAAGAGCACAAAATGCATAGAGATTTTATTTACTCCTTTGCCAAATCTGCAGGAGATGCTGCTTTAGTGCTTTGCCAAGGGTTTAGGGTAATACTTAATTGCAACCCTTTCACTAGCTTCTGTTATTCCTGGAACCCTGTGCTTGATATTCCTTAAACGGTTAGGCTCACAATTTCTGTTCCAATATTGAAAGATAAACCTGTTTGTTTGGTGTTTTATGCAGCAATTGGTTTTTGATCTGTTGCAGTGTGAGAGTGTGTTGGCATCCATACTTTGAAAAGGGAGGTTCACTTATGCCTTTTTATTCAAACAGCAAGTGAAAATGCAGTAGTATGTTCCAAATCCTCTTTACAAAACACCTGTAAGGGTTACAGCAAACCTCAGAAAAATCACATTCAAATATCAGAGGTTCTTTTGTTACTTCAGTCAATTTAGACTCAAATTCTGTATTGTCATAGTAATCTTTACTTGATGTTAGCTAGGAAAAAAAATTTTAAAGGACAAGAAAAACTTTGACTCCCTTTTCCTACAAGTTGTCCATGGAAGTTTGACATTGCTGGCTTTCTTTGCCTTTGAATGATACAGTACACAGGGTAAATTTTACTGATGCAAAGCTGTAAAAAACCAGAAAATTTCTTAGCAGATTAGATTTCTTCTCCCTTAGCATCCCCAACAGTGTTGCTGCTGATGAAAAAAACAGCTGCTGTGGCAGCTCTGTAAGAAGAGGGGTGGACCTGGCTCCACTTGCCACACTGCACTGGTCATTTCGGCTGATGCACTGGCAGAGTTCTCACTATGTGTAAACCTGAACAAAAAAATGTTTCCAGTATGTCTGTGGGAAGGGGAAATAGAACAACGCTGTGACCCTTAGCTTTATGCTCTCAAAAACACTTAGTGACTCCAGGTGAGAACTTTCAGGAAAACCACAATTAAATCTTTTTCTACTCATGGTCTACAGAGTCTGCATGATCTCTTTGCTGTGTGTACTCGGGTTGGAAATGTTATCCAAAAGCTCTGGGAGGTTGTATGACTAAACTTGCAATGCCTCCTTGGGTAAAGCAATTTCTGGAACTGCCATCCAGTGCGTAAAATTCTGTTCCTGAGAACCGAATTCCTAATGACTATAAACTTTCATCAAGTTGTTAAGCAAGCTTTATTACTCTAGGAATCATAGAGTGGTTCAGGATGAAAGGGACCTTTGGATTTCATCTTGTCCAATCACTTTGCTCAGGAAAGACCACCTAGAGCTGGTTTCCCAGGACTGTGTTCAGGTGGCTTTGGAATATCTTCATGAATGGATATTCTACAACCTCCCTGGGAAATCTGTGCCAGTGTTTGGTCACCTTCACACTAAAAAAGTATTTTCTGATGTTCATGCAGAACCTCCCGTGTTTCCATTTGTGTCCATTGCCTCACGCCCCCTCAACGGGCACCACCGCAAGGAGCCTGGCTCGGTGTTGTTTGCACAGTCCCTTCAGGTGTTTATATACATTAAGTTCACCCCCTCACCTTCTCTTCTCTAGGCTAAACAGCCCCACATCTCTCAGCCTTTCCTTATAGAAGAGATCCTATCATCCCAATCCCTCAATCATCTTTGTGATTCTGTTGGGCTATCTCAAATATGTCCCTATCTCTTTGCAATGTAAACTTGCCAATTCCTCGACCCTCGTCTGAGATCTGTGTCTACACATTTGGGCTTCCAGTCTGACACCTCCTTTCCTTTTAACAACCCATACAATTGTTAGAAAACTGGTACCTGCATCTCCTGCAGCATTCCATTCCCAACTGTCGTGCTCTCTGCTACGTACTCAACCATACGGACTGTTACTTGCTAAACTTAAGAATGTCATAAAAGCCTTTAATCTGTTAATTTATCATGGCATTAAAATTAAAATCCAACTTTATTCTATCCTTTAAAATGTGAGATTATGGCCTTGATGCAGCCATATTAGTGAAGTGAACCTTAGGGATTCACAGCAGTGGCACCCAGAGTCCCAGTGCTCCTGGAGCCTGGATGGCTGGTGAGAAGGGATTATGTCCTGGCAGGGGTTTTTCACAGTCCTGGAAGGGATATCTGCTGTCTCTGAACTGACACAATTGCAAGGCTGCTCCATCTGCATGCAGACCTTGGGAGTAGCAGATGGCTGACTGCTGTTGTTAAACTGTGCATCTTTCCCTGAAGAATTAAGATTGTCTAAGTGTAATAACCTTTCCTTTTTTATCTCAGAATTCTTCTTAAACAACCATTAAGAGAGGGAAAGCTACTGATAAAACATTATCCCTTCATCTTGGCTACTTATTTAGATAATTTTTGAACTTGGTATGATACAGACAAAGAAAAATTTAAATATTAACACCAAAATTGGAGGAAAAGCAAGGAAAAAAATCTGATTAGTTTAAATGGAGATCAAGTGAACTGCATGAATAAAGCTCTGGCGTGTAGTCTTTCTACAGTTATTAAGAAGGGAACATGTATTACTTATTACCACTTTGGTCCTGCCAGGATTTTATAACATCACTAAATGATCCTCCCATAACCTCTGGCTCCTTAGCATTTTTCCTCACTCAGAAGGAATGTTCTTTATCATCCATGAAAACATAAAAAATTATTTCATTTAAAATTAGATATGTATATCCTCAGGTGTTCTGCTATATTTCATTAATACTGAGTAATGTCACCCTTCTAAATGATGAAATCCATCTCTAATAGAGCAATATTTTTGAAAGATGTAATAAAGTGGCCTTTGAAGTGTCCACTACTTGTAAATTCATTAGATATTACTTTAATTTTAATGGCATGAAGTGCAGTAATACTTTGTTGCTCATTCACTCAGTACTCTTCTACTGACAAAATATAATTTAATCGAACTCATATTCTCAAAATTTGTATCTGTTTTTCAATTTAGAGTTTCCAGAATCCTGTATATATTGCTATTTTATTCAGTGCTTAATGCATTATTTTGCACAAACAGGCAATGTGCCGTTATTAATAGTCCAGTTTTTAAACCATATCAAGCCACCTCTCCCAGCATGACACAAATTAACTATTGGGGATCTAAACCAGAAATCATTGATAGATCATAGTCAGGTCTTCAGGGCTAGCTTGAATCATAGTGCTAGGGGTGAAAGGTCAGAACTTCAAATACTTCCCAATTCGTTATTTCCTTTCTTAATAACATTCACTTAGGTACAGCTGTTACTAGTTCCAGGTCCAAATGTGTGGCCTTGTTTGATAAAGATAAGGTTTCACTCAGGAATACTTATGTGCAGTTTCTCCTTAACTTTGTAGCTGAAGCACTTCAATGGTCAAACCCATTGCCGGGTCACTTGTACTCACCACTCACACACAGCCACCCAGTGCACCAGCACATGCGTCAAATCCTGAGCAGGGCAGGGTAGAATAGGAAAAACTCCCTTTGCCACTCGGTAATGAGCTATTTTGTGTCTATTTAAAAAAAAATTAGCTGAAAATTGAGAGTTAAGATGGTCCTTGACTGAAGTGAATTTTCTCATCCCATTCGTGGGGAATTCCATGAACTTCACTCTACACAGGAGCAGGACCCAGGTCTGTATTAGTACATGAGCCCTTGTAGAGGTTTGCTCTTTCGAGGCATGTCCAGGAGTAGAAAGGACGTAAGCAAAGTGCAGTAATCCCTTCGTGGCAGCATGGGTCCCCACGGAGCCAATCCCCTTGGTGTGAATAAGACCAACCCACTGGCTCATCCCGTGTTTTACGAGGCTGCAGAGCCCAGCAACTTGTTGGGTGTGGGGGTGGTGTGTGTGGTGGGGGCTCTCTCGCCTGTTCTGCACAGACATGAGGTCCTGAAGGGCTACTCTTGTGAACACCTTGTCCTGGTCCAGACCTTGTGCCAGGCTTTTCCCCTCAGCAGAGCTTGCACGGTTTGTCAGAACTGGTGTGTTGAAACACTTCTAAAGTGGAGCCAAGTGTCACTTGCAGGGTGTTCTCCCAGGAGGCAAGGTTGGTGTCGTGACTAGTAGTCTCTTAAAGGAGTATTTTGTCATTTGCTTGTGCCAATGTTTTTGGAAGCTTAATTTAATCAATAGTTTACAAATGGCTGGAATTAAATGTCAGGTGAAATTTCAAAATCTGGGTAAATGCATTAACTTTAAACAGAAGCTCTCCTTTCCTGTTCCAGGTAAACAATTAGTGTTTGGCCTTCTCTAATTTTGTTTTTCTTTCACGTGTTTTTATTTCCAAATAATTTTTTTTACTTTTTTTGCTGATAGGAAATATATCATGGTTCTTTTTATTGGGTTTTTTTTTAAACAACTGTAGTATTTTTGTGTTTTATTTCATTTTGACCTCACTCTCAACCCACCAGCCCTTAAGCCAGGAAGTCACTGCCCTATGGTGCAGTGCACTCCCTGAGTACAAAGCCTATTGCTTCCTCCTTGCAAAACTTGTGGGGTTAACCCTGCTTAGGTAACAGCTGAAAGCACACCTGGGCCCTGGCTGTAGCTTCCTCCTGGAAATTCACTGGCTGCCAACAAAACTTTGTGTTTCCCAGAGAGAGGAACACTTTATTTGCTTTCCCAAAAAGAACTTGCAATTCTGTCATTGTTTGTCTACTTAAAAAAATATTGTTTGCTGTTAATCTTGGCCACATCTTGTTACTATTTCTGAAAGTTCAGATGTGTCTTTAATACATAAAAACTGTGTTAATAATCAGCTTAATGAGTTGTATGTGTTCATTCTCATTCTTCAGCACACTGAAAGAATAAAATAGGTACAACTACTAGTATACATTGCAAATGAATTTTTGGAGAGCCATTGTATATTTTTTCTGTCTTTGCTGAAGACTTTGTTCATTAAATGTTGTCTTTTTCCTTTTTTGCCAGATATACTTTTATGTGATCAACTGAATGAATAATTCCAAGTCGCTTTCTACCTCTGAATTTTTTTTTTTTTTGCGTAGCATGGCACCCAGAATACTGTTGTTTTACAGTTCAACATTAATTCAAGGGAGCAGATAACATTGTTTACTTGTCATGGTGCTATAATACCTCCATTGTTTTTTCTCTTGTTTAGTATGTGACTCTAGAGAGACAGTGAATGTAATTTGCTTCTAGCTTTTCTAAGCAGAAACATATGAAGTGTCATTGGTCAGTGGTAGTAGATATGTTCACAGCTTTATAACTAAAAGTTGTGTAATTTAAAAGAGAACAGAAGGCTATTGAAACATATGGTAGGTCATTGTGATTGACCTTACAAGCATCCAAAGTGATTTCAGGGCCAAAACTTAATCAATAAATTCAGTTTCTCTCTAGAATAAGTTTATTTCTGTCATTTTCAAGAGGTAATCTGTGTGCATCTGAATTCTTATCAGTGCTTCCAGGTATAAAACTTTGGATGCACATTGTGCTCTCAAGCTGAAACTTGGGATGTGACATTGCACTGCACGCAACCAGAGCTGGGGTCAGTAGAGAAGCAGAGCAAAGCTCGTGTGCACATGATCAGTGTAAATTGAAACACAAACACAATTTATGTATAAATTGATCGCCCTTTCACTATGAGAAAAATCCTAATCAGAATATTAAAGCAAATGTTAATGTACATACAGTCAACATAACTGAGATTTTTCCTATAATGTTCATTGATTGTTAGTCTCCTCAATTCTGACTTCTACAGCTTGCAGTTTTCTGTTTCATTCAACTTCAGAGGGAGGATCAGGTGGAACAATAATAGGAATGAAGTCTAATTTGAGTAAAGCAGAAATGATGAAATTAAATAATTAGCTCAAATTATTTTAGATTGAGGCTAAAAAATGTGTAGGTTGTAACTGCTGTCACCACCAACCCTGCTTCTGCAGAACAGCTAATGATCTGAGATGGTAGGCAAGAAATAACTGGTTTGAAAAGCTAAATCTTGAAACCAAATTAGTGCGGAAGTTAAAGTTACATAATATTTCCATAAGTTCTGATTTGTCTGTAAATACACACTAGTGCAAAGACTTTAAAGGAGTCTTTCCATTCATTTATTTATAATGGGATTATTTTAGTATACACTATAGAAGGGATTTTCCATGCATCAGCTGCTATTGTATGACCATACATAATTGGGTCTAAGTGCTTACATCAGCTGCCTATTATGTGAAATTAATTTTTGGAACATATGCTGTTGTATTTATACCATTGTTGTTTCATGCTAGATTAATTCTTCAAGGGTTATAATCACATGACACTTATCATTTTAATTATGCCTCTTTAGTTGCAACATATGACAGCTTTTGACTTCTCACCCTCTCCTTCTACATGTGTGACAGATAAAATTATTAATAAATGCCTGTTTATTATGTAGTTATGCTGTACATGTCCACAGGGTGTAGGTTGGCCTCATGTATTTTACCCAGAGTACAGTGTCAGCAGAGCCTTTGTGGTTTGCTAATGAGCTAAATCCTGCTAACACCACACACACTCTAAACTGCCAAAAGCCCTTTACACATTCAAACACGTACAAAGACTCAGCTGGGTCCTTTGTATAAAAGATTAACTCTTTATTCCAATTAAAGATGAGCTGGCCTGACATGGTCCAAACAATTAAGAAATGGAAGAAATGAACAAAATGATGAGCAAGGTGGTTTCATAGGATCATCCAATCTTGTGATAGTAGACAGATCTTTTTGCAGGTTTTTGAACTTAGTGGGGAGAAAAAGTTGGGTTCTTGAGAACACTTCCTCATGTTGGTCTCTGAGATCTGACATCTGTCAGACATCCTGATTTTGGCAAGTCTCATTTCTAGCAAGAAGCTAGTTTTGGCTGTAAGCAGGTGGAAAGGGAAGTGCTCTGGGATAATTTAGTGCTCTTACAACTCAATATTCTCTACACCATCACTCCTACTGAGATCTGTGTTGCACATTAATTGACTACATCTTCAATTAAGGGAAATGTTTATTAGTAATTTCAAAGCATTTTGGCTTTAAAAAAACTTTGAAACTGTTGGATTAGGAGCCTGCAGGCCAAATTTTCTTGTGCTAGTCTGTCTTTTTATTTAATTTTCTGTGTCACATTACCTTGAAACATCTGAAATGTGCAAAGTACATATTTTGTGGAACATTGCCAGCTAAAACTGGCCAAGTCACAGCCAAGGGCACTTTATACACTGAAAATGAGTAGCATGAACACAGTGCTGTCAATATGTGAACGAACAAAAATGTCTTTTCAGCAAGAGTATATTTGAGTGTCTGGTAGGTGGTACCTTTTCAGGTACAATTTACGTGGGTTTAAGTGCATACAGATAAGTAGTGTTGCTTTCAAGCTGTCTGTCTGATTCTGTGCCCAGCCCCACAGGACCCTTCTAAACTCTTATGCCTGAACTTCATTGCAAGCAACATGTAGTTGTATGCCAGCGTCTCCAGGAGCAAATTTCTAGTCTAAAATAAGCATAAATTTTTCTGATCTATTTAGAAATCCCTGACAGAAACCCCTCTGTGTAGGCAGAGATTGACTCTGGGCCTGTTTGCTCTCACCGTATCCAGGCCATCAGTCCTCAGTGTCTACCTGTGCCTACCTGCCTTCCAGCTGAGCACTCTGAGGCTCAGGTGTGGGGTGCCATGCTGGCTCTCCCATTCCCTAATGGCCTGCTGCAAGGGGAACAGCTTGGTCAAGTTTTAAACAGCTGGCACAAAGCAGGAAAACTATATGGACATTATCTTAGTCATTTATTTTAAAATTTCTAAATAAACGGTGTTTTAAAAGCTACTTGGCCAGGATAGTATTTCTTGTTAAAACAACTTTTAAATCATGTGTCCATCAAATATGTGTTTTAATACAGTTCTTGACAGAGACTGAACAAAACATTCTCATGTGTGTTACATATTCTTTTAAAAAAGCATTAAAAGTGTTGACAGAAAATTCTATGCCATAATATGTGATTTGGCAACCTTATGAAAAAAGACACCTTTTGAGTTAAGCACTACTTTCAGTGAGACATCTCAAAATATAGAGAAAGGTTTATTTGTTCTTTTTCAAAACCTAAATTGACTACTGTTCTACTTAAATTTGACCTAGTAAGATAAAAGAAAGCAAAATTTGTGCTAGCGTATCATTTCAGTGAATGGAGTTGCCTGCTTGGAAGCAAAGAAGTTCATGTAACCTGTCAGTATTTGAATCTGATTCCACAATTTTTCTTAGGTGCAGCAGTAAAGGCAGAAAAATCTTTAATTTGAACAAATTCTGTATAGTAATTTAAATGCCAAGAATGCTGATGAGATGACAGTGGGCATTTCAAAACCCTGTAACTGATACGAATTAAATGTCTAGGCACTTTTAAAAATCTCAGTGGTCACAATCTACTGTGTTAAATGTCTGAATACCTTTGGAAAAAAAAATAAAATCTGTAGGTTAAAATCAGTGGAAAATTCCTTTGATATCAAAGATGTCTCAATACTCTCAGGGTTGGATATAAATCTTCACTAAGCTTTAATGAAATGGGTTTTTTGAAATTATCTTTTGTACCAGTTACTGTAACTCGTTTGTCATATTTTATAATCATACAATCCAGCAGATTCCACCGCCACTTTGAAGGCTGGCACAGCATAACCTTCCCAGTGCCTCAGTTAAGGCATGTCCCTGGCAGCTGGGGGAGGGCTGGTTTTCTTGTTCTTGCTCTGCTTTTTTTACGTGCTCTGTTTTTTCACCTCCATAACCTTGTCTGATGGGCATCCCTCACATTTACAATGCCTGATGTGCTTCCTGACATCTGTTCAATTTGATTTTCTATAATTTCCATTGATGCCCCTGTTTTCCTGCCATTAAACTAGTATATTGCCCAGCTGTATTCTGGGTCAAGAGTGGGCAATCTTTTAAATCTAGTATTAGGTGAAATATTACTGTGGGATGGGAAGGGGAGGAGGGGGAAGACAAGGATTATAAAACTGACTGAAGGGCTGTCTGTCCTGGAAAGGGAAAGTATGTGTTTTATCTCGGAGAAGGGAAGAGAGGGAAGGTGCATGTATATTTAAGAGAAGAGTATAATATATTTCCCAGCACTGGAAGGCTGTGCATCACCAGCAGCTGAAATTCTGAGTCTGTAGTTGAGATGAATACAAGCAGACAATATCAACCTTTCTACCCCACAGTGACTAGCCATTGACCTTAACCCTGAAGGAAAGGGGCACTCTCACTAGGGGAATTGCATGCTTACTCAGCCCTAAGCCACATCTGAGCCAAAGCTGCCAATTTTGCCAAATTATGTGTGATGCTTTTGAAATGTGGACTATTGTCCACCAGGGACTAAGCTGGAATGACCGAATTCATTTCACTTAGGTTTTCAATGGCAATAACATTATTTTAAAAAAATACCAACTATAAAACATTTATCATTCTGATTTTATTCATCTTTGTCATTTACTTATTTCATGGTAGTTTGTAAAAGGTAGTGAAGTTAATGTCCCATTATTTCAAACCCCCAAGGTTAGATTTTCGGGCTTAAATTGAATTTAAAAACCACATGTATAGTTAATTCATACATTAAAAAAATTTCTATCCATCACGAGGGCCTTGAGCTTTTGCAGAGTTTTTCACATTTTACTGAAGTCGTTAAGAGCTGAAAAAGAGCCTGGAGATACTGAGACAGGCACTCTGAAATGCCCCTGAGCCACAGACAAAGAAATGCTTCCTTAGGTGAACCTTTACCATCCTTCTGCTGTACAGCATACAAAGCAAACTGAGGAGCTGATGCACCTTTAGGTCGTGGGTGCCAGGACTATCAGAACATCCTCTGACAGTGCTGCTGGCAAGTGTAATAACACAGCATTGAGTTAGTAGTGTGGGGGATTTTATTATTGTCTTTTTTAAGAAAACTAAGCCACAGACCTTTTAACTAAGCAACTTGAAGGTCTTCACTAAATCAACTGGTAAATTTTGAAATAGTTACTTTGTCAGGAAATCTTTTTTCCCTATGCTGAGAAATTTTTAGAACTTTTGTCATGTTTTCCTGCAGAAAATGGAAACTGGTCACAGAACTTACTGGCCTTGGAGACCTAATGATAATGTGTTTTGTATTAGTATTTTTTTGAAAATCAGACTTTCTTTTTTAAAGCAGTGAGGTTGTAGGAAAAGCCTGCTGGTTACTCAGTTTTGAAAAAAAGTAGAAAATGCCCAGACAAAGGAGCTGTGTTGTAAAGTGTCCAGCACAGGTGGAGAATGACTGTATTGGGTATGATCTTCAAGGCCTCAACTGTGAGTCCCCACACGTTTGGAAATGCCCATAAAGCTGTCTCTCATCTTGATGAGCTGCAGAATTAGAGACAGCCTTAAACTCTGTCTTGCTTCAGCACTCTCTAAACCTATTTGAGGCCATACAAGCTCTGAGAAATCAATTATTTGATAGCCTATTCCTCTGTGGTCAATTGCTTGCAGCTCAAAACTAACTTTTGGCAGAGCTGAGGATGAGCAGACGTAGAGGCAGCCAGCCCAAACATTCCTTTTGAACAAAGAATGAAATATGAGAATTACCCTGAAGTAACCAAGGGACCCAGGATGATATATCTTTGTTTAAAATCTAAAAAAAAAAAAATTTGATCTCCTCCCCAAAACTTTGTTTTTTCCCCCGTCTACAAAGGCCACACTGCTGTCATACAATGTTCTTTCTGGAGACTTCTCTTTGCTCAGAAGCAAAAGGCTAATAATGACCCAGCTGACAATCAGGCATTCGCAGGTCTTGTTTGAACAATTATTAATGGAAATATTCACATTTTAGCTGAACTATTGCCTGTATTCATATTTCCAGAAAATTGTGCCTGAATAAACTTTTTTCTGTAGTATCTTGTGTGTTACCTCTTATGGAAAGCTATGTTAATTTCTTGTACTTGTTTTTATCATGGGTTTTAGAATCTAATTTCTCAGGAGAAGGGTATTAAATCCTTATGCTGTTCTCCTTCTAGTAGTGACAACACTGCCCAGCAGAAATAGTGCCCAGGCAAAGCTGCAAAAGCCGCTAATTGTGGCAGGGACTTTTTGAGAACTGATGGCTCACCTCCTGCTGTATATGATGCTCTGTGGAGCATCTCTTCTGGTACAAGGAGAAAAGGATAGAATTTGTGGGTTTCAGATCTATGGAAATAACATTTTCTGGTTTGTATGTATAATTACTTTAAGCTTTAGAAGAGAATTGAAAATAAATTACCTGGCAAACATTTTCACCTCAGTTTATCTCAAAGCCAACTTCTGTAGTTTTTATAATTTTTAGAACAAAATGAATTTGACTGTTGCTGATAATTACATTTCTCCTCTACATTATTTAACATTGTGGTAGGACTGAAAACTGAACTCCTTCCCAATTTTAAACCACCTTGACAATAAATGTGTCTGTCCTTTGAATCAGCTGTGCCTCAGGAAAGCAAGTGCAATGGTGGTGTCAGGATGCTGTTCAGATGACTCCTCGCTAACAAGAAGTATGTGCTGAGCTGAGCTGACACTGCTCATCTGACACTTCATCCTGGGGATGCCAGGATCCACCAGCCCCTGAGCAGAAACTGAGGGGGCAGCAATCAACAAATGGTCTTTGAGAATCCCCCGGGTTTCTCTGTGTGTGCGTCGGCTCTGTGCGCTGGGCGGGACTTTGGGGGTGTTAAGGGACTTGTGTGAAACTCCAGGCAATGGAACACAACAGCATTTCAGAAAATGCATTTTGGGGAAACCTTGGAGGGGAATCTTCCCATGTCACTGAGTGCTGCGAGTCTTGCTGTTCAGATGGTAAACTTTTATCTTATTACCCTAAGTTGTAAAAAAATCCTTATCTAAAGCTTAAAAAATGAAGCTACAGGGATCAGTAAAGTAGCAAGAGAATATGAAAAAAGTGTAATTTCATACCTATCATTTTTCATCATTGAGTTATGTCGGTTGAAAAGCTTCTATCTATCCCCATCAGAATCTCATTACAGGTCAACTTGCAAAGTGAAGTAATACTCAGTGAAAGTAAAAGCGACAGAATTTCTCAGCTGGCAGATGGCCTGATTCCACAATTATTCACCTTAGATGGTCATTGTGAATAATATCAAAGAGCTTGCTAGTTCTTTACCAACAAAACTGATTAATTTAAACAACTGTGTGCTGATGAAATGGTTCTTTTCAATTTGAAACCAAAGAATGTGCAGTTTTCTTGCGTATTTAATTTAGGTTACCTGAAAAATGATGAAATGTAAGAATGGCCATACCAAGATTCTGGGTCTATTATCTGGCCTCAGAGAGGAACCTAAGAAACAGTACCAGAACAGGGCAGGCATGTAGTGACACTTCACCAAATTGACCTATCCTGCTGTGATTTGTTGCTTAGAAAGCCTCATGGGGTACCTTTCCTATTCAGTAGCTCTCGATGAATTTTCCTTCCATGAGTTTGCCTTGTTGCATTTTGACCCTGTGTGTTGCTTATAATCAGAATTTCTTAGTTTATGTTCAATCCAGATGAAATCTGCATTATAATCATTGCAGTGAGAATGCCTGCATATGTGTTGATTTTTTAATTTTTTTTTATTTTTATTTTTTGTGTTAAGAACTGAACTGTACCCTACTAGAACGACTCAGGGAGAAAATCCAGGCAGATTAGTGAACCCTGATGCATCTGCCACTGAATTGTTCTCCAGCACTGGGGAGGGTGCTGCGCATGCACAACTACTGAACAATTTTTAAATGGGTAGATAAACCTTATGTGGCACTGAATACTGGCAAAGCACAGATGAGTAGGGGTTGGGGGCAATGTAATTACACGACATGGAACTTTTTGAATCTACAATGATCTTTATTTTGAGGAAAGTTTGGTATAATATTTTAGAAACTAGAGGAAGTCATCTAAGAAAAAAAATGCTGTCAGGGAAAACAGAGGAAAGAGATTCCCAGGGAAAGTTTTTAAAGCATCTGAGATCCTATTTTAATGATTTTTGACTAATACTAATTTTTAATGAGTCCTTTTTTACAGACTTAATTTTGTATATGTGTGCTCATTGTACACACTCAACGATTTTGTTGGCTGCCTATAGAAGTTTCTGCCTTTGTAGAATCTTGCTGATTCCCTCAGGTCCTGTTTCTTGTCTGAGGAAAGTGATGCTTCCCCAGAGTGCTGCTCTTGCTCTACAAAGCTGGTTGCGCCCCCAGAGCTCTCCAGCCTGCCCACAGGAATAAAGCCACTTGTCTGTGGGGCTCTGTGTGACTGAAGACATTGACGTTTTACACTCTGCAAAAGTTCACTTTTGTTATTAAAAATCAGTTTGCCTTACTTGGCTTAATACTTTAGACACAGATTTCTTTTCCTCGCTACTCTAATTTTGGCTGTAGATGAATTGCCTCTTCCTAGATAGAAATAAAGATGAAACAATAATCATCTTTCTGTCACAAAACAATATCAGGTTTGGAGATTATTCTTACAGATGGAACAGGCTATATTTTAAAAGAAAGCAGATTGTCAGTCCAGTATATTAGCTTCACTTGAATCTTTACCATTCTGTGATATTTCCAGAAAAGGTAGAAATGCTAATTTTCTGATTTTTCCAGTTCATAGTGTCCTGTGCTATTCCTACAACCAATTGAGAACTTTACTGAAAATATTTTTTGTTTAGTGTCCTAATTGTGAATTATAAAGAAATGTGAGATTTCTTGGTTGTTTCACCTTGTTAACATATAAACCATGCTTTTCTATTTTTTCTGGGATCTTAAGAAATATGTCTAGTTCCTACCAGAACTGGGTCATTTCTCCAAAAGCTTTCCACCCCTAGAAAGCCATCAAAATGGGGAATGCTGCCCTTCCCTTGCTGTTTGAGCTCTGCTGAGCTCACATCCTCTCTGTCATGATCTCCAGCCTCATGGAGAGGGAGGAAGGGGAAAGGCACAGGATATCTTCTGCATGATTCAAAGCAAGTAAGCAAGGAGTATTTCCCTCTTTAATGATCACGTTATCATAAGGCAGATGAGATATTTTAACTGTCTTCATTTCTCAGGGTATGTCTCCTTCATCTGTTTTTATCATCTTCCTTGCGAGTGACACACTCCTCTCGGTCAGGAAGTGCAGTGGTCACATAGCCCCTTCTTTAACGTGGTGGTGTCAGGCAAGGACACCCCCTTGCAGAGGGAGGGTTTGTAGAGAGGCAAGGGTGGCGAGGTCTGGAACACAGGGATGTGTCTGAGCCCGGGAAGAAGAAATTTGGAGCCCCCAGTTAAGAGACCTTGCAGTGGTGCTACTGTTTAAGGAAAAGGCGGGTGCACAGGCAGAGCTGGTACCCTGCACGCCCTTGACTCCAGGGATCTCCCTGCTGCTCTGCAGACGCTGTGTATCCCCCACGCCTCCCAGGAGAAAGCTTGTTACAGGGAGCACAGCCCCACCCGCACTGCAGGGCCCTTCGAGTTTGTTCTCAGGAAGCCTGTCTTGGCAATCACAAGGTGCACCTTTTGCCATGCATTCAAATACTGCTCTGATGAACGGCTGAACAGCGAAGCTCATCTCCGTTGCCTCTCTATGTGTATTTGTTTGGGACACGGAATTTTGGGCATCCAAGCATGTTTCTTGTTGACCTCAATTTCAAATAAGGAAATCTCTGCTGGCAGTGTCCTATCTGAGCTATTGGCTGTAAAAATGATGCAGTTTTCATTTTGTTGACCTTATTTATCATAATAAGGGCAAATGCAGCATTTTTTTCCTCTGTTCCAACTTCATAAGCCCACACAAGTCCTTTTTCAGCTCCATTTGAAATCAATGTGAAGAAATTGATTTCAAAGCCCAGTGAATTTAGTAGGAGATACTCCATTGACTTTTAATGTGCTTTCAGGTGTGCTCTGTAAGAGTGGCATGACCACACCTGAAACAGGAAAAATTCAGTTTTAAAATATGCAATACAATGATGAAATTTTGATTAGAATGTGATCTATCCTGCGTGGTGGACTCTTGGGGTAGTGTTTGCCACAATTTTAAGCGTACACAGCCCCCACAGAGGAAATAGTCTTATTCAATCCATTCAATGAGTGTAGAATCTGAATCCCCAAAGGCTGTGGTAGGCCAGCTATAAATTTAAAAAGCTAAAGAAAGTATTCCTGAACTTCAAAAGGGAAGGCAGTACTATGGATCCTTTCAAATGTTTTCAACTTTAAGTTAAATTAGGTAGCCTGTTGCTCCAGTATCTTTGAAGTGCCTGGCGATGCCTGTATGTGAAAGCACGTATTGAAATTTAAAAAAAAGAAAAAATTGGGTTGTTTTTTGTTGTCAGAGTGGGCTATGCTAAGTTCTATTTGTATTTGAGACAAAAAATGTTCTTACATATTCACTCTAAGCTATTTGGAGTCTCTTTTTTCAAAAGAAAATTGAAATTTGAAGGCAATTTTTGTGTGCTTACATATTTAAGACCTTGAGCCACTTGCAGAGACAACATTATAGCCCAGTTTTTAGGGAACTAGATCTAGTCACAACAGCTTCACAAAGACCCAGATTCTTGTGTTATTCCCTGTATTCAGTGTTTAGTGTCAGTCCTTGATTTCTTTTCCCCCTTTCCTGCACCAGGGCAGGGTGTACATAACTGTATCTGCAGATTCATTCCAAAGCAACCATTAAATTAGTGCAGTAGGCAGTTGCTCCTTCAAATAGTAAAAAGATGCTCCCTTGTGAACAGGGCAAATGTCACCTGTATTGGATCAGGCTATAGGTTATTGTTCCTTCTGCAATTAAATACAGACAGCCTTCAAATTCAACCTTATAATGGCTGATGTGGAAATGGTTGTGAACATGAAGTGCTCAAATAAGAGTACAAATAAATATCAGTGCCTGTTACTGGGTTTGAGTTTGAAGATTTTCATTGGTTTCCGTGATCTCTGGCCCCCAGGTCTCTTAACAAGAAACCAGAAACTTTGCTCCAAGAATACTGCTATATTACTGATTATTTTCAAAATGCAGCAATTATTTCTTCAGACAAATAAGTGAGATCTTTTGTGTCATTTTATCTGGAGAAGCATTGACAAAAACTAGTAAGGTTTCCTATGAGCAAAAATGGACTAGTTCTTGTACATGCAATCAACTTTAGTTTCTTATGAATCATGGAGTCAGAATTTGGCTTGATGCATGTAAGCTGCTATCTCTTCTCCAAATCCTTCAGGAAAAGATGAATTTTGCTACTCTCCTGTGCTGTTCTTTAGCATATGTAATCAGATTTTGCTCTCTTTTACCTCTAATGCCTACTAATACAAAAGATTACAAATGTATAACACATTGGAGTAGATAATAATTACTAAAATGAACCTAAATAAGCAGAAAGCATGTTGTTTAGAAAGTTTTATCTCCAGATAATGTGTTTGCATAATGAAAAAGGGACTGCTTTTGTTATAGTCTTGGTGTTACTTCTATTAGTTTTCCAGGAGCAGATTTAATAAATATTTGTGGTAGGAGGGAATACAAAAAACTGTCCTGTTAAATTTTAACTTCTAAAATCTTAGCCAGTGACACTTGCAAAAGAAAGCTGAGAAGTGTTCTATACCACCTGCCTCTGGAGTACAAAGATTTAACTTACCTTGTTGAAATAGTTTGAGTTCTAGAAAGTTTCTCAATGACTCTGAACTGGAAACATGTTCAGGTAGATGATACGTCTTCACCTTCTGTTCTTTCTTCAACCAAGTCTGTCAAAAGGCAGGAAATTAAGAAGGAGTGATATACCATTTTAAACAAGTTCTAGCTTGAATTTTATTGTACTCTGACCTTCAGCTGATTTGTCATTAATCTCTTAAAGAATAAATTAAAAAATCAAAAATCTCTAGAATGCATAATATTTTCTATGAACAGTCCCTTATAATCCAAGGTCGATATTACTGAGAACTCAACGCAAACACAAATTTCAAGCACTTCCAACATAGGGCCTCTAGCAGAGCAGTATATAAAGCTTGCAATGTCGGAATTCATGTTGAAATAAATTATATTGCTCACATTCAAATGAAGACATCTTTATGTGAAGTAAGGGCTTGCTTTTATTGGTTAACTTTTGGAAAAGTCCATAAATTCAAAATAAACATGGTTAAGGAATAAAGTTTGGAATGAGAACACAGGAATCCTCAGGGCTTAACCCGGTGTTACCACCTGATTTTCCAGTTGGCATATGCCCTCTCTGGGTAGGGACAGGTTAATGCCCAGCTGCACATCTCCTGAAGGGAAAATAAGTTTATTCTTGTAAACACAGGAATTTCCATAAAGCCAGCTGGGTCAGTGAATGTTTGTCTAATACATACGGGGAAGCTGCAAAATGCAGCCTTGAGGCAGCAATGCTTTAGTTACTCCACTAATGCAGTGTGTAAAAAGAAATAAAAATTAACTTACCAATGATTGCTACTTTACTTCTAGTTGCTCCACATGCTGTGATATTTATTTTTTCAATTAATAAGCTTGAATCAATTTTTTAAGCATCTTACTCTTATGATTTACAGGGGATATCGAGCCATCAAAGCCATCAGAAACATTAATCTTTAATATAAGGGCAATTCAGTTATCTTGCCAGAAAGTTTTAATTAGAAGGAATTTCTTCATCTCTGTGATGCTTAGATGTATTAATCTTTCTGCATCAGTGTATCAAGTTTTGGCTTCAGGAACAATGTTTTAAGTTAATTAATTGTTTAGGAAAAAAATTTGCTCTTGAAAATTGAGCTTAGATCTTGTTTGCTAGACAGCTATTCAGTTTCTTCTGCCCTTAAGTAGAAACTTACTTTTATAAATAGTACCAATTTGAAAAGTTGCAGGAGGTTTTCTGAAGGCATGTGCTTATAATCCTGGATTTAAGTGGATCGGCATGTGCTGGCAGGACAGGAAAGGGGTCCTAACACTTCCAGGTGAGCTCCTTAATCAGCCTTCTCACAGGAACAGGGCTCCAACTATTACTGAGATCAGGAACTGGGACCTGTAGAAGTCTAATTAATGTAGAAGACTCTCCAGAAGTCACTACAATAGTAATGGTCAGAAATGGTAGTGCAATTAAATCTTTTTTTTTCTTTTTTTGGTCACATGATACATTATGAAAATGAGAATTTTTCCCTTTGATTCCAGGAAAACATTTCAGACATTATTGTCAATATATTAGTGGTAAACCTCTATTAAGATCATTTTTACACCACAAAAACATTTTTCAAAGTTTCTAATTTGTCCTAAATTACATTATACAGAAGCTATTATTTTTCTTTAGTAAACCAATTGCACAAACCAAGAGAGAACTCTTACATTAAATGAAGAAAGGAAACTAATTCTAGGCATTTAAAAAATTTCACAAAGAAAAAAAGCCCCAAATCTAAGAATGGTCTAGTTCTGGCTGTATATTTATCTGTTTTGCTCAATAGTGATTATTAATTGTAACTGCTGATTTTACAGGAAAGTGTTAGTGTATTCCTGTCTAATATTTGAGATGTTGTATATTTCTTTCTAAATGTTTATATGCATCTATTTCAAATAGCAAATATAAATGTTACATTTTGCTTCTTTCTTACCACCTTTCAATATTTAAGGCATGGAAATAATACAAGAATTCACTGCAAATATTTTTTTTGTTAAATACCATTTTAGGTGTTTGATATGGAATCAGGAGATTTTGGCAGAGGGAAGGACTTTAATTCTTTCCTTGAAGAACCACTTTCCTAAGAAACATATCCCGTGATGTTCCTCTTCCAAATTCGTCATATTAATTTCTTTTTTCCTTATTTATTGTAAGTCTAGCATCTGCTTATGCTGTATTTCTTTCTGAACATAATGGCAAACTGTATCTTTCCCAGATGATCAGAGTCTTGTCTCTCTTATCCATTGTCCAGGCCCTTTCTGACTTGATTTGCCAGGATTGAAAGGTGGAGGTACACGCCTCTTTCTCAACTGTGTAGTTGTTTGGAGAAGCTGAAAATTTTAGGATTTAAATTTGTTTTTCTCTTTGACTTAGAGAAATTTCTTGGCTATAGTCTCTTCATGCAGGATATGCTTATGCAAGCAAACACATCTATTGTGGAATATCAAGACAATCCTGTACCAGCAGAAATCATTTCACTGTATCAAATGTAACTGATATTGCCAACAAAAATGCCTGACGTAAGTTTTCAAGCAAGTTGCTTGACAACTGTCATTCCTACACCCCAGGAATATTCAATTAAGTATATTTTTCCTGCTTTGTAATACATTTACAATATGTTTTGCTTATTCTTGGGAAGTATTCAGGGAAGTATCTTCCAGGAACCATTATGAAGGGCTATTAAAATTCAAGTTGTGTCTAATTTTCTTTATATTTTTTAGGATCTGTTCGGAATCCTTTCTATTTCAATTAATGAATGCTTGCTGTTTAGCTAGCTATTGCATTTCAGATTACTGCTCATCTGAGCAGTGAAAAGTGACAGTGGGCCAAGACTGACTTAACTCTATTGTCCTATATTATGTCATAACTTCTGACATCAAACTTTTCGAGAGCGACCATATCTGTTGTCCTTGAAGTTTGAGCACTCATTTCAGGCAATCCCATTTCAGCACCAGTTTCCAAAACAGCAACTTTTCTGAGTCGTGTCTCAACAGCACATTATTTAAAAACTTGCTCACGCTCCTGACTGTGTGGTATACCGTCAAGAAAATGCCTGCCACACTTCTTCTTACTGTACACAGTTTTTAAAGAACACATCTTGCAAATGTAGTCCTACATGCTCTTGGCTGCATCAAATGCCAAGATCTAACCAGGCTTCTATAGAATGAGCTGTGTACACAACTGCTAATTTGACATCACCATAGCAATATACAGCAACTGTACATTTTCTGGCTCGGACTGTGAAGTTCCATGACTCAAGAAGACTCAACTCTATCCTTCTAGAGACAGGCCCAGGTCAGGGCTGAAGCCTGTTGAAATAGCTCTTCAGTAAAGGAGCTACTGTACATTGCCAGCGCTCTCTGTAATGTATTTGCCTGGTGGATCAATGGCTTTGATTTTCAGTGTCATAAATCTGGAAGTTCAACAGCTTTCAAAAGTAATGCATGCACTTACAAAAAGTAACCTAATGGTTGAGTAGAGATTTCAGTAATGGGATCAACAGTGCTTGTGGAAAGCAAAACAACAAGAGAAGGTGTTTTTAAGCTCAAGAAATCCTGGCAAAAAAGAACATTAATCAGATATGGCAGATTCCTATAATTACATTACTTGGTTATAAAATGCAGCCATGAATAACCCAGTACTAAACATTTAAACTTCATAAATGACTGTGCTAACAGGTACTTGCCAAAATACATTGCAATTATTTTGCATGTGTCAAATGCTAATAACCCTGAAGACATTTATATGATATCTGAACAGAAGTTTAGCTCCTCTATTTGTAGTTGCTTTGTGTGAATGCTTATAATATGGGCCCAGATACTGGCCAGAGCCCTCGAGGATTTTGGGCACCTGATATTGTATTTAGCGTGGAGATTCCAAACAGGTCTAGCATTAGAAGTATCAAAATATTACCCCTAGAAATCTATACTATAATTGATTTGTACAATTTTTTTATACATTCACAGGAATTTAATGCTCCTATCAGCTTTGGTGACCAGATGTTCGTACTTTGTATTCGTCTTGGTGCAGGGAAAGTAGTAGTAAAAGTGTATTAATTATCTTGGCAAATTGTGTATTTTCTTCAAAACATGAATATGATACAGGCTAGTATGTTCCTGTGTATGTCTGAAGACAGAATCCTTCTATAGATTTAAAGTATTATATCAAGGAATCTTCAAACTGAAATATGTATAGGATCCACCTTCCTTATAAGGCACTTACATTATTCTCTTTGAAAATGTTCTGGCTCACAAATGCTGTGCATGAAGGTCTATTACATCCTCCTTTATTACAGCAACATCTCCTTGTGACATTCAAAATGCTTGTCTTTCAAGGATGCTGTTATAATAAGGTCCAGAGTGTTTGTAATAAATTCATAGAGATCAATGAGTAGTTCATGAAGTAGCTTCACAGTCACTTTGGTGTGAAGCAGCAGTGCAGCAATATAAAAACTATGAAAAAGCAGTCACATACAGAATTAAATGCCTTGCTGGTTTTCACATGAAATTGAGAAGTTATGCTTTTCTTTTAATCTTCATTATATTTCTGTCTTGAAAAGGAATCTTCAACAAATTGCTGAAAATTGGGAGACACTGAATTCCAACTTTCTCCTGCTCTGAGTTTTCAAGGATTCCCATGTTTTGGTGAAAATATTACTATAGAAATAATCATAGGAACAGTAGCACTTAAAGTCAGTTAATACAACAATAGGCTTGTAATACCTCACGTAACTGTTGACTGTGGTTGCTACCAATAAAAATCATGTGGCTCTTATGCCAGGTATTTACTCTTTCAGTGTTTCTGTATATTTAACTTAAATGTGTTAAGAATCTGGTACTGATTCAGCAATGTCCATGTAAGTAAAATGGCATCACAAAAATCCAAATGCTGTTTTTATAAACTTTGCTTTATCTTTTTATCCTTATCATTTTTTCTTTTTATAAGAAGCATTTTTACATTTTAGAAAAAATGTGCATTTGTGCTATTGCAAATACTAGTTGTTTCTTCTTAGTTTTTTTGAAAGACCCTCTAAAATCATTTTATTTAAGCGATACGCTTTATAAATAAAACAAGCAATTTTACACATAATATACTCCAGAAGTGTGGTAATTATGGTTGAAGTTAATGTTGTGCTGGAGCCCCATAATTAAGACAGAAGATTATTCAAAATCCACAAACTTTGAAGTGTGTTTATTCTTTAGAAAGAAAATTTTATATTGAACGCATGTAGATTAACTGTGCAAGAAGTCAAAAATAGTTTTAATTAGAAACAGATACAGTTGTTCATAGTTAAAACTTCATGAAAGAACCTTCTTCATACTTGGTCTAGAAAGCTGGTATCAAAATTGGATATTTTCATGAAATAGCACTGAAAAAGAAATACATCAGAAATTGCTTTTCTCACTCCTAGTCAAACCCATCACTGCTGCTCTTTCAAACAGCTAAGCTGCTCTTGATTCCAAAGATGGAATATCACTCTGCTTTACAATTGCTTTAAGCCAGTTTTGCTCTTTAGAAATCCAGGAGAAAGAAGAATGAGGCTGTGTGGGATTTTTGTCTATCAGTCTGCATAATCAATAGTTGACACAAAAGGACTAATTGCTCTAAGCATTTAAACAGAAGTGCTTATTAGCACAAAAGCTGTGTATCCTCTTATTGTAGCTAGTAACTCTGCTATCCTGATACTTATCTGCAGTCACCATCAGATAAAAACTGTTGATTCCAGCAAGGATTCGGGGACTAACTAAGGACTGTAGGAAGGTGGGAGGAACACAGTGTTAGAAGTATAATCCAGTCTGTCAAGGAGTTTCTCTTTAATATTATTGAAGGACTGGCCTGATGCCTTTCAATCATACCTCTATTTTTAATAGTGTAATCAAGACAAGATAGGAGAGAGAATATATATTCCTTGAAATTCATTTAAATGACACATAGTTTTCAATGTTTTAAGGTATTCTACCTTTTAATATTTTGTAGTCTTGTCTGTTCAGCATTTCCTTCCTTATCTGGAGTCTAGAAGTGTAGTAGAATTACAGTGAAAAGCTAAGGCCATTTAGAGATGCTTTATTTTAAAACAGTGAACAGCAATAGGCATAAACAAAATGTGAAGTGCCTTCCACTGGCTGACTACATCAGATAATGCTCCAGACAATTGATTTTATTGCATGCACTTAAGTATGAAAAAATGTGTTGGCCTGATTCAGCACATGTGTTTCATGAAAAGGCTTGGTCTGCTCACCAAAGGTGGCAGGTGTATACCTGTAACACCAGGTGGGTGTGTGCATACACAAAAAGGAGAAAATCAGATTGCCTGAAATGCTTATAATTTATGCAAGACTGCTCAATGTTTCCCACTGTCATATCTTAGATATTTACCATATCAAATGCTTTTTGTAGTTGTTTCAATTTTGCATTATATTACCTTTCTAGGAAAGTTCCAGAAATGTTAACTAGCAATGTGCTAACTCCAGTGCCTTCCACACCCTGTGTTTTCATGTTGCTCCACAAAGATGCACTGAAGTCTAATTAAATGAGTAAGATACTTGCTAGTTTCTGTGATGTTTGCTCAGAGCCCGTGTTGCCTGCAGCCTGTGGCAGGGAAGCAGTGCACAGCTTCCTGAAAGTAGGACACTGCAAAACAATGAGTGCCATCATCTTGTCTTAAAAGTATAATTTAAGTATTGAGGTGGCTTGCTGGAGCAAGGGTGCACAACCTAGGTGTTCTATCTCCTATAGAAGGAAAGCATTTTTTTTGTGCCCCAAAACTTTAATAAGCACTGACTCTTTGTCTCCCTGCTGTGCTATTCTTCAGCTTTCAGCTGTCTTCAGTTCCAGCTGTTTGCTGCAGCTGGTGCAGCCATGGCAGGCTGAGGAGCAAAGGGACAGAAGCAACAGGAAAAGGGGTGGGAAAGTTAGCGGGATTGCTTCAGAATGTTGAGTTGCAGAAAAACTTTCCTTTCAAATGTCAGTTCCCTGCCACTAGATGTCTAGAATTATATTTTGACATCTATGTGGACGTTATTTGGTAGCTCCATGTTTTCAGGAAATCCATGAGAATTGTAGAAGTACAGCATGTACAAAAATAATGTAAATTGGAGGCCTAGACAGACTTCAGTCCCAAATGTATCAGCTGATGAAGCTCTCATTGAAAGGTACCTGAGCTGCTATTGCAAAGGAAGAAATAGGACTGTACCACAGCAGGACTGGTTCTTCTCTTTATTGAGCTATTAAAACACAACAATGTGCTTTTAGCTGACAAATGGTTTTAACTTGAGCCAGACCTTTTCTGTTGAAAGATGGAATAGTAGTGTTTATTTCAGATGAGGAGCTATTGGTGCTTATATTTAGGTACTTTTTCAGAGGTTTAGATATTTTATTCAAAACACTTATTTAAAAATTAGATTTTTTTTTCAAAAGAACTGTTTTCTTTACAATACTATAGACCTGTGCGATTGTACTTTTTTTTTTCCTCTGTCCTTTCATCTTCTCAGTTGTTGAGCATTTTGGTTGTGTTTCCAACTCCTTCCTTGGTGTTTCACAAGCTTAAGTTTGGGGGTTTTTTGCACCAATTCCCTGGGAATTTTTAATTTTTTAAACTGATGTTTGTTTTTCCTTCTGAATTCCTTTTAAAATAATGATTTGGGTTCCTTTAGAACTTAGACTGAATGCTTGATATTTTTTCTGTGTGTCTGTTGGTACATAGTATACCTGGTAAACAATTCTGCTGTCTAACCTGTACTTAATATGAGAATGGTGCTACCAGCACCTCTAATTCCTGCTCTTTCTTCTTGACATATTAATAGAAAAAGTATATAAATTATTACACAAAACTTTTTAAGAACACTTTAACTCATCTGTTTAGGAATGTCCTCCTAAGCAGCTGTTGTTAATCCAACTCTCAATTTCCTCCAGACAGCACAAAATGATTGTACAAAAAATCAGAAGCCTTACTATAGTAGGCTATGTAATACAGAATAAATATAGCTTGGTTAATTCAGGACATGAAATGGAGAAAAGCCTATTTCTAAAAAAAAAAAAAAAAACGAAAAAAAAGTACTTTTTCAGCAATGCCCCTGGAAAAGTAGGGTTTTTTCTCTCCTCCTTCCTTCTTACATTTATTCCTAAAGACTCACTCCATCAATGTATGACAAAGTCATTCTTTTATCTTGATTTTTGTGAAAAACTGCTTTTCCCTTATGGTTTCTTTTGGCCTAGAGCTTGTGAACCTTCAGTCTTTGTCAGTATGGAGTGAAGGAATACAAAATTTTCTGCAAATTGCCCCAGTGTATTAGCACTAGGGCTATGCAAACCTTTCCAAGTGTGATTTTGAAAGCGTTACTTTCAAACCATGACTTCTGTGGGAGATCCAGTTCATATGGGTTCACAGGCCAACCAGTTAAAGGAAAGGTTTCAGGCTAAGCTGCCTCCTCCCTTCTCCCTACACGTTTTCCCATGGGTTGGATCTCATTACCAACCCACGGGCTAGGTACAGGGTCAATCACATCATGTTAATTCATACAGGTTGCCTGGTTCACTGGGACTGGAAGCTGAATTAAAGGTGAGAAGTTTATCCCAGCAACAGAACTCTGATCTTAGAAAAACAAACATCTCTAAACTAGGTCTAGTATTATCATATGAATCAAAAGCTTAAATAAAAACAAGATAATTTTAAATAATTGAGGGAATCATACAGGGAATCAATCTTCCCCTGCCAGGAGTACTCAGAGGTTGGCTTTACTTCTAACACAGGAAGAACTCTGATCTCAAGGAACCATTCCTTTCTGAAACTTGGATATAATTACATTGGCTGAAATATAAAATAATAATGAGTCAGTTCTATACACCTGGGAGAATTGCAGTGTGAGGCACACAAGGGGAGGAAACATTTTAATGACTTTTCAGGCTGGAGAGGTGAACTCAACCGAAATGTTTTATCTTTCTAGAGGGAGGGGGGGAAAAAGTAAAAATACCCCCAGCTGAGCAAAAATGACACTAGGCAGCATTGATCCCATGCATTAATTTTAACTTATCAGGGAAATGTAAGAAGCATGAAATACTTTGCCTACATGAGCTCTCTTATAGAATAAATTTGAAATAGATTGTAAACATCATCAGTGTTACAGTGGTTGGTCTGAAAACAGCCAATGATATCCCAAAGAGTTTTTTTGTTTCATTTCTCTTTGCTTATTAGTATTGCATTACTATCGGAATGTATTAAAAGGCCTTTATTGCTAGACCCAAGAAAAACCAAGACCCAAGTTTGGAATGTTATCCCATAGAGGACGTCCGTGCAGATTTGCATGCATCCTTTTTCTTTGTGTTTTCACTTGACTAGACTGTCCTAATGAAAAATGCAGTTCAGTCTTATTTGAATATGTGCTTTGCATGTGTGAGTTTTCTTTGGCAACAATGGGGATATTTAAAAACAGATATGGAGTATGTGTGTGTATGTACTGTACCTAGCGTTTGCTCTACGTTGGAAGGTAGTGCTGTCCAGTAGATTTGAACCTAAAATGGCTGACTAGTTTCTAAATAATCCCTAAGGAAACAGTTTAGTCTAGGCCATTATCTTGATAGTTCATAATTAGGTTCAATAATAAAGCTTGTTTTGCTGACCTAGGTCAGATCATGGCGTCCACCGCATCTGTGCGCAGTGACCTTGCTCTGGGAGTGTATTGTTAGAAAATCCATTATTATCATCACATACACTTCGGAGAAGTGGCTGTTTTGTGAATTGATGGTGTGATGTTGCCACTTTAGATAAAAGAATCCATGAATTATTGACTTAATGAGTTAATGTTGCTTGATTTCACAACAAGGTCTTTTTAGTCTGGGTGCTATTTACTGAACACATAATCACAACATATGAAGGAAGGCACAGATTATAGTACAGTGCATTTACAACCCTCTTCACTTCTCATAAAGCAATGTGTTAGCTAAGAATTGTTTCTGTTAGTAAACCATTAAAACTTAGGTAATTACGAGCAACTTCTGTTTAAACAATTAGCAAATAAAATGTTTATTTGTCACTGATTTCTTATTCCTTCCTTCTGTTTGGTTTAAGATCTGCCCACAAGAAAACTAATTTTATTTAGAATCTAAATATATCTTTGTCTCGATTACTAAGCTTAATCCTGCTACCACATGGAAGCTCAGGAAAGGCTGTTAAAAGTCAATGTAATCCAAAGTTCATCATTTTGGTTTCTTTCTTTTAAAGCAGAGTTTTCTGGTAAATTTATGATATTCCAAAAGCTTGTGAATATAAAGCTTATATTAGAGAATTTAACTTGTGAGAGGAGAGAGGGAAAACATAAAGAGCATGTCCCAGAGCAGATATTTTATTGGTATAAGCATCAGGTTTCAAATACCTATGCTCCTTTGAT
This sequence comes from Atrichornis clamosus, assembly GCA_013400975.1. NCBI lineage: Eukaryota > Metazoa > Chordata > Aves > Passeriformes > Menuridae > Atrichornis > Atrichornis clamosus. The sequence continues at coordinate 180,442 of WBMZ01003425.1, read as the reverse complement.
CCCAAGGTGTGAATCCCAGCTCTGTTAAATGCTCACTCCTAGAAGATAAATAAAATAAGGTCTGTTTACAGGATCTTATGGAAACATATGTCCTATGATAATCTAACTCTCACTAAAATTGAAGCGAAATTTGTTTTATCAAAGACCAAGGACTGTAGAATTTATGTCTACATACAGGTTTTTTGAAGGTGACGATATCAAACAAGACCTTCACATTCTTCTGAGATTTGCATCGGTTTTAATTAACTCTATGCAAAAATAACTTGATAGATTTGTCCCAGTAGGTATTGATCTGTATGTAATTCTCACACTCGGGTTCTGTAGAAGTAGGTACAGGTAAAACACGCGGGCCATGTATGACCTAAAATACTGCCATGAGAAAACTTTATCCTGGCACTTAATGTTCTTTTTTGTTTCGGTCTTTAACTAGTGTTAATTGCATCATCCGTTGTACTGTTGTGCCAGAGGTGTGAGGACCTGCCAGAAGGTCTGCGTGTGTAGGTCTGCTTTTTCCCTAGGTCTCAGCTCTCTGGATCGTGCTAACCCACCAGTCGTACATCAGGGAGATGAGACAGACAGAGCTTTCCTCAGGAGTGTGTGTGAGAGCTCTGGAGTACATCAGGGCAGTTTGATGTTTCACAGTGTCTAATATCCCTGCATCACAGTACACTACACAGAGGTGGAAGGGAGGTGGTGGTTTGATTGGCGTTTTGGTTGTGTTATCTGTGTGCAGTGGAGGGATGTGCTGCTTAGCCCAAGCTCACAATGAGAAATGCCTGCCTTCTCTTGAGGCAGGGCACAGACCTTGATTTCAGTAGTTCTCTATACATGCACACAGCTTCTGACAATGTTGGCAGTGTGTCCTGGTGTTTTATTTACGCAACAGAAGAAAAAAAAATCTAAGTGTGTGTCAGACTTCAGCTGCACTTGGAGTTGATTTGATGTGAATAAACTTGGATTGGTAAAGCATAGAGCCACGTAGCAGTAGATGATTTTTGAAATTCTTAAGGATCACGTGTGCATATGCCTCTCTCTTTACTTCCTTTACACGAACCTTCTTTAGTGATGTGAATTTAATCTTACAGGTCTTTCAAGGTAGAGAACCTGAGCAATTAACTTTAGCACACTTAAGCATGAGCTGAGAGCCTTTCTGTGCCTCACAGCATGGCAATTTGAAAAATTGACATCTTATGATCTACCATGACTAAAATAAAACTTTTACATCTGGTCAAGCCTATATTGAACAATTAGGGGAGTGAATTTGTACCTCTTCGCCATTTATATAAAATACTCATTTCTAACCTTCAAGTGTTCTGAGATACTGGACTTTAAATTTGTCAGTGCCCTAAGAATGCCCTGAACCTCAGACCAATACATTTTGGGGGCAAATTCCTCATTTGTAGGAAGGAAGAAAACATGTTTTTAGCAGGTTATTATCTGAAAAAATGATGGTTGTCTGCAAGCAGCTGATAGGTTTGGAAGGTTAGAGGTAGTCCTGGCAAAGATGGATTAGTGGGCAGAATGCAGGTGAGGCGATCAGAGGTGCTGGAGAAATGCAATTTATCACTTGGTTTCAGCATTTAGTACATGTATGTCACTGCTGCATAAGTGCTGTGTGTGTGATTATTACATGTGAGGGATAATACTGGTTTTAGCCTTGTTTTAAACAGAAGCAATGCCTTTACTAGTAAAATGATGTGAATTAGCAGAGGACTTGTAATTAGGTTAACTGGAAACCCTTGCTGGAAACTCTTTGACCAAGTATATTCCTATGTTTTGTTAAAAATGCATGCTTTTATTTGCCATTTTGTGCATTTGCAAAACCGAGTCTTTATATTTAGATTTGGGGTTTGTTCTGATTTTGGGTTATACATTCCAAATAATTTGAATTATTTCTTTAGCCATACTTTCAATCAGTTCCTTGCTCGCTTCCCTGTTCTAGTCTCCTGTAACTACATGTATTTCCCTTTAGCTCCTATGTTAGTCAGATTCATTTGGGCTATGCTGTCTTCCAGAAACTTCAAGTTCTTATACTAGGTTATGCTAAGGGTTAGCTACCCTTTCTGAAAGAAAGAGAATTTTAATTTTAGATTCCCTTGCTATTAGCCACTGCAAATAAGAGTGGCAGAGTTTGGCTCATTGGATTTACTACAAACAAGATTTTTTTTTTGTCCTCCCATCAGTAATTGATATCTCCACAGCCAGGAGACCTGTCAGGTATCAAGGAAGGTGCCAAGAGCATCAGATGATCTTTCTGCTCTTGTCTAATAAAATAATAGTAACAGTTGAGAAATCTTCTGCAAGGCTGACTGTACTGTTTCTTCGTAGTTTTCTGTAGTAAGTGGTCTGCTTTTATAGTTGTGGGAAGAAATAGTAGAATACTGGCACCAGAAGAAATCTTGCTAGTGAGGGCAGAGAGACAGTGTTAATGAGAGTACATCTGCTTTTCAAAAGCATCAATAAATTATTCAAAATACTAAAATGCTTCCTGTTCATTCCTACCTATAGCAAAACAGCGCAGTGTTTTGTTGCATTTCTTCACTGTTATAATTTTGACATCTGCTCACAGTCTCTGGTGGAAATTGGAATCTAATGCAATTTGTGGACACATTAAACTTATATGGCAGTGAAAGCAATAACATGTTCAGAAAAAACAAACATGTAGTGTGGATATAATTACATGTAAATTACAGTCTCTATCTTGATTTTCTAACATAATTAATTTCTTACCTTGTATAACACACAGGTTAGTTTTAATTTTCAGACAGCTGCCTGCTTTTCAGCCTGCCAGAATTCACCTTGTTTGAATCTTAGAAGTTTTTTATGTTTCTCTTCAGGTGAAGATGCCTGTCACTCATCCTCAGAAAGGTTTTTGAGCAGCACTTGACAGCAGGCATGTCTTTGCAAGGCATGCTCTATTGGGCATATCTCACAACTCAATGCATCAGGGAACTGCCTCAGAGGGGGCAAATGTGTAGGTGGCTTGAGGGAGTGAATTGCACCTTTGTGAAGGAATGAATACCGATGATCCATTGCACCAATGGATCACACATTATGAACAGTGTATTTGAAATCCCAGCAAAATCTGAGAAATTAACTTTTAGGGAAGAAAGTTGTCTAAATATGTGTCTTTAGCAGGACCTGTGATTTGAGACAAGAAAACACCACGTGTAATGCACATTTCAGTTCTCAAGTGTGAATCAGAAGCAGCTTTGTTCTGGTCTGTTATTTAAACCAGCACAAGCAGGGGCAGGCTCTGTCTCGTGACTCCTGTGTGACAGTGTCAATGGCTCCTGACACTGCACTACCACCACTCAAATGTGGTCACTGCTCCAATTACATTTCGCTCAGGCGTGGCCCATGCCTGCCTCTGCCAAGAAAAATAACTCTTTAATTACTGTATTCCTCATCCTTTAGCGAATCTCTTCTTTTCAGGAGAAACTTGACCACTAGTTCAGTCTTGGCCACCAGTGAAATACTGAATTGACTCACCATAGTCAGACTTGACTATAGAATCTTTTTGCAGATGAAGATGTCAAAAGGCAATCTGTAGTGAGAATGACAGCATGATTAACCAGACTGAGGCCTAAGTCAGAAGTAGCATGGACCACTGGGAAATTAAGGCACCAATTTTCACCGTCAAGATTGGCTGTGATAGGGCACTATATCCTAGCAACAGCATAAACCTTAACCTGGCCACCACAGCAAAAACTAATTTTGTTGTGTTATCTGTTTCAATATCTTTTAATCAAAAAAGTCTTTAAACAGAAAGTAAATACTCACCTGTCACTTTTCTTGGAAGAGCTTTCTTTTCTAATTGGGAAATACCTAATTTCAGGAATTAGGAGTTAAGCTTCAACACAGATTATTTTTACCTTGGCTTCTTGAAAAAGTATTGTGGGAAAGGTTCAGAATGCCTCTTTAGCTGCAACAGGTTAAGAAAGATTTTAGTGGGTAACAATTTTATTCATGTTTAAGATAAAATCTGTATCTTCAAATCCATGTTGCAAAGCTGCGTGTTATAGGCAGGACCCCTCATGAAAATATTTTTTAGAAAAATTAATAGTAGAGAGTAGGGTCAACTTTCATAAGAAAAACTGTGGTATTAAGCACTTTATTGTAATGAAGGGCATATACTTCACATATGGTGAGAAGTACAGCTCAAAAATCCTTTTATTTAAAGGATAATGTAGCTGTCTTCAAAGAACACATGTTAGTTCACTCCTTACTTAGTAAAGGATTTCACAATCAAATTAGTGGATTACTTTGCATATTTTTAGAAAGGTACAGTAATGGTCTCAGCAGTACAGTTTATGTGAGCTTTGAGTGTCACTGGTAAATCTTTGGGCAAGGCTTATCTAACTTTGTGTGGTCACTCACGATACTAAACTTGGGTGGACATATATTTCCTTCAATTATTGCTATGTAAAATATCTCTATTTTCACACTGTTTTCCTGACTTGTGTGTATGTATATAAAGACACGTACACGTGTATGTATTTATGTAGGCATAATCTACCTACATAATAACAGGCTCCTCTTCTGTGTCCTGCCAGTTCCAGAGCTGGTTCTGCAATGAGTGTGTGAGGCCAGGACTAGAGACCCATTCATTTACCTTTGGGGGACATTCCAGTCTACTTTTTGAAAAGTAGACAAACTTTCCGGTAGAGAGAGTTCTCTGGGGTTGCTCTCTTTAAGCAGCTTTGAAAACCTTTAGAATGTGGTTACGTTTTTTTAGGCTAATGTTCAAGGAGATATACCAGTACATCTTGATAATTATGAAACTTGGGCTTTCCATAGACTTGATATTAAAATGCTGCCCATGGATTACACTGGTACGTGCATGGTAACCTCAATCATAGAAACATTTTTGAACATAGCTAAATGTAGATTCTATCATATGCTCCATCATCTAGGTAGAAGAAACTATGTTTCCCAAGCTGTCAAGTGCCTGAAGTGCTCTCTAATTACGTTGGGATTTATGGGCATGTATCACTCCTGAAATTCAAGCCAATTCTATCAGGAACCCAAATTAGGTTCAGAGTTTAATGTGTATTTGTTAAGATATCCAGATTTTGGAACAGATACCAAAAATATAGTGTCTTTAGCACACAATCCAAACATAATAGCTTTGAATAGTAGTAGCTATTGCATAACCCACACAAATAAAAAGTAAACCAGATATTCCTTTTCAATCTACCAGTTCTGGGAGATCAGAGCCACCATTATGTAAAATTTGCAAGAAAACAAAATAGGGCCAGAGAAATAATCCACTGTCATCCTGCTATACCAGTTAATTTACATGTGGAGCATGTATTTCTGCTAGCTTCCAGGAAAAGTTTGAAAATCTAGATGTGAAAGTTTGTCACGCTGTGAGCCAACAGCCCCATATTCATGCAAACGGGAGAGAGAAAAAGCCAAGAAAGTGCTTTAATTGATTCATCAATGCACCAAAGTGTGAACAGGCGTGATGAAGTGTAAAGAGGGATGTGACACCAGTGTGGCAGAGCTGTCACAGTGGAAAGGATTTCCTGTAAAAGTGATGGCACTTAAATGTTATCTAGGACTCCTGTCTGAGCTTTCATATTCCCTGGAAACTTATGTCTTAGGGGAAGTGTCTGACCAACTTGTGAGCAGCCAGGCACCATGCCATCTCCACAGGTAAACACACAGACTGTGAAGAACCCCTAGAGGTATCAAGTTTGGGAGTTATGCAGAGTGAGTAATCTCTGACAGATCTAAACACTTAACCCATCCAGAGATAATCTTGGGGGAGAGCTGATGATCATTAGCAGAGGTTCTATGTGGTATCTTTTGTTTTAAAACATTAATTTTCACAAAGTTTAAATTAAAATTAATATCCTTGGTATCGAAATTATGCCCTCCACTGGAAGGTATTAGGCAGCAGCTCCTAGGCATCATATATTAGGCTATATTTCAGGATGGTAGAGTAAGACTGCAAAGGAAAGGCTATTGAGAGTGAAATATAATTACAGGAGATGGATTTGAGCCAGACTGTTGTACTGAAGGGTTGTTGCAAAGTTCTCTAAGGGATTTTTACTAAAGAGATTGTAGCGTGCATCTCATCCAAAGAATAGGAAATCAAAGAGGTTGGAAGCCCTTGGAGTTACTCTGAGGTTTTGGCTCTGGATTCATTTGGTTAACTGGGTATGGATGTTACTGATTTAATATTGATGTTTTTTACAACACCTAAAATCACTGCTGTGGATATATTCAGTATGTTAAGTTTGCTTGTAGGGGATCACTCTGAAAGGGGTTTTGCCAATTCTGGAAAAATGTTTGGAAAGGAACCCCTAATATTATAGCTTAAGCCATTTGCTTTTTTATTCAGAGATGCACCAGCTCCTGTCTAGTTCCGGGAAACCAGAGTTTCAAACACAGTCTTGTACAGAAAACTTTGGCAGAAGTACAAATGCAAGCAAATGTGTGTTGTTACTACTACAGTAACTCTGCCACTTTGAAAATCGCTAGTCAGGCTCCATTTGGAGTATCTGCAATTCTGCAATGTATTATAGGAAGGACATTGCTGACTGAGCTTGTAAAAGTGCAGTGGAAGGCAAACAAATGCATGATTTAAGGTTTTGAAAGTATGACTTATAAAGAAGGGTTGAACTGACCTGTGTTCTGTAAGTTAGAGAAAAAAGATTTGAAGGAGTGAGGAATCCTGGAATGGGCAAAAAAATACTGAAGTCATCTGGAGATAGATATATGTTCTAGTGCCACGCAGATCATATAGCATCACCAAATCAATGGCATGTCTGAGGCTAATTTAGATCACTATTAACTGTCTTATCATAAGATGGATGACTGCTGATCCGAGACCCTGTGCTTGGTGCTGTGTCCAGCCAGAGAGCAGGCAGGAGTCAGGGGGCTTTGAGGTGTCTTGCCCCAGAACATCAGGCAGTAGCTCAGCACAGGCCTCAACTCATTTTATCAGGGGCTTGACTGGCATCATAGGGAATAGGACTTTTAAACTGATTTTTAGGTGAAAATTCCTCTGTAGATTTCCAGAGATTCCTGGGAAGTGCACCCAAACTAAGGACAACACAGGAGAGAATGTAAGTGCTCTTTAAAAAAAAAAAAAAAAAGGTAGGTGGGTGAGATGAAGAGAGGCAGGAACTTACCTCTGGCACTGAGTCAGCAGATGCAGGGAAAATAGCATGTGCCTTGCAAATAAGAAAGAAAAACCTGGGGTGGGTTGTTTTTGGTTTTTTTTTTTAAATTCAGAGAAAGTGGAGCCAAAGCAAAAGTGCTAAAGAAGGTCAGAGCATGTGGAAAATTATCTTGAAGTAGGGTCCCAAATATGTACAATGAGAAAGTATGGCATTGAGTGCTGCTGTGAAGGAGCATAATGCTGGCTAAGCTTATCAGAGTTCCAAGCAGTTCATTTATTTACTGCTTGTATTCCCGCTAAAAGGAAAGGGGGGCGGAGTCAGACCTGATGGGTTTGTAAGTTCAGCTGCCTAATTTCTTGTGCAATTGTCAAGACTGGTGCAGCAGGGGAGGATGGGGGGGTGTGCGTGTCAGAAGCTACGCATTTAATCCCTTGAAAGATAATGTGTGATGTCATTGCTTCTCTCAGTGAGATTACTCCATGTATTTGTTGTGTTGCACTGTGCTGTATAGAGTGGGAAAGATTTTGAAACGATTCCATTTGTGACTATTTCTTCCTATTTTCACAAATCTGCAACAGCATAGGTGTCGTCATCCAAAGCTTATTTAACATTTCTATCAACACATCAGTTCTGATTTTTCTTAAGTTTTAAGATCTGAATCTTTATAGGGAGACATGCTCCTCTCTTGTAAAATGTTTTCAGTCCAGGTCTTTAAGGATGAGTTTGCGAGATGCTTAAAAATATTTTTTTTTTAAATATGGATTTCCAATCAGTATGATATTAGATAAAATTGAGTCTTTCACTTAGAGATAATTTGCACAAACACGAATTATCATTGATTTTAAGTTCCAAATTGTACCTTTCTTTCAACCACAAATTTAGCAAAGACAGTGATAGGGACATGACCAAAACTAAGGTTTCTCTGTCAGTAGCAAGAAGACAGCTCAGGTTTCGCCACTGTACAGGGAACTGCTGGGTGGAGATGAATTTCTCAGCCAACCATGTGCTACCTCTGTCAGAAATGAGAGATGTTGCTAGAAAAAAAATCACACAGACAGGTACTGGGAATAAAAAAGGGGAAGAGATCAAACAAAAGGTGTAAAAGGTCTTTAATTAGAATTAGATTGCTGCCAAAAGACCACTGCTTTAAAGGGACAAACAGCATTTCCATGCCATATGAGAAACTGGAATTTCAGGACTTTATAAGGATACTTACATTCATCTGAGGAACAAAATCAATATAGACAGTCTGAATATCTACCTTTTTCTTGATTTGATATTCATCTATCTAAGGAATAAGATGGTTCCATTCCAATAATATTTGAATATCCTACAAACATGAATATACGGTTCTGAAAACTATTGATATTCTATTTTTCCTTACTGACTGTCTGGAAAGGTGGATGGGAAAATGAAATGGTGTGACCATGATCACACAAAAAATTGTGACAAATTGTATAGCTTACTCAGACTAATGCCCTGTCTCCCTTCACCAGCATTCGATGAAAAATGCTGATGTATCATTTTGGGCTAGAGATTTTATGACTGGTAAAGCACAGGTACAGGTTTAATGCTGATAACATCAAAGAACTGTATTCTGTGTTTTCTGTCGTGTGTTCTTATCTATCAAATCAAATGGGTGAGGAACCCAAACTGGCTTACAGGCCAGAAACTTAACATACATGACCAAGCTTGGAAGGCACCAAAAGAATTCATGGTATTTGTAACTTAAAAATGCTTCAGCAGCTGAATTATGCAGAATTTGTAACAATGAGCTAGAGCACAACTGAAATTGTCTGTTGCTAACAAAGTGCAACATCATGTCAGCTTCTGCCAACTGGCCTCTGTTAAAGGTGTGTTTTGTCTTCTGTATTGTACTGATACCCCTTACACTGCACTAGTAAAGGAGATTACCTGGGTTAATGTAATATTTAAGTGTTCTGAAGCCCCAGACTGCCCCAAATTACTCACTTGAGCAGGGCAGAGCTCCATGAGCTGCAGGTGCATTGTGGACTGTTTGCTACAGTGTGAGTTATGGGGCTTCTACCTCTTCCCTCCCACCCACCGGGGAGGGTCTTCCTCCCAACAAAAAGAAAAATCCCACGTTGTCCTGGAGAGTCTCTGCCCACAGAGCCTTTCCCAGGCAGGTCTGAGCTGGCTTGGAATGAAGAGGGAGCGTCCAAGAGGTGAGGTGAATCTGAGCTTCAGGGATCTATGGCTGCAGACAAACCAAACAGAGTGGGGCAGGTTTCACATGGTGCCATGTGCCAAGGATAAACTAGGCTCAGCTGCTCTGCCAGTGCTGGGTTCCCTCTGTCAGTACTGGGTTCCCTCTATGTTGGTTTGTTGGTTTTGGTTTTTTTTAATTTATAATAAGGATTTCATCTTTAACCAAGTTCCTGTATTCTGCAGGACATAATTCCTGTAAGGAGGCTTACTAGTCTTTTTTTTTTCCTCCCTCTCTTGCATCATACATTTACACAATTAAAATGCATCTCCAGCTTTTTAAATATCTTTGGCAATATCTCTGCTCTGTAGTCATGAAGAACTCATATCTGTGAGCTGAAAAAGGGACTTTTTTTTTCTCAGCAGGTCAATAAAATGATAGATGGATTTGAGTAGAACTGCAGTAGAAGGCACACACTTCATTCGCTGTAGAAATAGCTGAAAAGACAAGTTTGTTCTGAAGTGGATAATATTGGACTGTCCTGCAATGCACTAAAATAAACTAGAGACGATTGCCAGGGCTATGCATATTCACTTGCATCAGCTTTCACATCTCTATATAATACACATCATGGTGAGCAGCAGATTTGGATACAATCTCCATCGGGTAGAAAGTAAATGTAATCCATGCTGGGTTTGTATTTAAATATATCAAAGTCTGATTTTCTTCTCTCTGTGAGCAACCTCGTTTGATTTCAGAAAAGTTATTCCAGTTTTATTCTTGTGGAGAGATTGGAATCCCACTCCTGAGGCTGAAATATTTTTCCCCATTATCCACATTTCATTGTTTCTGCTGAACCCCTCCAGGGATGTCTTAGATCTCACTGCAGTACCCAGCCCTCTACAAAATCTGCATTTTAGCCCAGTTGGATCCTGCAGTTCTATAAAAATGTACAAGTGATTGAAGGTTAGCAGGCCGTATTTTAAATTAGCAATTTGCATTTTATTTTGTTCTAAAATTAAAAATAATGTTGCTGATGTTTCCCTACACTGTTTTGAAACTCCTAAATAATGCACATAAAAAATCTCTTACACCGTTACATCAACAGCAGAGAGCTAACTTAAAACATTAAGGACTTTTACAGGTACTTTTCTCAGGTACAATCAGTGCTGAGCAGTGATGAGCTCCAAGCTCCAGCTCAGGTTTACAAAAGAACAAAGGTGTTTTAAGTTGCTGTCAGGGAAAATCCATGGTAGATTGGCACAAATGTCTAAGTACACACCTCTCTGCCCTCCCAGACACTTGCACACCTTTGACTAGTGTGGATAGCCTACAAGTGTGTTAACTGAGAAATGTTGAAGAATCAGATCTGAAGTATGTCAGTATAAACCCTCAATTAAATATGCTGGATATAAACTTTTAGAAAATGTTTGATAGCAGCATAAACTTTCTGTATTTCATTAAATATTTCTGTTTTAAAAGTCTACAATTAAAAACTAAAACCCTAAGCACTAAGCCCCTAAAATTCCTTATGCTGACCCAATGGAAAAGTCTGAAAAATATTCAATAAGTCTCAGAACTCTTTCATTTCTTTCCCTTAGAGGACAGCTTTGGCCATTAGGCAGAGCTGCTGATTAAAGCAAGTAGAATCTTGTAGAATCTCTGAAATAGCAAAAACTAACCTCAGAGGCTGTGGGGGTTGGTGGAGCAGGTTTCACCTTGGGTGAAAACATTGCTCCAATTCAAAGGGAATTTCAGCTACCACATGCCCAGGTGCTCATGTGAGACCTGCCTGCCTTGAGCACAGCGAAGAAGGTGGCACGGCTGCAGCATCACTACCTGAATGGAAGGACACAGTGTAAATACATAATAAAATCTCTTTCCCAAGGAGTCTCTAGAGCCTCCACAGCAAGGTTCATGTGCTGTGGCTTTGAGCTGTGAAAAAAGCTCTCAGGTGCTGCAGATACCTTGACTGACATTTGCTTCACTTAATAGGCTGACAAATGCTCCTACTCAGGATAATGATAAGGACTGAAAGAGGGTCCTGGGACAGCTGCTGTAGCGTGGGGTGGGGATTGGCTCATGCAGTGTGACTCCTCCAAGAGAGAGATTTGAATCCGGTTTGAATTTGCAGATTGGATTTCCTGCAAAAGTGGCAACAGCAGCTCTGCCATGTAAGGGGCAAAGCGAAGGCAAAGGGCTGTTTCTGTGCAGCTGTAGATTCACACATAGATATAGGAAACCCAGGAGTAGTAGAGCTTATGTTTGGGTCGGACTTTTTTCCCATTTTGTCTGTTCTGAATACCTCTGCTCTTGATAACTTCTATCTGCAGCATCTTGTGCAGACTCATTGCCTTTAAAGTTTGTGCATCTTGTGTTGGGCAGTGTCTTTAACTTGGAGGTGCTGTACTCTATCACCACTGTACTGCAAAACTTCCCCTGTTAAAGGTGTTAAGGTAATCAAGAATAAAATGTATGATGTTGGCCAGATTCCCTGTTAGAATAAGCAGGTAGAGTTCCACTGACTCTAATGGCTTCTGACAGCTGTGAATTTGATCCCATACCTTCCCTGCATAATAAGATTTAAAATAATGTGAGTTTAAGGTAGGGCAGGAAGCCCTGGATGAAATATCTTATTGCATTGATTTGTCTCTTATTTTCTGTCCTATGAGAATACCCAAGTTGCAAATAAAGGGTCAAGAAGGACATTTAGCAATATATGGTTTATACAGTATTAAAAGACCATCTCATAGTTAATCATATGATTAATTTCTACAAGAAGGCTCCACTAAGTCTGCAATAAAAAGAAGTAATGAGGTTTTATAATAAAATTGAAAAGCTTCTGTGATGCACACAGAAGTCTTTTATATAGAAAGGTAAGAAAAACTACTTGTCTTTCAGTCCATAGGTTGCTGCAATAGCTTTCTCTATGAAAACTCCTGGAATGACATCTAACCCTGTCTTGAAATGGTCAAGTTATAGGGTATGTTTTAGGACCCTTTTCTATTTGCAAGATGTATTTACAGAATGAGAAGAGTTTCATAAACTGTCTAATGTACTGTTATTAGGTTACTGGCATTTTATAGTAAGAGCTGTTGATCTACAAGAGGGTTGACTCTGAGGTGTATAGGATGGCACTGTAATTGTATAAGAACTGCCTGGTCCCTCAGAGATTGTGTGGAGGCACACATTCACATTTCAAATGGCAAGCAATAAATCTTACAGCAATGCTACACCAGCAATTGTTGTAGTGACCTGGCACTTATGGTCTGTATTACAAGGATTTTCAGCAAGCACATTAAATTCCACTGAAAATCTCTAGATGTAGATAAGGATACTGGCTTTCCTGAGGACTAGAAAGATCAAAATTTTGTGAAAAATATGTAGTTGAAACAAGAAGCCCAGAATAATGCAGCTGAATACTAATCCCCTGGCAAACCATGCTGTAAACTGGTTTCACTTGGGTCCTATTCCAAGCTGAAGGGAGTTCGCTTGAACAGAGCCCAAATCATTGGGCAGTTGAGGGAGAAACCTTCAGCTTGTGAACTCCATCAGTTCTCTGTTCACCAAAGGAGGTGGTAATTTTTGAAAACGTCAGAGAGGTCTCATGCACTCTGAAGATCCATCCAGTGAGGCATTTTAGAGCACCACATCCATAGCAGCTATTTCAGCTCACAGGAAGCAACTTTTCTGCCAAGCCACACTCGTAGCCTCAGTGCTGAGGACAGTACCAGGTTTGACAATGCACTGGTAGTCCAGGTGAACCTGACTTTAGAGTCTGTCAAATGCATTTTCACAGCAGAGTATATTGGATGTGTATGGATATTTATTTTGCTAAATTTACCTTGTCAATCTCATCACCAGTGATTAGGCAGTATATAATATTTCCAGGACAGCAGTTGCTGTGATATTTGATTCTTAATGTTCCTTAGTTAAGCTGTATTCTGAAAAGTACCTCAGCTTACCTCATTTTAGTTAATGAATAGAATATCTGGTTTGTGCCTTTGGCCACTATTTGCACAGAGGCCACTACTTAGAGCATTTTATCCAAAATTATCAGTCTCCCAGGTTTCAGAATACCCAGAAATCCTAACTGGAGCAAGCTATTAACTCAGTGAGATCCTGCTTGGCTGTAAATGTAATCATGAAAAACCTGCAGCGTTTTTTAGTCTTGTCCTCAGGGAAGGCCAAAAAAAGAGTTGTAAGGCCAAACTGACAGTCCCATGCATTCTGAATCTGAAATTCTTTTGGTTTATGGGATAGAAATGCCTCAAGTCCTTTATAAGAGTCAAATATTGCTGAAAAATTTTCACTACTTGGATATTATCTGATTTTTTTTTTTCCCCTCAGCATAACATTGAACACAGCCCCTTGAGATGAGGTTGTTGGAAGGCTCTGACTCTTTTAACAGAATATGCTGTTAAAATAAAAAGGAGTTACTCATCTTTATAATGACAGCAAAATTTTCTAATTTCACTCGTGTAATCTTTATTTTATGTAAACTTGCTAATTTTAATATCTAAGAGGAATATTCCAAAATATGTTCATTTTCCTTATTAAAAAGGAAAAAAGGAAAACAACCAAAAAAACCACAAAAAACAAACAAACCCCTAGACAACTAACAACAGTTATTTTGACCTATCTCTGTGAGCAAGAAGTATTTTGGTTTTGACCACCATGAATGTTTTCTAACAAAACTCCTAAACCCAAAGAACCTACTTAAGTTTAAAGAGTCTCTTTCAGGGTCAGAACTTCAATTGGGCTTGAAATATGCCTTAGTTTTTCTTTTGGTAGTTCAGGAGTAGTAGGAGTGTCTTGGTTTTTGCAAGTAGAAAGGTCTTCAGGGAATTTCATGAGAACTCTTCAAAAAAACCTTCAGATTCTGACTGATTCATGTAGAAAATGTCTTCAGGCAGATTAAGTTCTTTGAGAACCTCTACAACTTCAATACAAAGTTTCTCCCTTTAGTTTACTCTAAAACATTTTTTCCTCCTAAAAAAGAAAAAAAAAGACTTACTGGCAAGATGAAGGAATGGCAGATCTACAAAGTTGGGCAAGCTAGAATGAAAGCACTGCAAATATGCAACCCATAATATAAGCAGTTGGAGCAGACCAGCCATAGAGTTGCATGCAATTCTGAAGATTTACAGTGAAAATAAGATAAATAATTTTTAGAAGCAACCAAAGAATTGCCCAGAATGTCTGCAGGTCTCAAGAAACACTTAAGGCTGAATATCAGGCAGAAACTGATCTCTGGATTTGTAGTTTTGTTTGCTATTATGGTTTTTACAGCATGCTGAGATAAATTGATGTTTCTGCTAAAGGGATTACATACCTTGAAAATCTCCCAGACTGCAGAATCTGCCTTTAAGAAAGCATTTCTTATGAGATCTTCCTTAATGCACTAAATATCCTTTTAGATTGAGGGCAGACTGGAAGTACTCTATGATCCCTCTTCTGCATTGCTTAGGAAGAGTAGAACAAATCCCAGAGTCCTTATAAAATCATTACTGAAATTATTAGGTATTTTGTCCGATTAGGGATCGACTTTAAACTGAGCAGAGGCTTCATGACTTTTTCTCATGGGACTTCCAAGGCTGATCAAAGTTAGATTACTAATGCTGTGTGACTTATTCCCTTATGACTAAAATTTAAAGGGGCACAAAAATAGGTTGAAACAGGAGAGAGTCATCAATTCTAAATATCGGAAAACCTGTTAATCTAAGAGGTACAAGTGAAACACATTCATATGTATTTTATTTTTTCATGTATTTCATACACGAGTGTACACACTTTTTCATTCTCATCTTTCATGTGTCACCTTGAACACATAAGCATGCGAAAATAGGGGAAACAGATTCAGTATTTTGTTACCTGCAGTAGTGATGTTAATGCTGAAATACATCACAAAACCATCACTGCTACAAAAGCATCAGGTTAACTGTGTCACACACACCACTTCAAACTGAAAAACAGTTCATACAGGTCAAATTATGGAAGTTTTCCTCTTTGTATATATGAATTCTTTAAATTGGGGTGCAAAGGATTCAGACCGTGTGTAGGATAATAGCTTTTGTCCGTGTGTCTATTACTGTCAAAGGGAAAATTCCACTTTGTCGTGGAAACAAAACTTTATTATTTGTCATTGAATCTGCTCTGATAATATCAATGTTGGCTGTTTTCCCCAAATTACATGAAGTTGTAAGCAGTTGGCAGACCTGATGACAATATGTAAATTACTCAGAGTGAACCTAATCTTGTATAATAAATGCCAATTTGACTCTAAATTTGTTAACAATATTTTAATGTGGTAATTGAGGTCAAGGGAGACTCCAGTTAAATGCAAAGCTATCTATAACTGTCAGTGTTAAATAGTACTTAGGTATCCTTGCTGAAAATCAGATACCAGGTTAACATATATCATTGGTTTTTGCAGCCAGAAATCAAATAAAGTATATTAGTCTTGGCAGCATGTAAGTATATTAGTTTAGAAATGTGCAGCTGCAAATATCCATAGCTTTTTGGACTTGTTTTGTATCACAACAGACCTGCAATTGCACTTTTTCCTGTTGTTTATATAATTTTGATTAGAAATCAAGTAATAAATACATGCCTAAAGGCCTCTAGAAATTAACTGGCATGTCTCTGTTCTGTCAGCTGATTGACGAGGTTCAATTTTAACCAGTTCTATTCATGGTTTCACTTATCATGCTTCTTTAAAAAGCTTTTCAACATCATGATACACATGCAAGTGACGAACTTCTCTAGCAACTACACTGAACTGAAATGATTGTGTCTATTTAAATATTCTGATTTCCCCTGAAGGTGTTGGCATTCATTAAACCATGCACAGGTCATTGTAAGTCTGTATGTGTCCATTCTCTTACTACAACTTGGGTGTAACTGCAGCAGGTTTGGGGGGATTTAAGCAATAATCTCCTTCATTCCCCTTCCATTTATTATTGACTGCAACCATAAAGGATCCTACCTTTCCCTTATACCCAGGAGCAAATCCATAATAGGTGATATGAAAAGCCTCTTGCAGGCTTGAGGAAATCCAAAAATTTCTTTTTTAAAATGTAGAAAAGATGGGAATTTTTGTTTGTTGGGAGCGATCTTTTTTTTTATGGTGAATGTTCCAGCTGAGTGTTATTTCAGCCAAAGCAGAACTGTGCCAATTTGCTTATCCTAGTTATGTCACTTGTTAAATGGTCACTATGTTCAGATAAGAGACATTTTCTCCAGTGTCATCAACCCCCTACATCCAAGGGAAAATATCCACTGAGAAGAGTAGTCTGTCTCCCTACTCCACACAGCAGCTCTGGGACCACCAGTGGAGTTACTCATGCACTGTGTGTGTGTCTAAGAGATAACGTGAAAAACAAAGCACGAGTCCCTGTTTTCCTGGGTCCCAAATAAGAACGGGAAATCCCCATGCAGCCCTTTGCACTGACAGGTACTTCCTGTGCTCTGTGGGACAGGTGCAGAAGTCCTCTGCACCACCCTGAGTGGTGAGGAGAAGCAGAATGCTCAGATTCTGCGTGCACAGGTGCTGCTCGGGCACTTCACCCACTCGGGTGCTGGGAGCTCCGGATGAAGTGGACACAGGGCTGTGGTGGGTGAGGAGGAGATGGGCTTAAAGTACTGCGGAATGGGAAGAAGTTGAGTAACAGCAATCATTTTAAAGTAATACTTGTGGGAAATGTGAAGGTCCTAGCTCATTTGGTTCCAACAACGCCTGCTTGGGACGGACAACAGCTGCTTCTCCAGCACTCCTCACCAGTGGGGCTCTGTTCTTAGTAGAGCACTGTATGTGTTAATGGCCCAACAATAGTGATTTCCCATAGGTTTAGAGGAATTACTCTTTAATTCAGGATTTCAAACTTCAATATACAATTCCTATTCAATTTTGATTCCAGGAAGGAAGGAAAATATTTTATTTGATCTTTTAAATATAAAACATTGTTTTCTATTCTGAATGCTCAGGACTCTGTAGATGGCATTATTGCCTATAATTACCCTGACATCTATCCCAGTTAATCTCATTGGTTTGGGGTTTGTTTAGCACCTTGTAAACTTTGCAGATCTTATAGGTCTGCACTGACTGAACCACAAGATAAGTAATAGCTTCAATAAAATCTCCTTTGGTGGAAACTCTTCATGATCAAATTTACAGAACAAGTAAAAAAGTTCTGTGTATAATCCCTCCCTCCTTATTAGTGCCCATAAAGGATAACACTACTATAAAGTATGTTTATCCAGCGAATAAAGGAACAACATGATAAACCAGTTAACAAAGAGCAGATGTTAGATTTAAGCAGATTCCATTATTTCTACCTGCTCTGATTTCAGGCCTCCCATTGCAGGCTGTGGGGATGTTTGTCTGGGGGAAGAAGGGAAGGGCTGGGCAAGGACTTTAGGATTTAGCCCCAGGCTTCAAAGTGGATTTAATAAAAACAAGTAATAACCTGCAATACGCTGTAAACCCTGCAAGGTATAAGGAGGGAGAAGGTTGACTGAAAATGACTGTGCTTTTCAACACCAGTGAAGTGTGGGCTATTCACAGTTAACATAGTAAATCTCAAAAGCCTGATTCAAATCCCTTTGAAGTCAGTGCTTGTTACCCAGACCCTGAATCAGGTGAGTGCTTTGTGCATTCACTGATCAGCATAAAGTTTCCAGAATCATCAGTCAGTCTGTGTTAATGTGGTTATAATTTCACTGATTCCCAAATACATTAAAAATCACAGATACTGTTAGTTCTCATCTACCTGTTTGCAAATTACACTCCAATTATTTCTGTGGCACCCAAACAAAAGATTGTGATATAATCTGGAGAAGTGGTATTATCAAAATCCCCACCAGGACTGAATGCAGTGTCTTGATTATCACACCTTCACATGTGATTTAAGAATAATGTCCTTGTCTTTATTGGGAGCCAGGGCTGACATACAAAAACATTATTAGCAGCTGGGCTAGAGCAGCTGGAGCAGTGCAATGGCACTGAATGCAGAAGAAGCAGTTCAGCCACAGAGCATCTTTTGTCTAGCAGTATTTCCTGCTCATCCTCAAGGGAATCCAACTAAACCCTGGACATTCAAACCCAGAAAATTGCTCTGGCCTTGGCTGGACTAATAGAAGTCAAAACTTCAATCAGGCACTTATTAGTTACTTTGCACACACGATATAAGGTGCCTTTGTTGGTGGCAAACAAGTGCAATTGCAACTTGGAATTGACAATGAATTTTTTTGCTATCTTTGACTGCTCAATATAAGGTTAGGATTGGGTCATGTACCAGGGCTTTTACCAAATTAATGCTATCGGGGGAATTACGCTTAAATGGAATTCTTTCTATCTAAACAATTTAATCTAGTTTTTCTCTGTGCTTTCTCTTTGTCAGTTGGTATGAGTATATAAAATTATTCAGACAAGTCAACAAATGAAACAATACATTAAATGTCATGTTTTGAAACAGAAACCATGGTGTAGGCATCAGATCTTGTGTTGCTGCTTCAACCTGAAAGTTTTAAGCAGCTTCTGGGGTTTTTTTCATTCTTTCCATAAGATTTTTCAACTTGCTCTTGATAGGAGATCCTACTTTAGGTTAAATTTAGGATATTTCCCTGAATTTTAAAAAGATAACTTGTAGTTTTACTGAGTCCTAAGCAACATTGTGAAGTACTTACCGTGAGTAATTCTGTACTGCTATTATGAGAAATTATTCATATACAACTCAGTTAAACGTCACTGCAAAGCTGTAGCCAAGTAATGACTCTCTTTATAAATGAAATCTGCAGAAATGCAACCAGAGATGCACCTTGTGCACTTGCCCTGCAGGGTGATGCTTGATCACATGAAATGACAAAGCTGTTCTTGCCCCAAAGGTTATTCCAGGTGTAGCACATTGCCAGACATAGGAAAGAAAAATAGCGTATAAGCAAAATAAGTATTTAGTGAGGACCCACAACAGTATGTGACTTCAGATTCCCAGATTAGAAGAATAAAAACAAGTTTGAGCATAGACTTTCTAACTTCATAGTTCATGGACTGATGAACACAGAACTTGTATTTGACTGATGACTCCAAATCTCATAGGGAATAACTGAGGACTGGTATCCTTTTAGACCTGACCGAGTCAGAAAGAAAACTTTTTGAAACCACCTTATCAAATGCCTCATGCTGACCACAGAAGTTGTGGTCAAGGCTTTCAAAATGCACCTGTTGAACTTGTTTAGGTCTTCTAAGCTTGTTTATCTCAGGTGGAAGTTTTAACTGACATTTATGTTTCCTTAGCTACATTTCTGCCATCTCAGCTGAAACTGTCAGGGCTCTGCAATGTTCAAACAAAAATGGGGTTTGCTCACAAGTAAATATTAAATATTTATCGTTTTATTAGACTTTGGGTTTGCTTTGTATCATCCCCTTCTTCATTTGACAACACTTACATTGACAGTATATAAAGATATATTTAAGCAATAGTTTAAGTGAAAAATATTTCTAATAAACATAGAGAATAATATTCTTTTAGTAACATGGCTCTATCAGCAACAGAGAGGGAGGTAATGTTATGGAGTCAAAACATGCACTCTGAAAATTTAAAATTAAAGGGATTGAAGGATAAAAAGTCTGGGTGATAAGGTTTTTCTACAGCTATGTCATAAAGCTGGCTTTTAAAGGAAACAGTAGCTAATAAAAGCGATAAATGCCCTATGAACAGAAGCTCATGTGACCTAAATGGCAATATACAGGTTTTCTATAAGTCGTGCTGTTTCTTCTTTATTATATTAACAACATTTTGCATGTGTTTGATCAATGGGCTTTTAATCAGTTAATTTTGACTGTATTTGTGTGCTTATTTTGATAAATTATTTTAATATACTCTAATTTTAACTATGCAAGTATAGGCTCATAGTCAATGAACTTTAATTTGAAAGGAGTGCTTTCACCACTGACAGGAATTTAATTAACTTTTTATATTCATCATGGCTAGGAAGTAATCCTTTGTTGTCCTACCACTTGAATGAATTGCGTAGAGTACTGGAATATAGCTAAGGCTTTTGTCTCAAAATATCTGCCAATTTAAACCTCATCAAGAAGTTCAAGTGTACATCTCTATACTGGTTGTTGATTGACAGCAGTTTATAGATTGCTAAAATTTCTGTGATGACACCATGTAAATAATGCTCTTCATTAGAATATCACACTACATTATTATTTTGTTAAATCTCACTTAATCTTCTCTGAAATAGAAATAAATAATTTTTGCTAACAACATTTATATCAGCATCCCCTCCCAGATTGTGTGAAATAATTTTTAAATGCTTTTAGAATATTGCCCTTAGATTGATCACTTTCTGTACAAGTGTGAATATTCGCACCATTAGAAGTGAAGAAATGCCAGAAAATGCAGGTAAAGAGTTGGAATCAGTGCAATTCAGGCAATTTATCTCTAAGTATACTTTCACAGTGCGTGCTTTAAACCAAGATGATACAGCTGTTCCTCAGCCCATTTTTAAATGCTGAGCTTCCCCCCTCCCATCACACCTAGAGGAGGCAGTGCAGACTGCCTGGGTGCTCTTATCTCCTTGCACCTATCACAGACTTTCTCACCCCATCAGACTCCATTTCTCAGTAGCACAAGGATCACTGGGAAGCTTCACCCAAGTCCTTAATGCCTCCCACTTTGGGTTACAAAACACACATGATCTGCTGGGGTAACACACTGGATCTTCACTGCACTTGCAGCTTTGAAATCTTGTTCTTCCCCGTGCCCTAAAAGGCTCTCATGTGGTTCTTGATTGTCATCTGGGAATTCTCCAGGAAAGAAAAGGAATGGCTGACTTCTCAGACTGCAAGATTCCCTGCAGCCCAGTCTCCAGGTCTATTCCAGTCAAGTCTTTACCTTTCTGCTGCTCTCTCTCTTACCTGGACCCACCAGGATCCTTCAGATCTTCAGGGGTTCTTGTCACTTGTCAAAATGGATTTTATGGAGGTTGTTCTCATCTCAGATATCTATAAGATCCTCAGGTAACATCCTTTTTTTTTTTTTTTTTTTGTATTTCAGAGTCCATCAAACTACTGTGCATTTGTTAGCTGATTTCTGTTCTCTGCAAGAGCCAGTCTCCTAAAGTATTTCAAAGAGGGAACGCCTCAGAACAAAGCCTACCCTGAAAGAATGCTCAGAGCTGACTATAGAGCTGGCATTTAACAACACAGGGGGTGATGAGGTTATACAGTGAGAAACTGTTGTATTTTATTTTATTTTGGGGTATGGGATTAGGCAAGAAACCCAAAACACTATAGTACCTAATTTTGGTGTTTTGATAGGTTTCTTTAGACATTGATCCTTCTAAGGATTTGTCAATTTTCTTGCACTTCTGCTGTCTTTTGTTCAAGCAATAGATGAAGTTTATAATCCTTTGAAGATTTTGACAAAAATCACTATACAAGCGAACTGTACTGCATACTTACACCTCCACCCTTCTGCAGGTGAGGTAGGTATACATTTTCAGACCAAAGTGAGGATTGTGCCTATTACTGGCTATCAATTGTGGCAATATTTAGCAGGACCTATAAAATCAGAATCTTTTTCCATGGACATTCCACAGTCTAGTTAAAATTTCCAATGCCACTATTTTCTGTCTTCCCTTTTCTAATTTCTCTTTTATATGTATCCTACAAAATAGATTTGAATTGAAGTAAAGGTGTTGGTAATGACAATTTGTGCAGATTTATTGACTTCTAAAAGGCAAAAGGGCCTGAAGTGTTGATTTGAAATATCAGTAACAGGTGTTATCTTGCAAATATCAGAGCTGGCAAAGTATAAAAGGAACCCTCTTTTACACTAGTAATAAACTTTGGCAAATTTGTAATTAACAGATGCACCTTGAGCAGTTACATTTCAAATGGCTTGAAAATTTGCTAGTTTATTTTCATGCATGTGAGAAGGAAAATAGTTATCACAGAACAAACCAGCCCCAAATGCTTGCCTTGATATTTAGTGCTATACAGTGTGATCTACAGAAATTATGTGTAAGTTTGTAATATTTGATTCTTTTATAAAATTTTATAAAATTCAAGCTTCATTCAATATTGAATTTTTGTGTCTACTTAGAAATGCCTGAAAGTTTGTTTCAGAATTTCTGCTGACAGACCTTTTAACTACAGAAGCATATTAAATTCACTATCATCAGAACACAATTATGTTACTGCCTACTAATATGAAAGAAAAAAGGAAATAAAAAATGCCTGTCTTAAATAGTAGGAAAATGGTGATTAATCATCCTGTTCATGTAAACAGGGTTACTGTTCTTTTTATAACATGACATCGAGCCAAAAGGATGTGATTGATTTTATAAATCAGTCACTACCCTGTTCATGCCATAATTTTTTTCTTTTAATGCACTCTGCATTAATATCCTGCCTCTGGCTTGTTTCATTTAATTTCTTCCTTGCCAGTAGAAAGTAAGCAGCTCTGTATGTTTGAAGGCCATAAGCACTTGTCTGAGGGGAAAAAAAAAAAAAAAGAAAGAAAAAAAGCACTGGAAAATAAAAGAGAAAAAAACCACAAGAGAAAGTAGAATTTGGGGATCTTCCAGTGGGAATTCAATGATAAGCATGATAAGCTTGTTTTGTGTTTGGAACTGAAGAGTTAGATTTTCTGTTAGGCTTTCAGAAATTGCTCCTGCAATAATAGCTTTACTGCTGTTAAACCTCTCACATAATATGCAACACCTTTCTGACTCTTTATAAGGATTTCCAATATCTAGCAATGGCAGATAACACTCAAGACTGCATCCTGACCTTCAGCTCTATGACTGACTAGGCCATTTTTTCACTGTCCTTGCGTCCTTGTGAAGCACTAAGCTTTTTCTCAGCCTGTGTTTTTATTCTGATTGCTAACCAGGCAATAACTCAGCTTTTTACTTGGTCACAGAATCAGGGAATTTGACCTAGGCATAAAGCCAGAAATCCAACCAGAGGGGATTTGAACTGCAGTTCAAATTCTGTTTTATTTGTGTTAATTTATTGACCCCCTAGTGCTGGAGTTTCAGCATCCATTTGAGAAAGTCATTAAAATCATAGTAAATACTTAAAAGTGCAGGCTTTGTTTTTTGTCACTGTCCCCTTCTTACTCAAAGTAAAATGTTATTTCTGTTTTATGTCAATGTACCCTTGATCTTGTAAGAACTAAAGTACTGGAAGTTTTAGCATACATTCTAATATTGGCTAGATGAAGAATATACTGTTGAAAGTCTCAAATAATTTTCTAGTATAGTCTGTAAAGATCTTGTAATCTGCTGTCATCTACTGAGACCACCTGCCTTGCTCTGCCGTGTGGTATTGATGTGGATTGCACTGCTGTGTTGAAGTTTCTTCTAAAGTTTCTCTGGAACGACTCTTTGCCTCACAGTTCTTGGTTTGTTTTTGATAACTTATAACTCTTCATTATCAGCATCCAGTGTCCACATTCGACACACACTCAATATGTCTTCTCCAGAATTAGGAGGACAAGTTGTTGGCTAAGATTTATTGAATTTTTTTTCATGATGAAATCTCTCCATTTAACATCCAATATCTTTAATAAGCGCATGTATTTTAGAAGATGTTTTCTTTCAGTAGATCTCCACTTCTCCCCAGTTATGTGTTAACATTTGTGGGGTCAATAATATAGATTGGTCTTGGCATGCAGCCCTTTTAAATGTCCTCACACTGGTCTGTCACATCATGAAGCCTTGGCTTGGTTTGTTGTTGAGACTGCAAGAAACATCTGGAATTGAACCTGAAGAAATGTTTCATAAAATCAGCTTGGAATTATTTTACTGTATATTTCTGTAAACATCATAGTCAGTGCATTGCATCAAGTATCTCTCATACCATTTTAGTAATAATATGGCATAGTGGTTACGTGCGTATTTTCTTAATTTTCTATTCTTTGTGTCAAGAAATTAGAATTGTTATCTGCAAGGAAATCTTAATTTCACATTTCTAAGAGTTGTTAAGAGGTGGCGCCCCTTATTTATTTATTGCACCCTTTTCATTCTTCTGTCTTCAGTTTCTGGGCTTTACCCTAAAAGCCTATCAATCTCTGCTCCACATGAGAGTTATATAAAAGCTTTTGTTCCTTTTTGTGCTACTTAATACTTCTGTTAAAAGTCTGGATCATGTGAAAATTATTCATTTTATTTTTCACATTGTGCCTTCTCCTACACCTGAATTTCACACCTTGAAGTGCTTCCAGAACATTATTAATTTTGCTCCTAAGATTCAAAACAGACCTGAAAACTATTTGTGTCAATTTACCTGTATATGTACTCATTTCTTTTTTCCTAGAGTTTATGGCAGAAAGTGCACATGTTTCTCCTGACCTTGCAGATCCCCAGGATGCTTACCCCAGGAAAATAAGAGCTTCTTGCTCCTTTAGTTCAGCTGCTGCTTTGCCGGGGCAGTAGAGCAGCATCTGCTGTGCGTGTGCACATGCAGTGAGACCAAGATGCCTGCAGCATCCTGCCCGAGACGGGGACGTTGTTGCCATATGGAAAAGCCCTCAGACCTTTGTCATTCCCAGTGTGCAAATCGCCTATCCCTTCTCTTGTAGTGCGTTGCTCACATCCAGGACAAGTGGTCTATTCCTCTTTTTGAGTTCTGTGTTGTTCTTTCTCATGGTCTTAGAGCTGGCAAATAAATTTTACACAGCAAAAGGCAGGACGTGGCATGGTCGCATTAGAGTAGCAGGCAATTTTTAAAGGTTTTATGTTTGGGATGGAAAAAAAGGTAAGAGCTTACTACTAACCACATGATCAGAGTAGTTAAATGGACAGGCACATATTTAAAGCTGTGGCAGTAGATGTGGGGCTGTTTGTTCAGTGCTATCCCATCACAGAATTACACAGCTCGCTGTGGTTGCAGCCTGATAATTATTATTGATTCGCTCTCAGGTTGTCAATCTGGGGACAGCGCTAAAGCAGTCCATGATGGACAGAAAGAGGATTGGACAGCCACCATCCAACGAGGAAACTTCATCTTGAAAATGAACTTAGATGAGATGGTGCTAGTGGATAAGGGTAATTGATGATTGTTTCAGAGTGGAAGAAGGGAAAAAGGAGAGATAAAAAATTCTTCTTTGGCATTCATTCTTAGTGTCCTGTAACACTCCAGGGACCATCTGCAAACTCTGTAAACTTTAAGGTTTCTATTTTTAATGGTTAGGTGAATATATTGCTCTTACTATAAGGAGTAATTAGCTCAGGGTCACCAGGATGCGTGAGAAAGACACAACAGTACCTGAGGGAAATAACTTTTCTCAACCCAGACGTGTTATCTTGATCTACTTTTGAGTTCCTAAACATAAGCAAATCTTAGCACATTTAGGCTGGTTAAAACATGTAATACCTGAGATGTAAATTATTAGCACTATGGATCACTACATTAACAGCTTGCAACGACAGCAGTGAGGCAGTTATAAACTGTATTTTGAAATATCCATACTTGTTACATTTTTCTATTTAAATCTGCTCTAATTAAATACCAACTCACGAGAGAGTAAACCGTTATAACAGAAGTGCTGGGCAGTGTAAGCTAACCAGAATCTCCATTTATGATGTGCTTGGTCTTTGTACTTTTAAAAAGCCATACAAAATATTTGAGACGGAGAAATCAGAGCAGATTAAAAAAACCCTACCTACACACCTTGATCTATGTTTTTAGCTGAATTATGCCCAAGCTTTAATTTCAACACTGATAATGTTTGTTGCAATTTCCTATGCTCTATTGCTAACTGAAGTTGAGCAGTTGTGGTTTCAGTTGGGGTTTTTCCTTCTTGGTCAACTTGCACGTACAGAATATCTGGGATCTCAAATTTCCTATAAACTCCAGAAACCAGAGTGTGTGAATTCAAAAGCGCTAGCTGGAAGCAAGCATTATTGGTGTGCCTGCCAGCTGGTAGGAGTACCTGAGAGTCTCTCCTGAAAAATAAACCTCTGGGCAGAGGGGAGAAAATGATGGCCCTTTTCTCTTCAGAAACACCAGATTTACTCCAAGTGCTGTAAAGGGAAAATGGGATAAATAGTGTCTTTTGCCAGCTGTGATGTCTTCAGCAGGTAGGGAATGCTCAAACCTTCTCTTCCCCCTTGACAGGACAACGAGATTTCTTGCAGCGACAGAGTTTGGGCTGAACACTTCTGGATAGCTTGTAGGGTTGACTTCTTTTTTGCTCTTGTGTATAAATCTTCCCCTCATGTTACCTTTCAAGCTAGCAACTGCTGCATGAATATAAATATTTTCCCTAGTATTTTTTGTCATTTGACTTTTGGAATATTAAATATCAGTCATAACTGAAAGTGGTGCTACAGAAAAATCACTTGGATTTTCATATAAGCCCTCACAGGGACCTATCTTAAACGCCTAAACGATGAGGCCAGTCTCCCAAGATTTGTATAGAAGAAGAGATGGGCTCCTACAGAGAACAAGTCTGAGCAAATGCCTGATTTATGTGACCTGGGTCAGTTCCTTGAAAAACTTCTCTGTCCTCTCACTACCTGCTCTGTCAATAAAAGCAGAGACCTTGAGATAGCTCAGATGAGCAGCAAAAGCAACACACCCTTCCTTTCTGGTGTCTGTCACTGTTTCCAACCAGTGATATCATCCTTCACAAAGAGTGCATGTCGCTGTTGAACCACTGGCAGAGCAAAAGAACCAGACGAGTTCGGGTGAGGCAGAAAATCTGAATTTATTATTTAATTCTAAAACTTATATAGACTTTCCAAAGGTCGTCCGGATTGGGTCAATTCATAACCTCACCCTAGGCCGATAGGCCAGGTAGAATGTCCATCTTTCCAGAGACAGCTTTCAATAACATCCAAGCTTTTATCTCTTTTTACAACACATAGAAGGAAGAAGAGAAAAGTTCCCGTGGGAAAGGTCTGTGTTACCACAAGTGCATGCAACCAAGAGTCTGCATTCCCCTTCCTGTCCCATCCAGTAGATGCGAGGAAAGGTGTGTCCACTCTCGCTGGTGGGAAAAAAGGGATTATTTCCAGGGCCACAGGGCTGCCCAAAGAAATGCCAGTAGAATGGGAGGTATAAACCCAGTAAGAAGGATTTATAATCTTTACAGGTAGCCAGGAAGGTTTATACTCTGGGATACAGCTAGAAAATGGTTAATTCTGCTTTCCTTTTATATTATTTCTCTCTAGATGAACTTTCAGATACAGTAAAATCATATTAAACTTTCATTCCTGTACCTCAGAAATAACAGTACCAAAATATTTCAAACCTGATAAACTTGTTCTGTCAGTCTGGGACTAATTGTACCAGCCATCAGCCAAGAAGACTATATTTATCCTTAAATTCTGTGATAGAGCAGACACAGCTTTGAAATGAAATTTCCTGTATTTATTAGGGGGAAATGAGGACTGTGACGGAAAAAACACCATTCTTTCATTTTAATGTTTCCAGGGTTTACCTGGATCACCTGCATGGCCCCTTTTTTGGGTTATCTCAAAGGCTTCTAAACCCAGGTGTTTTCTTACCCTGACTCTGTGATCTCCCACTGTCCACAGGGCAGATTGATTTTTGGACTATTCCTGCCTTTCTGGTTAACCTCATCCTTGGGAAATTAATACTGTTCACAGAAGAACAAGGAGGAACAAGGTTCTCTCCTACCTTTTGCCTTTAAATGCTGTCTCTACAAAAGCTGAGGCCAAGAGAGATTTTCCTGTGTGCATCCAGAGGGAGTCACATAATGCTTGCTCTGACACAGCACCATGGCTGCAGTTAGATCTTCCCTGCCTTCCCCAGCATCCCCAGAAGCAGAGTTTCAGCTTTCATGAGTGGAGAAGGGCCTCAGCAGGTCCCTGCTGTCTAATTGAAAGTAGAGGAAGATGCAGCTTTAGCAAGAAGAGTATCAGGCAGGAGAAAATGGGACACAACTGGAATGTGCAATAGAACATGCACTCCATGATCAGAGAGGCTGTCCAAATTTTGATGCTCTGTTTACAAGGTTTGTTAGGGTGGGTCTGGTGGTACTTAGAATTCTACCAGGCTGCCCAACTGTGATTGTGTCTACATCTGCTAGTATTTAATGGCCATGATGCTTTGTCTCTAGAAGGTTCCTCTTTTTCTCAGATTTGCTGACTTTCACGGTCGCAGCAAGGTCTGTCTAATATTCTGTCCTTTCCCAGAAACTGTGAATTGAATAAGGCTGTATAAGTTGAAGAATTGTTTCTCTGATAAGATTGTGGTTTTTCACTGTTGATATTAACTTGTATCTTTATTATTTATATTAGCTAGCTTTCTAGGCTATCCCTACTTGCAGCAGCAATAACTGCTAGTCCTGGTCCTGGATGAAGCTTTGTAAGAGCCAGGAGAGAGCAGTCAGTTGTCCACAGACTCTTGGTGTGCTGCTCAGAAAAGGCTTGAGTATCACTGCAGGTGCTGCAGCCTTGGAGACCTTGGCTTGTCCTACAACTGGGTTGCTCTCTGACACAGGTTATTGTTTTGCAGTCTGTCCCAGCCAAGATGTAAACCAAGGAACTGAGCTATTCTTCAGGGATATCAAAGGGAGGTTTGTGGCTCAGAGAAGTGCAATTCCTCCCATATTTTATCCACTTGGTATCAGAAAGAATCTATGGCTCTATGGATCCTCACTCCTAGGAAATAACAGCCCATCCTGTGAGCTTGTCAGCCTGGCTCTGCCTCAAATTCCTCCCAAATAAGAGAACTGAGGGTCTCTGGGGCCACATGAGGGTTTTATATTGTGAGGAGCAGGTACAGGAGGCTAGAGCAACACGTTTCATCCTTCTGCATAGATTTCTAGAGCAGGTTGTGCTTTGACTTCAAGGGGCCATTTTTTTAAGTTACAAGATATAACTTGAGGATCTCAGCAGGAGCTAATTCCAAGTTCTGGTAAATTCCTCCAAAGGCAACATTGAGGAGTAGAGGCAAAGGCGTGGCAATCATGGTTGTGATTGTCATCTAAGTGCTGTGCCAGAGTAGAGGAATAATTGACTCTATTGGGCAAGTGGTGGGAGATGGCTGTTCTCTGGCAGGGAAGCATGTGCCCCTCCCATAACTGCTGGAAATAGAAAGTGGTGGCTACTCACAGAAATGATTAATACAGGAAAGAGACTGTTCCATCTGTTCCTTTGAAGAACACCAGTGATCAATGGGTGTCAGCACCAGAATTTTCTCCTAGCACAGTGCATGCATGCTCTTAGCTGCGAGGGGCACAGTGTTACAAACTGGTGTGCGGGGTGGATTTTCTGGAAGCCAGAGGCCTGCAGTTGCTGGGAAGAATGCTGCAGCTGAAAATATTGAATTTCTCTAGATCCCTAAGCAGACCTGCAGTTATAATAATTGATCACAGAACACTGTAGGCCAGCCTGAGATGTGCAGAGATGAAGCAGAAAAATGTGCCATTCCTCAGCTGCCTCATTCTGCTTCTGCTTCCATCACGCTCTTTGTGTCACATCTGCTGCCCTGGGTGTTTCAAACACCTCCCACACCTCTGACCATCGAGTGACAGCTGTTGCTAGGTGATGACCATTACTAGAGGCTCACTTTTACATCTGTGTGCATGTGCATTTTGTTAATACTGTAGTGTTTCGGATGAGTCCTTTGAGTCTGTCACACTGCTGTTTTTCTCTTACAGTACCAATATAGTATTCTATAGCAGTCATTAGGTAGTAGGAATTTTTTAGCAATTAGGAAGTTTTTTGCCTAAGACTCAGTGGCCCCAAAGTAATATTCTGCACTGGATAGTTTAGCAAGTTTCAGTAAGCCTCTAAGCAGCATTGCTGCTCTCCAAGTAACAGAGTAATAATCCAAAATAAGACTGTCATGCCTAAAACTACGGTGACATTTATTTTCTACATTTTGCAACTGTGAGTAGTCAGGTCTCCCCCAGAAGTACCACGTCTGGATTTCTGACCTGAGTCGGGGTGGGGGTGGGCAGCAGCCTCATGATAGGAGAGCACGATAATCCTGTAAATGGTTGGGACACACTTGTACATCATTTGAATGAGCCTGTGTCAGTCAGCAGGTAAGCAGTTTTGTAATAGAAAAGAAGCTGGTTTGCAGGAGCTACCCTGCAGTCCCACCACTCGGAGCAGGTGTTACGATAAGATAATGGTCGCTTGTAGTAACCCTTGTGAATCACAATCCTTGAGGAAAAAGTAGGGACAAGCCCTTCAAATTGGGTTTCAAAAGCATATAAAGAGTTGACCTTACAGAGGTAGTTCAAGGAATAACCTAATCTTTCTGTCCCATATCCCCCCATGTACAAAAGCTTGCCTGAAATTGAAAGTGGGGGTGGGGGGAGCTTGTAAAAGCAATGTTGATACCAAATAAAGAGACCAGTGTCCTCACAAAATCATTTACAGCCTCTCTCTGCAATCTACAGAGGATTACAGGTTTGCAGCATGTTTATGTCTGGCTGAGACCAAGGAGGTTTTGCTGCAAAATGGTTATCAGTGTAGAATCAAAGCATAAACAGCACCCGAGTAGAAAGCCTAACAATTCGAATGAATTGAGTGGAAGAAATGATGCGTCTTAAAGACAATGTTGCTTGAAGAAAATTTATTTTCTTCTGTGGGTTTTTCCCATTATTAAGCTATAGCAAACCCCTGAACACTCACAGACTTGCCTTCTGCAAAACTAACATAATTTTAACAATTAAAGATTGAAGTGTGGACTTCTGAGATGATCCCTTATGACCTACACTTTATTAGGTTTATGTTACCTTTTGATATGTTCTATTTGCTGGAAGCCCCAGCATCCTATCATTATGATTCAAACAGGCTTTGCTCTCTGCTCACAAATAATTGATGCTCCCTTTGCACAAAGCATAGTTTTCAGCTGATAAGCAGCAGGGTAATTGGCACCTTCACAGGATATTAGGCAGGAAAAGAGCATCACACTTAGCAGACAGGAAGCAAACAGGAGAAGGTAAACAAATAATTGTGGTAGTGTACGAAGGGCTAAAGGCTTCTTCACAACTTCTGCGTGTTTGCATTATCTGCAGTAAATATTAAAATTTCTACTTAGCAGCAGAGGGGTGAGGGTGAGGAAGGGGGAGCCTTTGTGACATGAACACTTATAAAAGAGGTGCATTGCCAGCAGTATCTATTGTGAATATGGTTTATTCACTTAAAGCCACAGTGCAGTTTTAAATGCATCTCCATGCAGAACATCTGTGGTCCCCTGTAAGCTTTTGGGTGTGACAGAATTAACAGCACGGTCATATCAGACGGGTGGCTATGAATAGCACTAAACTGCAGTGGGTTGCTGTGCAGGTGCATGTCACACATTGTGCCTACAGACTTGCAGTCTTTAAAAAAATTAGATGTCTTTGAGGTAGACAAGAGATGCTCTCAAGTCTAAAATCTTAGTCCACCCAAGGCAGATAAAAGTTTTTTGACTGCAGTCACTGGCAGTGTCACTGTGTGTCTCAAAATATTTTAGTTTGTCTGACTTTGTAGTGCTATTCTGGTATGACTTTTGTGGTGTCCTGCAGCTAATAGCTATAAATTTATTTTGAAATTATTCTTTCAGGTTTAGCCATGCACCTGTAAAGACTAAAACCATCTAACAAATGAGTTATATTGAATGTGCAATCTCATCAAATTTAGCTTCTTAAGTTTTGGATGATATTTTTAACAAGTGTGGCATTTCTCACTGGTAATTGCTTTTTGTTTGTTTTCTCTGTATAGATTATGGACTTCATAGTAAATGCATTGGTGCATTTTTAATCTTGTGAGTCACTTGGATACTACACTGAATGCACTGGAAATGTGTATAAATAGAAAGGTTAAAAATCAGCATAACTATTAAATGTGATGCACTATTTTTAGCAAATCTTTTTACTAAATCCCACTTTCACTAGCTGCTACTTAGAGCTTCTTTATGTGTTCTGTAAGTGTATGATGGGAGGAAAATGTTGTATTTACAAAATAATTTGGTGATGAGCTAGATTCTATTTTCTGGACATAGGCCAATTCTTAACATTTAATAGTTATTAACATATCCTTTTGAATGTGTGCAGAACCCCAATATATATGTACGAGGTTTAATTATTACTACAGGCTTGCAAAGGCGGAGGCAATGTATTTTATTAGATAAGAATAAAGAATGTCAGTAGAAATAAGACCTATCACATTATACAACAGCTTGTACCCAAGACAAGCACTTGTGTCTGTCCTGATGATGGTGTTGCTGTATTTGTTTTCCAATTACATCTTGAGTGAACTCAATAGAGCACAAGGCATGATGGGAGAAATCGCCTCTCGCTGCAATTACTCTTTGTGATCTGCCCAGAAATAGGTGAAGAAACATTGTGACTTCCCCTCCTTCCCTGATTTCAGAGTACATTCCTTAGTCCTTGCGCTGGGATCTGAACCTGCAGCCAAAGGAGCCACCTCGCAGAGCTCTCGAGTCCGGTCCTATTTCTCACCTGCGTGCACAACAATTATGCCACAGAAGAGGATTGATTTCTCCAACCAATTATGCTTAAACATGCTAAGCTTGTTATCGAGCTACATCGCAGTTATGTAGAACACTGTGCTTATGTGGCACGGTGCTTCCACCCATGCTAATTATGAAATGAGTTCTTGCTGTCTGCACCACGCACAGATGGTGACAGTCTAGGTCTGAGTAACACACATGGGAAGGCAGGGTGTCATAGCTCTTCATAAAGCATATATTTGGGTGATTATGGCTGTGCGTGACTCACTGGAGTACTTTTCAAACACAATTAGTATTTTAAAAGCTTGTAAAATTATTGTAGTGTGAAGTTTCCCAGAGTTTTTTCTATGCATTGAACACCTCCATGAAGAACAATCTGTTTGAACAAACATTCTGTTTTTCTCTTTTGGGCAGAAACATAAATACTAGTTTTGTTGGAGACTACTCTCGGTTGCTTCTTTAATATTATGACAATCAAGTTTTCCTCAGAGTTGTGAGTGTCTAGTATAATTACAGAACCTTCTATCCCATTTTTTATGTTTTATTTAACTGTTTTCTTGTGATCAGCATTGCTGGCCTGTTACAGCACATAATATGGACAGTCTGTATATGTGTTTCCCTTATATGTGCAGAAGGACCTTTAGTTCATAGCAGTTTCCAGTAATCCCTGGGTACTACACTGCACTGGTATCACCCTTGTGGTACTCAGCAACCCAGCTGCTGCTGATAACAATATTTCTGCAGCTCTGACTTCACAGACCCTACCAATATCAGCCCATGGAAAATCTTGCTGCTGTAGCTCCTCAGGCCAACACATGAGCATCTGGAGCTGAGCTCCTGTTGAAACTGCACCGTGGTTCACCGTGGTCTCCTCCTCCAGAGCCTGCTCTTAACCCCACAGATTTAACTCTACATCGAGATACTGTGCTAACAAAGGAAATATTACTTTTCCTCACATGGGACATTAATCCTGTATTGTTCATGCAAATAAAGTCATAAATTAAGCTGCAATTTGAGTTATAACAAGAAACCTACCCTAGCCTAAGGAAGAAAACTCCCCTTGATACGCAATGACAGCTCCTTGTAATGTCCAGCCTTGCAGCTCTCCCCATTGCGGTGGGCACAGCAGGGGCTGCTTGCTGAGGGGTATCAAGGGCTACAAGATCCACAACTCTGAAGGGTCCCTGTGCTTTGTCATTCTTTTTCTGCTGTGGCTGCTTATTTAGGCAATCTTTTGCAGTATTTCTCTGTTGCTAGCAGGAATCTGCATCAAGCTCTATATTGTGGCTCTCCTTCACAGGCAGCTTTCCAATCCAGTAAAAGTAACAGAGTACTTACTAGTGTTAGAGACATTCATTTATAAGTCACATTTTTTTATCTTCCCCTATAAGCTGAGTGTGAATTAGGATGATACTTTCAAGGCCAGGAGGACAATTTGGCATCCTTGATATGATGTGCAATATTGGAATGAGGCAAGGCAACCCCTGCCTGTTTAGATCACTTAATAGGATACTGTTCTTCTAAAATCATTGTTAGGCTCAGTCAGTATATTAAGTGGTTGAGATTTCTTGGTGAGCAGTATGTTGTTTGTAGTATATTATCATTTCAATAGGGAGGAGGGCTAGGCTGGTGGTTAAAGCAGAAATTAGAATCAGGAGATGGGACTCCATGTCACAACTCTGCCAAAGTCTTGATTTGTGTTTTTTTGCTTTGTTTTGTTTTGTTTTGGGTTTTTTTGTGACAAATCATTCAATCTCAGTGTCTCAGTTCTCCAGCTATAAAATGGAAATAATAGT
Source organism: Atrichornis clamosus (assembly GCA_013400975.1). NCBI lineage: Eukaryota > Metazoa > Chordata > Aves > Passeriformes > Menuridae > Atrichornis > Atrichornis clamosus. Next base: position 145,882 of record WBMZ01003425.1, on the reverse strand, counting down.
GGTGCCTTGTTCCCAGCTTTTGCTTGTCTTATTATTGATGACTGCATTCTCTTTGGAGGTTAGACTTTCCCTTGCTTAAAGGCTTAACACAAAGAGATCCTAATCTCAGCTACTTTAATACAAATAACAGCTACAAAAAAGAGTGCTATTACTACCTGGGCATCAGCAAGCCTTGTGACATCAGTATCATGCTGACAAGTTCCTTACCTCTCAGGATTTGCTTTGCCCATCTCTGCTCCTAATCCTAATGCATTCAGTCCCGCTGGTGTGGAAAAACATCTTCATGGTTAATACTCCTCCCTCATGAAAGGAACATTACTCTGGTTTTCTGCCTATCTCTGCTTGTCAGGATGAGCTGCTGGCATTATATTCTGAATACACCCTTGCTTAGTTGTTACACTCCAAGGAACCTTTAGTCAGTCCTGCATTTATTTCTTCAATGTGTGTATGCTTTTAGAGATTTTCTTCTTCTGAGAACTGCAACCACTACTTCTTATTTTATGCAACAGCTGTCATTGAAGTGGCACAATACTCCAGCTCCTCCTTCTCTCTTTTCCCCTCTTCATTAGGTTCGTACAGACATTTCCTCTAACAGTAGGATGTAAAAAGCAAAAATATTAGCATTGAGTTCATCTGTTTTATTCAGGGCAGAGTTTCCTGAAGCTCTCAATTGAAGAGATTTCAAGACCTTTCCCAGAGGTTCTCGAGGATCAGATGCCCTATAATCATCCCCACAAATGCTGCTGCCATCTCTGGGTGACTGGGCACGAGGCGTGGAGACAGGTTTCTGAATAGTTCCCATAGTTGCAACCCTGCTCTCTTTTCTGGACATTTAGGATTTCAGAACGGTCTCTTTGGTCTACAGCATCCTCTGTAGGCAATGTGTATCCTGCCCTAACACAGTAACAGGCTGTAGCAATCATGCCTAGGAACTGGAGACTTCTCTGCTCTTCTCCTCGTTAGCAGGAGAATGAAACACACATTTATTCTGGAGTGGATTTGGCTAGAAAGGCTAATACACTAAATGACAGTGAAGTCCACCTACCAGAACGTGCATTATAGCCTTAAAAGATCTAAAATGATAGAAATGAAAGCTACCATTAAAGAAAATTTAAGGCCAGGTTAAATGCTTTTATGATGCGTATAAGTATCATAAATTAAAGTATTTCTTAGTGTTTATTACTCTTTCAGCCAAAGGAAATAAATGCAGTGACTGGCTGATTAAAAAAATATCCTATTATTGGTTAAATTATTAGTGGGCACTGACCCTAATTAACAGGGTAATAAACCTGAAGATTTGCTTATGATGCAGCTATTGAGACACCGTATGGCCCAGGTAGGGTTTTCCCTGAAAATGAGGAGGAGCCCATGGTTCCCGGAAGAAACAAACCAAGCAAAGATTGGTTGATGAGGTCCCTGGGTTACTGGAACTGACACTGCATTGTAGGCTGCAGACCATAATTGTCCTGTGAATTTATGGCTTGAGTAATAGGACAAGGCTACAACATAGTTCTCGTGAAACACACCGAGCAAATGTGGAGGCCCAGATAACAAAGTCCATGTCTAAGCTGTTCTGGAAATGAGTTTGACTTCTATTTTCTTCCTTGCACCTTGCAATTAAGCAAATGAGTAAACATGAAGTCTTAATTGTTGTCTTAATAAAATACGTAATACAATTTTTGAAGGGAAGGGAAAGAAACAACTGTAATAACAAAATTCAGTGGATCTGTACTTCCTTGCACCCACTCTCCCCCTTTTGGGATGTCTCCTTTGCAATCTCCCTTTTTCCTGTCATCTATTTGCCAAGGTCTTTCTTTTTAGTTCATAATCTCTGGGTGATCACTGCGTGGTTTGTGCAGTGCCTAGAACAACTGGACTCTGTCCCAGTCAATGCCTTCTTCAGGTTTTTTTCAGCAACTCATCCTGAAAAGCCCAGAGAAATCCCAAGTATCCCTGTTTCTTTGATAACCTATAAACATATATCCTGAGAATTTTTAGAAGAGCCCAAAAGAAATCTCTGCATTTGTTGATGCATTTTATCCTTAGAAATAATGGCAAACTTTAAAATGAACTATTTGTGCAGGTTTACCAGTTCAAGTAAGGGATGATTAATTTAATCACGCTTAGGTGTCCAGCTATCTGATTTGCATGTTTAATCTGATCATCAGATGTCTAAGGGCTATGAAGTGCTCCCGTACTTACTCTGGGTATAAAACTGATGAATAAAATTAAGGTCATTTTCCAGCATCAGGCCTAATTATGTGCAGGCTGGCCTTCAGGCAGCAAAATTAATCTTGTACATTTAGTGGGGCAAAATGAAGAGCTTCAAACCAGGGGGCTGTCTCACTGCTTAAATGGTTTGTTTCACCACAAATTAATGTACAAATAGGAAATTCCCTGCTTCACTCTTCCTTCTCAGCTGCTGAGGGAGAAAAACAGAAAAACCTGCTGTATAGGTAGTTATATGTTTTGAATTTCTTTAGTAATTTGATTTCTTGGAATTCTTCTTGTTTGAAAATGATGGGGAAAGGATTTTTAATTTGAGTTTTGCCTGTAGTTAGAAATGGAGTGATCCCCCATGACTTTGGGGCCTGAATCAAATTTCACTGGAGATTTTAGATGTTTCCTAACTGCTTTTGAGTGGTTTTGGAATAGGCTATCGGTGGCCTAAAATAAAAGGACATAATTTCTTAGCCAAAAGTTACATTTGGGGCTAGAAATTTACAATTTGACTGTAGTTCACAAATTTAGTGATAAATTTATGGGATTTTAAGGCAAATTTTTTGTAAAAGGCAAACCAACATTTTTATTGTAACTATTCCTTGGCAAAAATCCCTGCTTCTCATAATGCCACCTGACATTGCTTGCCCTGTGAAATTTTTACTACTACTGTGATTATTCAAAGAAATTGCCATAAAATATAGATGAATTATGTTCAGCAGTAACCCTTAGTATTTGGGGCTGTGATCAAACATGAAAGCTCTGTGTAATACGTTTGATGGGTTTCAGGACCTTGCATAAGGTGTACCTGCTGCATCCCCCATTAACAATACTGGCATGTCTAGAATCTTGTGCTCTCTTTCCTACACCTGGCAACCAAGGCTCCACTTCCTGCTGAAATTTAGAGGCAACAGAGCATCATCATCTTCATCATCTGTGTGCGTGTATCTAAGTATAATAATGTTTGCAAAGCTATCGTGCACTTCCTCCCTCTGCTACCTCCTTCCCCAGTGATTCAGTCACTTCATATTGTAATACTTTGTTGACTATTGATTTTTGGTTAAGGTTGGAGCCCAGTACAACTGTATGAGCATTCGTTGGCTTTAATTTGATGTTATGCTGCTGCCTTCCATTCCATATTGACAGGCATCCTCTTATTTCCAGATTGGTGTCCATTCACTGATGAACGCGCACTAGGGGGATCATGACCTTTTCTCTTATCTGGACAGCTCTTGGCTTCATGAACATTTTTTGCTGCAGGGTGTTATTAACAACAGGGTGATAGAACAAAGAAATGAAGCAATGGGAAGCACATCAATGTATGAAATTTGCTTTATTAGGATTCCCCTGAGGCCAGAGCAGTCCCTAATTACAGAGGTGTTACATCCCTTCTTGGGATAACAAACTATATTTTTAGCAGTAATGAGAGCGTGATTTTGAAATCACTGTGTGGTCATCCTCCCACTGTACAGATGCTTGTTAATGCACATTTTCCCAGATACTGGTTTTGAGAGAAGCATACAACAAAGGAAAGCTAAAATTCTTGAAATTACCTACATCCCATTGCACAAAGAACCATGCATTTCAATATATGTATTTTGAATTTTGAGCTTTCCTGCCATTCTATTTCACTCTGCAGGAATGCAGTGTAATTTGTAAAATAACCCAGTTTGTTAATATGCTTATGCAGTCAAGGCCACAATGATGTGAGTGACTTTCTTGTAGCATCGGGATGCTCTGTTTAGACAAATACTGGGATTTTTTTTCATTGTAGAAATCTCATCTGAGCATGCTTGGGAAATGAGCTGGCATTCTGAACTTTCAAGGATAGGGCTTGGTGGATAATTCCCAGATTCTTCATTCCATCTTGATGTGATTCCGGAATATCCTACTTTAATCTTCTTTTGGTCCTCCTGCTCTCAGACTTCTGAGACAGACCAAAGACAAAATGAGAAGCAACCAAAACATGTTTGGTTATACAGGCTTGTTGTAACCCATATGTGCTTATTGTAACCCATACAGATCATAAAAATAGTGTGAGCTCTGCAGAGCTCCTCTTAGCCTGCACAAGCTGGACATGCTCCCAGGCAGAGGCACCACTGCCAAATGTGTAACCTGCTGATTATCCAAGAAAGTGACCCCTATGCTTCTGCCACAGCTCCTGACCTCTCATATCAGATGTGCCTGGCAGACTGGCCTTTCTCAAGACTTTTAGTTTACAGATCTAAAAAA